>JANPWX010000601.1:328779-361445 GCA_024734555.1 Trochalopteron elliotii | reverse complement strand
GGGATGATCAAGAAACAGCCAGAGAGAGCTGTCCCTGCCGTGAGGCCGTGCGGGGTGCACCCCCGGTTCGGTGGATGCCCGGAGGTCCCCTCCCGGCCGGTCCCGAGCGAGTGCGGCCAGGGCCCCACCGTGGAGCACGGCCGGGGCTGCCTTACCGCTCCCCGGACACCGGACGGCCGCTGCCGTGGGTGTAGAAGGACACGGGGGGCCGTGGCACGGGCAGACACGCGTGGGACAGACCGCAGCATGGGGTGGGGGCCAGGGGCCGGGGCGCTCTGCTCTGACAGCGACGAAAATCCGGGAGTATTTGTGCCACCGGGTCCGTCCTTCTTTTATTTCAGTTGATGTGGACGAGGGCACATTGTTTCCCGGTGGGCAGGTACACAGCGGGCTGTTCTCCGGGCTGCCCGCTCTGCCGGCACCCCCGGAGGGGTCTGGGGACGCATGGGGGTCTCTGCGGTGGGGAAATGGGTACAGACAGTTCCTGCACGAGGGGCAGCTGCCGAGCGGGGCTGGGATGCGGCAGAGCAGGGTGAAGAGGAGCCGTGGATGATTGATGGCTTTAATCCCTGCCCGACCTCTAAGCAGAGGTGCTGCGGGTTAAACACCCACGGCCTGGGGTCTCCAGAATCCCCGCGGAGAGCGCTCGGGCTTTCCCGAGGTGCGGGGCAGTCCCGGCTGTGCTGCCTGTCGGGAGAGGGACGCTGATCCCCTCCTGGGCTCTAAAGCCGACTGCAGACTCCTCTCGTCCCTTCCAGCACCCGCGGGCATCCGGCTCTTCTCTGTTTGCAGCCAAATCTGCTGCCGGGTCTGTCTTCGACAGGGGTGTCAGAGGGCCAGAAGGGGTTTGGGTGTTTTGCCGAGCACGCGGTGATGTCGCCTTCACAAACAAACGTGTATCGAGAGGGAAATCGATGCAGATAATGTTTAGAAGATTAAAAGAGCATTAATGCTGGCAACAGGAGCATCAACGCGTGGACCCAGTTTTCATTGATCTGGAACCTGAGCCGGCTCATTTCCAGTAACGTGGCTGGTGCTTTTCCTTCCCAGCACTGGTCCCGGGTGGGGGTTCCCCGTGGAGCCTTGCACATAGAGCAGGAAATCAGGAATCACAGCTGCATGCAGAGTTATGCCTCTATAATTCTGGATCTCTGCTTTACCAGTACCCCTGAATGCCTCTGCATCCAGGAGTAAAGTTTGGAGAGAGCTCAGGTGCTGAGTGGCCAAGGACTCCCCATGGAGCGGGAAAGACCTTTGCAAATTACTTTTCCCTTCAGGAAATCGATTATTTTAATTTTGTTTTATTACCACGTGTGAATATGCGGCCCCATTGCCTCAGTGCTTCCTTCTCCCCCTTTACTCGCTTGCTTAAATCCCTCTGAGCACGGGGGGAAAAGCCACAAATATTTCAGGTTTTTAAAACTAAAAAAGACCCACCAGGTATTTGCCCCATACTTCGGGAATTTTTTTCCAAATGGAGTGCAAATCTTCTGTCCTTGAAGGGAAACCCCCCTCTCCCTGTGGGAGCAGTAGCAGTGTGGGTGCGCTTAGTATTTTTTCTTATTATAGAAGATACATAGTGTTGTCTATTCTATTCTATTCTAACCTAATCTAAAATAATCTTATTATTTCTGTGCTTATTGTCTCTTCTTGCGGGTCTTTAAGACTCCTCTGTCAGGGGCGGTGCGGGGTGGGCAGGACCCGCTGGGAACGGGGAGTTCTGTGGGTGTTTTGGAGCTCCGAGCACCCTTTTGGGCTCCCCGTCTTCTCACCGGGGGAGCTGCGAGTGCCCTCCCGGGGACACCGTGATGTCCCCGGGGCACAGCGGGGGCTCTGGGGGGCTCGGACTGAGGCTTTTGCCGCAAAACCACCCCCGAGGGCGGCATCAGCCCGGGACCTCGTCCCCAGAACGTGCCCGGAGAGCGGCGCTGCCCTCGGGACGGAGGAATCGGGGCTCCGGTCTCGGGAAAGCGGACCCGACTGACAATCCCTAAATTTCTGCGGGGTCAGCAGAGCGCTCCGCCGCCTGTTTACCTTCTGCTGTGCCTTACTGATGGTGAAACACTTCTGTACCAAAACACCATCAATGGCTCATTTGTGCAGAGCTGCCCGATGCCCGCCCCGTGCTCAGAGCTGTCAGTACCACGGAGAGCGGCGAGAGCCGGCACGGAGGGAAGGGAGGAGGAGGAGAGCGGCTGCAGGAGCGAGGAAATGCTCAGGTCCTGGGGGCAGGCGGTGGCCGCGGAATCTCCTTGGCCCGGGCCCGGCGAGCCGTGGGAGACAGTGCCAGGAGTGGGCGGTGGAAGTGTCACATCCCTGGGCTCAGCCCCTGCACCCCCAAGTGCCCCAGGCCGAGAGGAGAGGTCTCACACCCATCCTCTGCCTCTTTGTGCCCTACCAAATGTTTCTTCCCTGGATTTTGAGGCTATTTTGTTGCCTGTATCTCCAGCTAAATTTTAAGGTATGTGTCAGGCACGTTACCTATTTATAAAGCTATTTCTTAGCCTTGAAGTGAATATGCAGGTATGTAAAGGGTCTTTGAAAGGTGCTTAGTGGCTTGAAATATTGGTGCTCTCTTCAGCTATAGATTAGTGGTTGTGTTTGAACAATCCATGCGGTAAATTGTGGTGCTGGCTGATAAATTTTATTTCTCATGTATCAACTTTCCAAAATAATACCCTGCCCCAGCTCTTGGTTCCACATTATTTCTGAAGGCGTTTCTGCCACGCAGAAATCTGAATCCTGTTTTCGCCAAACAAACGAGTTTTATCAATTTCTTGATTATTTGATGAAGTTAATTCTGAGTACAGTTTGGATTAAATGCATTTCTGTGTTTTCCCCCCTACTTTTTAAAAGGAACAATTAATTGGTAATCATGTGTTACTCATTCTGAAGATGTTCTTCATTATTTGCTTATAAGATTTTCCCCCAGTATCTTTTTTTTCTCCCGTATCTCTTGCCCATCACTGTTTGAACTGAAATATCCCAAACTCAAGTATTCCTCTGCAGCAGCAAACTGCCACAATTTATTTGTGGCGAGGAATGCAAAAAGGGGAGAACATTTTGTGCCAGAAGGATTATTTCCCAGTAACTGGTATTGGTTCTTCCCACACTCTGTAGGGGCGTTTTTGCTGTGCACTGAGGCCCCGGGTGCTCATCCTTGGTGCTCCTCCCTGGTATTATTCACCAGCCCTTGTCCTGGATGTTGCTGCCATCCAGCAGCTGCAGGAGCTTTTCCTTCCCTTCCAATTAGCCATGAGTGGGAGATGACAAGCTTCCTGCAGTCCCCGACACGGCTGTGCCGAGCCTCTGAGCACTAAAGGCAGCAGACTCCTCTCATCACCGCGGCTCCCCTGGAGCTGCCTTCAGAGTGCAAACGGGGCTCTGCGGGTGTGCAGAGAATGGATCTCAGAGGGAAAGCAGCCCTGAAAGGGACTGCGGACATCACTTTGTCCTGACAGCCTGCCCCTTTCTTCAGGAATCTCCAGAGGGGGATTTTTTTACCTAAGCGATCTCTTTCAGGGCTTACAGGTACAAAAAACCCCTTAATGACTGGCCTTAATCTCACTTTTTGTCTTTTAAATCCTTTGCTTCTCATCTTATCCCCACTAGACACAGCAAAAAAGAGCACTCCCTTCCTTCTGATAGTAATCTGTTTGTATTTAAGGCTCCCATCTTGTCTCCTGTCTCCTCTGGAAAAAGCCCGTCATACCTGGGCGATGAATATGCAGGGAAAGCACTATATCCAAGGGGACAGATAATACATCTCTTTTTCCGAGGTAAAAGATTTTGTATCCAGCTCTATCAATCTTGCAGACTTCTGCATAAAAGGCTCTCTGATTTATAGAGGGGTTTGCACACAGAAATCATACCAAACAGACTAATCTCAAATGGGTTTGGTGATAACATCAGCCAGACAACTCGCTGATGGCAGAGAGAAATGCAATCAAAACAGAAATTGGAGTGTTTTGGGGTTGTTTGGGGGTTTTGAGCTATAAAATCCAACTGCTCCATTGTGGAAAAAAGGGACTCAAACCACTGGTAAATGCTGCACAGAGGAATTATTAGACAAGCGATAGAGGCTGGCAGGTTCCCAAAACGCAAATTGTCTCCACGACCAAAATATCTCTCAGTAAGCAGGGAACATATTTATGAGCAGCGGTGATTTTCCAGCAGTTCTCATCCCCTCCTAATGGGATGGGAGAACAGGGCTGAGCCGAGGCATTAAGCTTTGGCAGCAGCACCGGGCTGCAGGAGGTGAAGGAAGAGCAGAGGAAGTCTTCCTCCCTCGGAGAGCTTCCCACACACCTTCTTCTCCGAGTTCCTTCTCCCCTGGGCTTGTCCTACCCACTCCTTCCTGTGGGCACGGTGGGATCCAGGGCCCCTCTCCCCTCCCTTCCTCAGCTCCACCTCTCTGGAGCCGGGAGGAGGGACCCTCTCCTGCTAAAGCTGAGCTTTCCTAAGCCCCTGGGAGAAGGGAATGGGGAGCTGAGTGTGTGGAGAAACAGGGCTGCTCTTGCTTTGTGTTCAGCTGAAGTGCAAGGAGAGCTCAGAGGGCAGCACAGGTCTGGCTTTCCCAGATAACCTGGCAGAGCTTTGCTCCTGTCCTCTCCTGTTCTTCCTAATTCCACCCTATTCGTAACAGGCAGTAAAAGGAAATGCTTCTGTCCTACTTTCTCCCAGGGGTCAGAATTCCTGAAAACAGGAGCACACAGCAAGGATTCACTAGATCTGTCCTCCCCCTTGCAGTAAGACTTCATGCTGTTACTCAGCTCTTGCTTACCCACCCCAGCTTTAAATTCCCAGCCCTTTCTTGGAAAAAATGCCCAAAGTCCTTTCCTTTCTCCATAGGAGAAGGTCACAGCTGTGTTTGGGTCCTTCTGGGGATGTGCTGGCACATCACTTGGAGATGCTGCTCCAACAGGCAGAGCACTGGGTGTGGGGAAGGCCTGGCTTCATCCCTGTGCTCTGAGAAGGGGAATATAAATCCTTGTCACTGGAAAGTGCTATAATTCAGCTGGAAACTATTTCAGGATTCAAAAGGGAGAATCTCCATGAAAAGACAAATCATAAATCTCCCAGGTGTTAGCCCTGAAGGACTCTCTGAGTGCAGCTGGAAGGATCCAGGGTTGTGCTGTGCTGGAAGGTTCCAGTGGTACCCAGAGGCTCCTGTCAGAGATCTTGTGCTGAGGTGGGTGCTGCAGCACTGCAGGGAGGGAGCAGAATTTACAGCCCAATTCCAGCCATCCAGCAGATTTACAGGAGACTGGAGGCTAACAGCCTGAGAGCTGCGGCGTGCCAGGAAGAAACATAAAGGAGCCATGTCCCCAAAACCATTCATCTTTTCTTCTCAGAGAGCTGCAGGGTGTAGGGCCTGAAGGGGAGAGGCATTCCCTCGGATTGTGACAGGATTGAGGGGGAAAAATCAGGTGGGGTACCAAGAAAACACCTTCCTGGCTGCAAACAGCCAGGCTGTGAGCTTCTTTTTCCTGTGAGCACTGCAGGAATCCCTGGATCTCCAAACAGGGGACACCTCAGCATTACAATGGATGAGCGAGCAGATCTTCTCTGGAAGAGCAGAATTAACTTTGTGCTACACATCCAGTCTGTTTTTCTGGATAAATGCCATCAAGGACATTCCTAGGGTTTCAAAACCGAGGAGTTGGATGTGTGTGCAGCAGCTGGGATGAGCAGCACTGGCTGCCCACCCCGACAATGTGATTATTTGCATCTTCATTCTGATTGCTCCTTGTTCCATAATGATTTTGTACACAGCGGAGTACTTAACCTAATTTGTATTGATCTCAATCGCTCTCATTCGTGCATACTTAATTCAGAGAGGTAATCAGATTGATTTCTGAGGCCTAGTTTTTAAGAGATTGTAGTAACAGGGATGTACAAGGGGTTGCTTTAAGTGAATCACAGCAAAAGAAAAACATTTGAAATCTTTAGAAAACGTTTTGATCGTCATTTCATTTTGTTCAGTGTTACCAGAGTAATTACATTTCCCTCACATTGAGTCCTCTCCAAAATGGAAGAGAGGAGCAGTTTTAGCTCCATCAGACAGGTAACTGGGTTTGGGTGACTTTGCACCCACACAAACCACTTAGGGGGGGATCAATATTCGCAGCTTGTCCTTAGGAACGATGGAGAGTGAGGACGTTCTGCTGGATTAAGGGAATATTGCTCTCTGCTTGGCTCCTTCTCAGCACCTTTGCTACCTCATGGCTGCAGAGTCACTTTAGCCATTAGTAAATTCATCCAGAACCAGATTGGCACAGGAGCTGTGTTGGTGATGTTTCCAGTATCCCAGCAAGTGGCTCCACTTCTGCCAGGGCTGCTCGGGCACTGCTCCAGCCCTGGGACCCCTGCCTGGCCTCTTCCTCCTCCTCATGCTGGTGACATTCGTGTCCTCATCTCTGTCTCCCTCCTGGAGAAGTGTAGGAGCCGAGGGAAGCCCTGGAGCATCCCTGCCCCATGCCTGAGGGCTCAGAGGGGGGCACTGAGCTCAGCCCTAGAGCTTCTAGATATTTTTCAGGATTTGTGGCTGTTTGGAATGCCTGGGCTGGCTAAGTTCCTCTCTTGTGGGGAAGCAAATGTAAAATCAGAGTCATTGTTGCAGGAAATCAGACAAGTGAACTGTTGGTAGGGAAATTCAGTGTGATTACACTCAGGGTGTCACAGCACAGCACCCTCTTAATGCCCCTCAAGTCGTGGGGCTCTGCTTTGGTTCACGCTAAGGGAGGCAGCACTGGCCCCAATTCTGAGCAGTTCCTGTATTGTTTCTATGAAAGAGCATCTTTAATCCAATGCAGAAGAAAATTTTTTGTTGTTGTTTATTTTTATGCTTTTATGTTGGTTTTTTTTTTTCCACAGTATGGCTTTCAGTTCTTGCTGGTTGTCCATTTTCTTCCATAGGATATGTTCAGGTTTAACCACAGCTAATAAATCAAATTGTGCTTAGAATCCAGATGGTCTCTTCCCTTCCCTGTGCTGTTAAAACCTTTCTCTTTCTTCCCGGAAAATCACTTGATTTTATTAGAGTGCTCACCCCATTTTTCTCTGCTGAGAGATGCACGTCAGGTGCAGCGTTTGCCTTTGTGGGGCCTTTTCAAGAGCAAACTCAACAGTTCAAGGAAAGTATTTACTGAATGCATCAAAAAGCACATACCTCTGCATTATTTATTATCAGATACCAATAACTGTAAAACGCAGAGTATCTCAGGACATAAATTAGTGATGGTAGGAAACACTCCACTCGTCCCAGTGTCCCGGAACCGATTAGAAGCTGCAGCAAAGGGGCTGGTGCTCATCACGTCCCCAGCACTGGGGACGTCACCACGTGGATTCTGGACACGTGGCCAAGTGAACCCAGCCTAAAATCTGCTTTTGTAGCTCAGACAGGCAGTTGGGTGTTATCTGTGCAGTGTCAGAGAGCCCAGATCCTTTCCTCCTGCTGCCTCTGGGGTAATGAGTGGGAGAAACCTGTCTGGGTTTCAGCCCCACTCTCAGGACCATCCTTCTCTTACACTTTGGGGTATTTTGAGGTCTGACCTTCACCTCCCTCCCAGAGGCAGCTCTGCTGCAGCCACTGGAATTTGGCAGCTGAGAGGGGTCAGGGTGAGGCACCCCCAACAAGATCCTCCAGTTTCCTGCAGAAGTGCTGGGACATCCTGCCCGTGCATGGAAGGAGGCAGTCAGTGCCACAGTGCCTGAGCCAGGCTCCACACAGCTACAGCCCTGAGTGGGTTAATTACAGACATTTTCACAGTCTGACTTTTACTTTTGGGCCAGCTTCATTTCACATTCCAGACCTGCAGAATTATTTAGCAGGGCTGCTTAAAACCCACCCACTTATCAATTCTCTGGGCTCATTTTGTCCCAGCCCATTACCTAACCATGCCAACATATGGATTTTCTCTCTGTGCCCGGTGCAGACGGCCCGGGCAGGCTATTTTTAAGTGTGGGTGTGCTCCGGCAGTGGTATTGGTTTCAGCACTTGCTGTTCTCTCTCTGCTAATAAATACAGAGCAGCTATTAATACGAATGGGGTTTAGGATCCATTAGCATGGCTCAGCGATGGTCCAGCACTGCTACCCTGCCTGACCTGAGCTCTGACAGGTGTTTTTGCCTGGCATCAGGCATGCCTGGGACATGCCCTGGGAAGGGGGACAGGCAATGGCACAGGTGCCCTGGGGTGGTGGCACGGCAGGGGAGGAGCAGGGCAGGACCAGGTGAGCCAGTGCCTGACCCCTGTGCTGGAAGGCTGAGCAGGCCCAGGGGGTTCTTCCCCTTGGTGGTCACACAAAATTGCTGCCACTGCAGCTTTGACTGGGGTTTGCTTTGGGCCCATGGGGATTTTTCCCCTTGGTGGTCACACAGAGTTGCTTTGTGACTGGTGTTTTCTTTGGGCTGTTTAAAGGGACAGAACTTACGTACAGCTGTTATTCCTGACTCTTGAGAGGTATTGGGGATGTCAAAGCAGTGCAGCCCACTGGATTCCTCTGGGAGCCCTCTGGTGCCATGTGCCAGAGTGGTGCTGGCTCAGCTGGTGGCACGTGCCCCCGCCGTGTGACAGTGCCTGCCATCGGGGCGGCTGGCGGGGTCTGTGGGCACCACCCTGACACTTTCTCTCTGTCTCTGCCACCCCCTCCCAGCCTGCAAACGCAAAGAGCAAGAGCCCAACAAAGAGCGGAACAACTCCCAGAAGAAATCCCGCCTGGTTTTCACAGACCTCCAGCGCCGAACGCTTTTCGCCATCTTCAAGGAGAACAAGCGTCCCTCCAAGGAAATGCAGATCACCATCTCCCAGCAGCTGGGCCTGGAGCTCACCACCGTCAGCAACTTCTTCATGAACGCCCGCCGGCGCAGCCTGGAGAAGTGGCAGGACGACCTGAGCTCCGGGGGCTCCTCCTCGGCCCCCAGCACCTGCACCAAGGCGTGAGGGGCGGCTGGCACAGCGCAGAGAGAGCGGCTTGGCAGCAGGGCCCCCCGCTGGTGACCTAAAGCACAATCCCCCCGCAAGCAACCCCAGCCCAGCTGTTCCCCGGGACATTCCTTACGGCTTCTCGTCACTCTCAGCAGGCGCAGGCTCCTCCACACATTCACCTCTCTCCACACGATGCTATGCTCAGGACAGGCGAAGCAGGTCTGAAACGCAGCAGGGGAGGCGTTCTTGAGGCAGGTTTCTCCTGAGCCCCAGGTTTCCGTGGCCGGCGCCTGCCGTGTGCTGGCCACACCACCCCGCGGCCACACGACAACGGAGCACAAAGTCGGATACTAAAATCCCAAGACCCTCTTTTTAAACTCAGGCATGGTTTTGTTAAGTGTTTTTAGGGAAAAAAAAAATCAGCTTTAAAGTTTTTTTGGCTGTTTTTTTTAGTTTAATTTGATCAGCTTGTTCTCAGATCAGAAAAGTTCGGTTCTCTTGAGCTCAAAGTATCAAGCACAAAGCCGGTAGCTGCAGCCATGGTCCTGCCCTGGGCTGCCCAGGGCAGCTGTGCCAGCTGCAGCCTGACATCCCGGGAACAGCGCGGAGACGGCACGAGCCTCAAGCACAGCTGGCAGTTCCTCACAAGCTCTGTGTTTGTACCTAACGCACACTCAGGAGGTCGATGGAACTGCTGCAGTTCATGGAGCAAACACAATGTTTTGGAAGATCTAGATTAATTTGCATTATTACATCCTTTTTAGTTTCCGGGAGTCTGGTTTTTCCTCGGCAACGGCTCTTACCAAAACCTTTTTCAACGTTCAGTGTATTTTTGTTCATTTTATCAGTATTTTATGGTACTTTCAAGCAGGAAAAGCAACAGAAACAAGCCCTTCAGATGCCACTGGCCGTTTCAGATGTGCCGCGTTTCGCTCTATCGCATCCCCAAGTTCCTTTTCCCTGCCAGCTCCCCGAGCCAGCAGGAACACAGCACACCAAAGAGACAGGATTTCTGCAAGCCAAAGATGTTTATAACTTGCCATTTCTCTCTGTCGTGGCTGGGGCGGGTGGTTGGCTGGCGCTGGGGAAGCCTGGCAAGCTCCAAGCCCTGTGTCCAGCCCGGTGCTGGCCGGGGGCTGCTGCCCGGCCCGGCGCGGCCGTGCTCCGCGAGAGACACTTGAGACTTTTTTTATGTACTGCTTAATCGAAACCAAAGAAACGTTTTCTGCACCTACTTCTTCTGCAACAAACTGTTCCATTGAAAGATAAAAGGAAAATTAAAAAAAAAAAAAAACCAAAAAAAAAACACCCAAGGAAGCATGTCAGGAAGCAAACGAGTCCCACACTGTGTTCTACAGACATCTTGGACATTTTCGGAAGCAGATCTCAAAGAAAGGGTTGACAAGAATGAGAACAAAGCAAAGCCAGTACAATTGCTGCTTCATTTGACAACTCAAGTCATCTTAAAGTTGAAGATTGTCTTTAATTTGTGCCTATGCAGTTTTTTTCAAAAGAACAAGGAACAGAGCAACCAAAACCTCAACAGCTACCATACCAAAGATGAGGATTCTCACTACTTGTGTTTCTGTTTGTTTCTCCTCTTGCACGACTAATGCACATAAGCCCACTGATCTCTGGACAGGTAACCACTCGTGAGTCTTTGTGCAACCAGAAGGGTGGGTGTATTTCTGTTCTCCCTGTTTCTGCCCCCCACGGCATCTCTCCAAGAGCTGCATGAACTCCAAGTGCAGGATGTTGGGATGCTGGTGCATCTCCTCCCTCCAGGAAACACTTGTGGGTTGGCTGGGATTTGTGTGTTGGTCTCCTGTGTGTCTGGAGCTGTGAGCAGCCACCCTCCTGTGTGTGACATCAGTCCAGTGACCTCCACCCTTCTTTCCCTTCCCCAGGGATAAAACTTGCAATATGTGTGTTCCCATCTCTGTCACTGTGAGTGGTGAGCAGCGCCACAGCCCGGCTCCAAACCTCCACCTGAACTAAACCCAAGTGTTCAGCAGTTCCTGGGGCAGTTGTTTCTGATATATTGGCCTTGTACTGTTGTTTGATCCAGGTCATGATGATCCAGATCATGGCGTGTCCAAATTTATCCTCAGAGCTGGAGTGCATCTTGCTCCTCTCTGCCTTTAAACAAGGGCTTCATTTTAACTGCTTCACAGAACTGCTGCAGTCACTTCCCAATGACTGCACCTAAAATAGAAAAAGAATCAAGAAGCCTCTGCTCAGGACAGGAAAAGTTCCTGGACAGCAAATTCAGGATCCTCACAGCTGAATTGACAGCATATGCCTGCTCTGGGAATCAAAGGATCCTTTGGCAGAGATTTCCAGGCAGATTCCAAAGAGATTTGGAGAATCCTTGTAGCCAGACATGGAATAAAGTTGCCGATGAAAGGTCCCAGTCTGGGCTGATGTGTTCTGAAGGCCCCTCACCCAAATGCTGGATATTTGAGTGTGGAGTTTGGAGCCAGCAGGCTGTGGAGCTGGGCCCAGCTGAGCTGATGTGGTCACGGTGAAGTTTCACTTTCATTCCCACCCAAGTGTCCATCAGGCCAGCCCCTGGTGTGTTTTGAACTCGGCACTGCCCTCAGGGGAGCTGTGCTGCAAGTGTGCCCCTGCAATCTGCAGTGGCAGGGGATGACACAGGAGCACTGAAACCCCCAGTGCTCCTTCCTCTCCTCCCCTTCCTGCAGTGAGAGGGCAGGGAATTGGATCCTACAGGGAATGAGCCCCAGGCATCCTCTGAGCACTCTGGGACACCTTACTGAGGCTCATCTCACCTGAGGGACATCCAGATTGCCACAGCTCTGCCTCCCACCTTCCCCAGAGGCAGAGGGGAGCTGCCCACAGCTTCTGGTGAAGCCTGGGAGCAGAGACTTGGCCTTTTTGCTCCTGCTCAGAGCTCCTCCAATAGTCCCATCAAAGGGAGCTAGATCAGGTACTGAATGACTTACCAATTTCTCCTCAGTGAAATTCTCTCCAAATTGTGGAAGTGTTTGTTCCGCAGCATTACACGAGGCTTCTCTGGGCTGGGGCCTCAAATCTGTCAACAGTCACAATCCATTTTCACCCCAAAATCCTGCTGCATTTTTTATCCCTGCATCTCTCATGACCCCTGTGTGACGTCTTCCCTTTCACTGTCCACCCTCTTGGCTTTTATGTAGCAGCTCCCTGGGAGCCAGAGGCTGTAGTGGAGATCCCTGTCCCTGGGGCAGAGTCTGTGCTGTGCTCTGCCCACAGCACCCCAAGCCCAAACTGTTGTGTTCCATGAGTCTCTAGAGCTGTGTGGTGTAACCAGTCGCTTTATTTATTGTGCTGCAAAAGAAAGACTCGTGTGTACAGAGAGTATCCCAGCATCTCCTGGGGCAGGAACTTGCAGTCACAACCTTGGGCACAGCCAAGATGAATACAACTTCCAAGAAACCTCGGATGTTGCTGGATCTCCCGTGCAGGAACAAAGAATGTGCTCGCTGCCTTCGGTTGCAAAGCTTTATTGTGGATCTCTCTTACCTACAGCTGAACCCAAAGACCTCAAGGACTCAGACCTTGAACCCAGCAAACCCTGCTCAGCCCCACGGGAGGGGAGGGATTCTCCTCTCCCCAAGGAAGGCACGGGAACCACACGGGATTGCAAAGAGTGCACTGGCTTTGGGCACGGCCAGTGCTGCCCTTGCTTGTCACAAGTCCTAAGTATTTTTATGACCTGGGGGAAACTTTCTACTTGGCCTCCTTTATATTTATTATGGGGAATTTTTATTGTTTAAATTTTTTAAGAAGGCAAAGCTTAAAATGGTTTTATTTTTCTTTTCCAGACACTTGTGGGTTTTAACCCGATATATTATCTATGGATAATGTAATTTATTTAATTTAGTCTTAGGGCAGGTCCTGAGATCTCTGTTCAGTCTGAACCCCATTGTGTTTTGGTTTAGCTTTTGAGTTCAGTGGGAGTTTTGCCTGAATGTAGGTGAGGGGGTTTCAGGCTCTGATGTTAGCTATTTGTATCTGTTTAATTCAGCCATTTGTGAGTTCATTTGGGAGTAATTTTGTTTATTTATCCGCAGGACTGTTGTAGCGCATCGGGGATGCGAAGCCTGTCAGTAAACACACCTCAGAGTTGGTTTTGCTTTGTAGGGCAGCCAGGTTCTGTCAGACAGGGGAACAACAACTCCTTCCTTAAAACAGAAGTCTAGTTTTAATTCCTTCTTCTAATTAATTTTAGTTGTTTAAATATCAAAGTTTAAATTATTTAAGTTAATCTCTTCCCTCCTGATTAGAAAGTGTGACATACCTTTATTATGGCACATGAAGCCTTCATAATATAACTTATTTATTTAACTTATTCATCATCACCCGGGGATGCCCTTGTAGAGTTTTTATTTCTTATTTAGAATTATCTATAAAGCACTACAGCTGATTTCCTGTAAGAACAGCAGAGCGAACTTTGATGACAAGCAAAGAATATTCAACCTAAAACTGTGCGTTCAGAAAAATAGGAAAAAAAAAAGACACTGGGATACTTTGCCTGAACTTTGTGGCTTCTTAAAACTTAAACTGGGGGGGAAGTAATCCATGCTAAGCAAAAAGAGAGAAACCCTTAAACTAGCTGCTTCCAAGAATGAACTTCTGTGTGTGGAAAAAAAAGAAAAAGGAAAAAAAAAAAGGAAAAAAGAAAAAAAAAACCTCAGAAAAAACCTTTCTATTTCTAGTGAGAACCAAAGAGGCTACCTCACTGACTTTTCCATTTGTAATTTTAATCGTGTTGATGATACCAAAGATACCAAAGATTTCTTTCTCTGTGCGGTCTGCATTCTGCTTGTGCTCTCTGATAACTCCCACTGTTCTCTCCTACACCCAGAAACGTCCAGCAGAGCCCAGATTCCCAAAGAAACGCTACCCTGGAAGCTGCCAGTTCTGGTGATGCCCTTTTCTGTGTTCCTTTCTCCTTCCTGCCAGCCAAAACCCTCCGGAGATGTGGAGCCGGTTCCTGCTCCAGGTCCTGCCACTGGAGGGCTTGTGGGGCCTGGAGGTGACTCCAGGGTTTGTCCTCTGCAGATTCCCTGGGGAAAGGCTCTGCAGGTGCTGCCTGGGCTGACGTAGGCTGTGTGTGCAGCAGCAATTAGCATTGCTAATTATTATGATGATGATTATCCTCGTGCTTGAGCAGAGCCCAGGGCTGGTGTGGGGCCGCAGAGCCCGGGGCACAGGAAGGTTTCTCCTGCTTGTGCCCCCCTCGCAGCCTTGCACAGATCCAGGAGCTGCTCCCTCTCGTCACCTTTGGTTGTTGTTTACAATTACAGTTTTCAGATAAAAATCAATTAATTACTTTTCTCAAGTTAACAATGAAGTGAGGCTACATTAAGCTCCATTAGCATCACGTTCCTGAGCGATTACTTCCAAGTTGTTTGGTTGGTCGGTTGGGGAATTAGTGGTGCCCTTTGGCACTGGGGTTTTGAGCCTGCTTTCTGCTGTTGCTAGGACTGAAGCAATGCTCTGAGGAGCCAAAGCAGCCCAGGCTGGGACAGCTGCTGCAGGGCCTTTCCCTGAGGAATCTGCCTGAGCCATGCCCTTGGATTCACCGAGGTTACCGACAGCTCCACACAAACGCTCCGCTTTAATGAAGTGTTGCCTTTTATTTTGTGTTTCTTTGGGGCTTTAAGTCCACGTTGGGAACAGTAGGACTCGCCAAGTGTGCTTTTCTCTCCGTCTCTGTGTTCCTTCAATACAAAGCTATAATAATTCTCAGGATGCCTTCCGGGCGGGGGGAGCCGATTGTCCCCGTGCCCTCGGACACAGACAGTCCCCAGAGCTGGCAGGGTCCCCGCGGCCCCCCCGACTCCTGCTTCACTTGCCAAGAGTGATGTTACCACGGGACGAGTGCCTTGCTTGAACCAAAGCAACGATTTTGCCAGTCTAGACCTCTCTGTGCTTTTTTTTTTTTATTCTTCCTGTGAATACCTCAGCTTCGACTGGGCCGCCGAATCGTACCTGGTGGGCTTTTGTACTGTGGTGCTTTGCAATGCAGCCCTGCAAAGAACAGACTCCTGATAATACCAAAGGCTCTCCTCCTCTTTCTCCTCCTCCTCCTCCTCCTCCCCCCTGTCCCTGCCCTCTCTTTCTCCATGGTTCCAAAGCTTTATTACGAACTGGGCATGTTGGCAACTCAGACCGTGCAATCCCTTACCGAATTTTCTCAGATATACCTCATAGAGAAATAGCTGTTTAGCGTAATGTTATTATAGCGTATGTAATAAATTATTCACTGTTTCTTTTTGGTAACTGTGATTTAAAGGAGAAAAAAAAAAAACAAACAGAAGAAGCTTTATATGTTTTAGGTTGTGCTTTTGTACTAGACGGAGAAGGTGCGCTTCAAAATGTACGTCAGTCTTTCTTCCCATTGGGGTTTTTTTTTGTTATTATGGATGGGGGAAAAGTTGCAGAATGAGCCCAAAGTTTACAGTTTCATATTTTGCTGAAGAAACAATCTGTGTTCATTTGCTCTGTTGGAAAAGGGAAAAAAAAAAAAAAAGTAAAAAAAAGAGGGAAAAAAATTATTTTCTACATTTGTGCTACTTGGTCTGAAGAGCTGATTGTCCTGTGTGACGGTGTAGTATTATAATTAGCAACTGCCAATCAGCGCTCCCATGTTTATGCATGAGGCAAACCCTTAGCAGTGTGATGCATCGTGGTTCTTAATGGCAACTTCTTCCTTTGGGCTCGGGCGAGGTCTTTGGGTTGGTGGTGTTTATTTATGCATGGAGCCTGTTAGCTGTTCGCAGTCGTGGCGCAGTTGTGTTTGCATTTACGCTGTGAAATCACGCCCGCTTCCGCCCCGTGCAGCTCAGCACTGCTCAGGGCGGGTCTCCAGATCAGCTCTGGTCTGTCCCTGTGCTGAACAGACCCAAATTCAATTCCAATGAAATTGCCATCTGAGGAGAAGTTTGGCCGAGTGGCAGCTTCTCCCCAGCGATCCGATTTGTTCACTCAGTCCTGCTCGTCACGGAGGCTGCTGGGCGTGTTTTCCCAGCACCAGGAGTTCCTTTGGCTTTATGGACGGGCCGGGGTGGGTGCTCAGGGACCACCCCTCACCTCACCCGGGCTCAGCAGCGCTCTCCCAGCCGTGTCACCTGCCCCAGGGCTGGCCTGGGTGTCCATCTGAGCACTCTGCCTCTGTCCCGGGCTGCTCCTGCCCCACGGGCAGCCCCTTGCTCACGCCCTGCCCTGGGGCCAGGTGTGTTAAGGTGCTTTATCCCCCCTTTGATTTGCCCAGAGCCCCGTTTAAGAATGGGTTGTGTTTTCAGCTTTGGAGGCCCGATGTCCCCCGGATCCCGGGCCGTCCTGGCCATAAAGCCAAACCAACTGCTCCGTACCCTTTGCTCTGCATGGAACAGGAGGCTCGGGGAGGGGGCAGTCCCAGCCTCCTGAGAAGGCCTCTGAGTCCTGGCAGTAGAGTGTTACTATGGTCTGTCATTAAGGGTATTTTAGAGATGTGCTCTCATTAGTGCAAGGAGACGTTTTTTCTTTGGCCTTACTCGGTAGGTTGTGATAATGATGAAAGCTGTGTAATATAGTCGGGTTATTTTTTCCTTTCCTGATTTCTCTGCCAAAGACGGTACCAGACACAAGAACTTTAAGGAGGGGTTTTTTGTCAGACAGTTGATGATTGTAACAGTGGTTCATCTTCCAGAAAGCTTTCCACGTTCTTCCGCAATAAGCAGAGCTGGGATGTTTGGGCAGAGCCCTGCTGGCAGATGCCACCACTCCTCACCGACACGCAGTTGTTGTAACCCAGGAGTACACCCTCAGCATTCCTCAGTCCCGAGGCTACAAGGGGTATGTGAGGCCATGGCAAGGGGCACAGCGGGGCTGCCACGAGCTGCTCCAGCTGGCTGGAATTTGCCAAGGTACTTGTATTATTGAAATTTAAGGTCTATTTTATTATGTCATTTTATGTCATTTTTTAACTTTGTGGAAAGGTGGTATGTTGAACTGAGTGTAAGCTGAGTTTTTCAGACAAATAAAGTAGCTAAAGAGTGAATGTTATTTTATCATTAAAGGGTTTTTACTCACTGATTTGTGCCAATAGATGTCCTTTATCTCAATGACAAGTATTACATTGCTTTCAAAGTTTTATTTATAGCTATTGATGTAAAACCCCCACACACATATTATTTGCCAAAGTTCAATAAAGGAGGAAAACAATGCTTTTGCTTCCTTGTGCAATCAAAAGTTCCTGGTTTTTGTCCCAGGGTTTTTCCCACCACAACCCCATCACACAGGGTTTTGCCTGGGTTTGGGCTGCTACAGCTCTCGGGAATAGGAGGGGTGAGGAGAGCTGAGCACAACCAGACTGATGCAGGTCCCAGTGGAGGACCACATCCAAAAAATGCTGCCTGGCACTGAGGGCCTGGCCAAGTGTGAGCAAAAGTACTTGGGAAAGGATCTGGCACCTTCTCCCACAAGCACAGCTTGTGTAGCTGTGATATTACAGCAGAAATCACTTTATATTTATGTAATGATGCAATGTAATTACCATAAAATTCTGTTAGTTACTGCACTTTCTTTCCCTGAAGCAGCTCTACGGGAGGAGGCAGGAGGTTCCTGGAGCTGAAATTCCATGGCAAGGAGGATGTAGCAGGTTTGCCTTCATTCATTCCTTCAGCCAGTCACTTACCTTAGCTGTGAGCAAATCATGTTTTGTCTCCTCGAAAAAAAAGCAAAACGAAGTGCACAAGAAAAGCACTTTGTTGTATTTCTGTCTTTAAAAACCAAAGCAAACCAGCCCTAACTCACTCCTCTCTGACCAGCTGGAGCAGGGTCAGCTTGGGGAGGGCCTGGGGGGACCCCAGAGCCCCCAGCAGTGTCCCAGCCCCAGAGCAGTAACAAGGCACTGCGGGGTTTATTGTCTGGGCTCTAACCTTGGCACCAATGTCTAACCCTGGGGTTAATAAACTCACTGAAAAATTTGTTTTCATGCTCCTTCTCTTTGTGTCCCTCTCTCCACACCAAGCCAGATCCTGCCATTAATTAAATTTACGCTGCTTCATTTCACTTTGCTGAGTGGCCACGGGTGCCAGATAAAGGCAGAGCTGCCTCCTCAGCAGTTCATGTCCCAGAGCTCAGAAGGTGCCTCTTGCAGCCTCCTTCCCTTCTCCCTCTGGCTGGGGTGTGCAGGGGCTTCGCCTGGAGCTGGAGGGGGCTCTGAGGCAGAGGGAACGTGCTGGCTGAGCAGTGTTGGCCCAAATGCCCTTGCCTTGCACGGAGGTGAGGACTGCAGGAGCCACCGGGATGGTGGCCGAGCACGGGGAGGGTAAAATAAAATCCCTTTAACAGCCAAGAGGCCAACGTGGTGACACCGAGACTAATGCAGCCACGGCAGGTCATTTCCATCTCACTTGCAGGATTGCTCCCGCGGGAATGCATTTTCCAGGCACTTAACAGTGGGCACAGCTGGAAGAAGGAAATGGGACCGTTTCATTAAGCTGAAGGATGAGCTGGGTGTGTGTGGTGGGATTGCAGCCGGGCTCGGATGCTGGAGCAGCACCAGCTTTTCCCAGTGCCACGCTGTGCCCATGAATGCCCCTCAATTCACTGTTTCCTACCCCTGCCAAGGATCACAGTTATTTAGGTTCAAGCGCCATAAAACCCTCTCAATTTTATCAGCAGAGATAAAAATCCAAAGCACCAAACCATCCCAGGGATGCAGGGACACCCCGTGGCAGCCAGGCTGGATGCTGTCCCTGCTCCCTGGAGGGGGGCACTCGCCCTCAGAGCAGCCCAGCCCCGAAGGAGCAGACGCCGCCATCCTCCTCCTCCTCCTCCTCCCGCCGCCGGGGCAGTGCCGGGAGCGGCAGTGCATCCGTCAGGATGAAGCTGACAGTAATGATCGGCCGTGTGGGACCCGCAGCGATCGCGCCGCGGGTCCCTCCTGACTGCAGATGAAGTGCTGGCAGCTCCTCTGATCCAAACACTGCTCACCGCTCGAAAGCCTGCGGGAATTCCCTCGGGAAACAGCCTGGGATGCAGCCTGCGGGGAAAGCTGCACACCCGCAGCAAGGCAGGGTGAGGGAGAACAGCAGGAGCTGCTTCTTTTGGAGGAAAACAGCAGGAGAATTTGCAAAGCCACTGATTTTTCAGCACATGTGGGGTGGAGGTGCTGAAGGAAGACAACCAGGACAAAAAACCCTTGGAACAGACAGCGTGGCAGGACACCACGGCGGGATCATCAGGTGGGAACGACTGTCACCAGTGCTGCCACACACAGAGAACAAGCCAAAGACAGCTCTGCCTGCCACAAGCTGCACCCACTGGAAGCTGCACACAGCAAACCTCCAGGAGTGACTCCAGGGTCCAGCTCAGAAAGGGATAATGGCAGGAAGCCATAAGATATTAACCCAGCAGATTAAAACAATACAAGACCACTTTGGGTCATGTTACACATCCCTCCCCTCCCGCCTGACAGCACCAAGGCAGTAAAACACAAGCGTAATGGCCCAATAACTGCGGGATAAAAGCGCTGGGGGAGTTGGCTGTGAGGAGCCCGGCCCCTCCGGACTGCTCCGAGCATTATCCCTTAAGTGCTCGTTTAAGCTTCCTTGGAAAGCACCGCCTGCTCTGCTCTGCTCTGCTCTGCTCGCTGGAGAAACGCAATTAGGCCTCAATTGCGGGTGATGTTCACACGTTATGGATCATCCTTAGAAATGACAGGAGGATGGAGTGCTCTGGATTCCCCGTGACAGCTCCCTCTCCATCATTCCCGGAACTGCCAGTGCTGCAGTCCCTTTCCTGCCCCGTGAGCAGTGGGATCACAGGCAGCACCTCTAGAGACTCACAGAATCCCAGACTGCTTGGAAAGGAGCTTAAAGACCATCCCAAGGGCAGGGACACCTTCCTCTAGAGCAGTGCTCCAAGCCTGGTCCTGAGCAGCTCTAGGGATGGCAAGGAGCAGTTTGTCCCCACCCTGTGGCCTTTGGGGCTCAGATGTCACTGGAGCAACCTTGGAGCCCGGGGGATCAAAGGCTGCATGTCTTGGAGATGATCCCTCTCTGGACAGACAATCCATCTCCACACAGTCATGGAAAGGATGCTCAACAGCCAGGCCAGTGGACTCTAATTAAATAACCTTTTCCTGACACTGCTGAGCACAAATTTAGCAGGGAAACAAAAGGCAGGTTTTAGAGCTGGTCCAAATTTGCAAATCCCTGTGCTCTACAGTAGAACCTGCTCCTCAGGGCTTGAAATGCTGATTTACAACTAAATCCCTTGCCCAGGTTGTGCTGCTGGAGACAAGGACTTCTACACAGGATGAGACACAGCACAGCTCATTCATGCTCAGGAATTTGCTCATGGAAATGCAAAAAGAAACAGGGCCAAGCAGGAAAGCAGGTGCAGAGTGAGCCCTTCAGAAAGAGGGAGGCAAGGAAAAGTGCTTCCACACTGTCAGAGATTGTTCTGGATTCAAACAGGACATTGCTGAAGTTCTGCCACGCTCACACAGCCAAATCCCCACTCAGAGGTAGAACAGCAAAGCTTGGACTGGGATTCCAGAAGAAAAGCAGCACCATCACTGCTCTCCTCCAGATTTCCCACCTTCCTTTGTGTTGGGTTTGCATCCTGCTCTCCCCTCACAGTCACAAGAGCTGCCTAATGGATCAGCTTAAGTATCCAACATCTCCAATCCCTGCTCCAGAAAATAATCAATCAGGCACTTAATTAGTAACATGGGCAAGGAGCTGCCCAGAGACCACTAACAGGGAACAGAATAAATTATCCATCATAGGTGGGATCCCATAGCAGCACAAGTCCCCAATTCACCCACCTCTCCAGCCTTTTTAGGGGTGTAACTCACTCCAGCCTGACAGCAGAGGTGCAGAAAGAGCTCCAAACACCAGCATGAAGGGCTCTTACAAAGACACACAGCTCAGTTATTTCTTAAAAAACCCCTTTAATTGGAATTCCATCCTTATGGCAAATGACACACAGTAGGATTATCCCAGTTTGCTGTGGTACATCAAATGGAAGTCCTTGGTCAGTCTGAAATGCATATGTTGGGCTAAAAGCAAGTACCTGCACACATCTGGCATTAACAAAATGCAAGGAGCTGCTCTGTCTTGCAGCTTACACTTGATGGTGATCCCCAGGCGTGGTGGGAAGGGAGAATTCACTGAGCTTTTGGGTTCTCCTAGGGAAACCCTGGCCCCACTGAACTCAGCTGTGCCATCCTCCTCTCCAGGGGAGGCCAGCTCTGACACCATCCACACCCCTTCTGGTGTCACAGCACCTTTGGGAAGCTTCCACCCTCTCTGAAATGCAGCCAGGACCGAGGGACAGGTTAGAAAGAAACTCAAAGAGTGAAAAATTCACTCCATAATGAAAAAAATAAGCCAAACTGTGAAGTGTAAAAGCAGGAAAACAACCTCGTCCCTTTACTTCCCATTTCTTCCCCCAGGACACCACAGACTGTCCTTAACTCCTCAATTTCCAGTCGATATCCTGAGGCCAGAGCTCCACAGTGCTGGAGATCCCCTGCCCAGCTGACTCCTGGGGCAGGAGGACAGTGACCCCCTGCCATCCCCAGAGCCCCCCAGGGCTCCAGGAGAGCTCAGGAAGGCACCTGCACCATGGCATTCATCTCTCCTCAGGGCAGACACTCACCCAAGATGCCAGGTATTGGCTTGAGAGATGAGGAGCTCCTCAGAAACCCTGGTGAAAACTCCCCTCTGACAGCAAACAGCACCACCAGCCCCATCTGCTAAAAGCTAGAAAATTAAGTGATTTCTACATGATGGTGTAATAGCAGCAACAGAGTAATTATCCCACTTGTGGTTAGAACACTCAAAAGTGAATTTTAAGTACCTTTTATTACTGGGGACAAAGGTAATGCCTCAGAGTCAGTGCCAGCTAGTATTTTCAGGGCTCTCTCCAGCATGAAAATGAAAAGCCATCTGTATTTATAACACCACAAGGTTCATCTGAAGTGAACCTCTGCTTTCCACACTTGTAAACGTGGTGGTCACAGCCTGGAGCACCTGAAGGTCCACGTTCCCTCCAGCTGGGAGGAAACAGGAGTGAGTACGAAGATTTGCCAGACCAGATTGTTTTCCACTGATCCCTAAGTATCACGCAGAGGAGTGAAACAGAGAAAGTTCTTTGTCCAACAACAGGTGTAAGGCCAGTGTTCCCAGACATGCTGGACATTTGTGCTCCTTTTTCCTGCCCAGGCAGTGAGCAGAGCCCAGGGAGAGGGAGAGGAGGGACAAGAGAAGCTTCTGGCTCCCTGCCACTGAAACAGGCACAGGCATCAAGGGTCAAGGAAGACTTCTTTCTGTGAGGGACAGGGTGCTGCAGGAGGTTCTGGCACCGAAGGAACCTCAGTCTGTCTCACCCTGGGAAGCAGGTATGGCAGTGGAGGCAAGCAACTCTCCAGAGGTATTAGGGATTTACTGCACTCAACACAGCATCCATGCACTCCTCCAGTACCCCATCTTTAATTCCAACCCCAAGAAAGAACCAGACAAACCCCTGATGTACCACAAGAAGCCTCTTCTCTCTTTAAACACCCTGTTCTCCAAAGAGCAGAGGTCCAAGCTGCTTGTGCCTCGTGGTTACCTGGGCAGATCCACCTGGCTGAGCAGCATGGCTTCTGCTTGCCAGCCCCCAGCAATGCCCAGGGCCCAGCCTGCAGTGCCCAGGCCCTGGCATTTCAGTGCTAAGGACATCAAGTAAAGGTGTGGCCCCCAGGAGGTGCCAGCTGGGCACCACACGTGCCACGGTCACAGCTTTGTTCCCGCCCCGGGGGGCAGGAGGGGGCCCTGGGGACACTCTCAGGGCCAGGGCCCTGCCCAGCTGGGCCCTGTGTGGGCTGGCAGCCTTGCAGCAGAGCCCCAGCACAGGGCTGCCTGTTCTCAGGCATCTGCAAAGTCAAACTCTAAATTGTTCCTGACTGATCATCTCCGTTTAAATAACAGCAATTAAGCCAGATCAATCCTACCCATGGCACTCCATAGGTATCCCACTAAACCACAGTGCTGTGGCACAGTAGAAAGCACAGAGTGGATCTATAAACCTCCTGGAGAACAAGCCTGACTTCCTAAATTTACTTCACCAAACAGAAAAAGCCCTTTTTAATAAAAATAAGAAGAATTTAAAAAGTCATTCTGCTTAACAGATAAGCCAACATCTTTGCACACATGCTCCTGCTAGACTTGAAAAATGCAGTTTGAATGGAGCAAATTCTCCAGTATGACCCAGGCAGGCTAATTCCTTTCAATTTATCCTCTTCAAATACTTTCCTGCAGATAATGAAAATGTTTTTCCTAGAAAATGTAAACAAGTTTTGTGCGTTCTACTATCCCAGCTAAGCTTTCACCAGAAATTTCTGGCAGCAGAAAACCAAACCAAAACAAAGCCTTATCTTCATGTTCTACAAAGAAAAAAAAAAAAAAAAAACCAAACCATATATATACACACATTATTAAAAAGCATTAGAAGTCACTTGATCTCCAAAGTCTCCAAAGCCAGCTGCAAAGTCCCTCAGGCTGTGCGGGTCAGACTGCCCCTTAAGCAAAACCAAAAGAACTGTACCTTTTTGAGCTGTACAGGTTAATGCACTCGTGACCCCCCTGCATACAAAGAAATCCCTGCATAGAAATAACAATAGAAGCTCATTGTAAAAAAGCTGTGGAGGTTTTCCAGTGCCTTCTGCTGGGCTCACACTTCATCCCGTGGGGGTGAGAGGACACGAGATCCCCTCACACCTGACAGGATCAATGCCCTCATTTCCCTACTTCTACAACTCTTCTCAAAGAAAGCAAAACGAACCCGAGGTCAAGTTCCCCTTGTGCTGTTGTGGGGGATGACAGCACCGAGCCCCCAGCCGTGGGTGTGTGCTGGGAGGGCAGGGCTGGCCTGGGCAGTGTCCCCCAGGGCTGGGGACAGGCGGCTCACAGGGGCTGGCTGCTGAAGAAGGCTTTGCTCTCCCTGCACACGGGGTTGACGCAGAGCGGGCAGCACAGGGTCAGCTGGCGGGAGCACACCTCGTTGGACTGCAGGTGGGAGCACACCAGGTCAGCCAGAGCCTGCAGGGCACAGGGAATGATCAGAGGGAGAAAATGCAGCTGGGCAATCTCCCCCCAGCCCTTCTGACACAAACACACACATTGGGGTGCAATAAACCCCTCTGGGCTGGACACGTTAGTTCCATTTCTGCTCTGAAACTCAAAACACATCAAAACTACCTGCAAACATCCACACTCAGCAGGAAACACAACTGCAAACCTTGACAGCCAACCAACAGAGCAGATACCTTGGAAAACAGTGGATTTCCATTCAGAGACTCTGCTCTTCTGATGTTTTCAACTCCACACTGAAGCCAAAATAAGGAGGAAAAAGTTAAACCAGTTAATCTGATCCTTCACTGGGCAGCCTTCAAAATCTTCCCACTTCATTCAGAAGCTGCCGCACAACAACAGGATTAAATACAGTATCAAGGGTTTTAGTACAGCAAAAATTACTGTGAGGCAACATTACATTTTGCTGCCAAAAATCATTCATTCTTCTTTAGCAACATTTGTAATGGTTTAAAGACCTAAATCTAGAAAGACAGCCTCCCACCTGTTTTGTGGTTAAGCCAGTTCAGATTAATTTTTGATTTACCGGAAAATAAAGCTAATCCCAAATAATACTGCAAGAAGCAACTACAAAGCAGATTGCAGCCCAGGAGAAATAATTTCAGCCAACAGGGACCAAACCCACAGAGCACTCACCTCGTTGGCTAAAACCTGGGCATACTCGATATCCAGCTCATACAGAGTTTCAATGTGGTCACTGGTAAATGCTATTGGGACCAGCAGCATGTTCTTCTTTCCTCGCTGGCACAGCCCTTTAATGGTCTCATCTGTCTGGGGACCAAGCCAAGGCATTGGTCCAACCTGGAGCAAAAAAAGCAGAGATAAAGAAAAAACACTCATTAAATCATTCTTACAAAGAACCCCCACATTTCCTAAGGCAGGGTGACAGATCAGGTTATGGAGGGGACAGAAACAGTCATTTTTATTTCCCTGCTTTTGGCTGTACTTCTCACTTTCTCCACTGAATGTTTAATGAAGACACACTTCCCCCCGTTACATCTCAAAGGAACAGCACCTGGGCTGGCCTGAATGAGACTGAATAAAAGAACTGAAAATGTAAATAACTGTGTATTTTTGCACAGGGTATGTATGACCCTGCACAGGGCTCACCTGCTCACCTTCCCTGAGCACATACCTTGGACTGCCACACAAGCCTATAAGGGTTGGAGTAGTTCAGCTTCTCCATGACCCTCTGGACAGTAGCTCCCACTTCCTGAGGGTAGGGATCCCCACGGTTCACCACCTGCAGCACAGACACAGCACAGCTCTGTCAGCAGGGAACACTCCAGAAGGGCCACACTGGCCTGGCACCTGCCCAGCTGTGTCCCCACACCCTGCCCTGGGGTCACTCACAGACATGGGCAGCGAGTGGGCTGAGAAGAGGATCACCACCTCTTTCCTTTTGTCTGGTGGGAACAGGTTCAGCTCCTTCTGGATGTGATCAGCAAAGCACTGCTCAGGGAAACAGAAACAAAGACTTGAGGCAGAACACTGGGAGGAATCCCTGCGCCCAGTGATCCAAACAGGCAGCTCCCATGTTCTCTGCTGCCTCAGAAACTCCCAAATTCCCTCAGTGTGCACAACACTCAGGCCAGGGAGCATCCCCCAGCTGCCTGCAGCATTTGTTTCACCTGCTCAGCACAGAAACTGCAAACCCACACGAAAGGAAGGAGAATAAAGGAGAATATCTTCCTGATAAAGACCAAAGAGCCATCTTCTCCGGAAAACGGCTTCCCTTCACTGCTCCTGCCACAGCCAGGAATTACTCTTTCCTGACAAACCAACATAATCTGTGTGTGTGCTGATCACAGACCTGCTCTGAGCAGGAATTTGGACTAATGGCCTGTAGAGGTTCCTTCCAGCCACCACCGTTAGGGTAACACCACCCAGCTTTTAAAACAGGATGTGCACAATGGTCACTTTCACACATTGTCTTGCCAAAGCATGGGCCATGAAATAAATAACTGTCCTTGTCCTGTAATTTCAGACATGGTAGACAAGACCCATTTCATCACACAACTAAAATGCACTCTCAGATTCCTGTTATCCTTCCTCAGTATCTCTTTCTCTATGTTAAAAGAAAATATATAAACCTCCAAGCTTTCAGATCCACACCTGAATGAGAAGGGGGTGTGTGGGCCATCGGTCAATTATGCTCCACTTCATCTTTGGCTTCTCCCCCTTCTCGTTATAGTAGCGATAAATGGCATTTAAACTGCTTCCTGAAACACAGAATTAACAACACAAGTTCAGCCAGGCCACCAGCAAGCTGTCAGATTGAAACAGCTTGGCAGCAGGCTATTATCATATTTTAAACTGCTACCTAATTAAAATGCAACCGTAAATCAGAGCTGGGAGTCTCCAGTGGGAACAATTCTATCCCAGCCCGTACAACGCACGGTCTGACCAGGGTTCAGATGATTTACCCACATTCCCAGGCACGTGCCTAAAGCCCCTGTGCCTGCTGAGGGCTCACCTGTGGTGGAGCAGCTGTACTGGGGGTACTGGGTGAAGGCCACAGCCCTCTGGATGCCGTCCCTCTCCATCTCCTCGATGGCCTCCTCCGTCAGCGGGTGCACGTACCGGAAGCCGATGTAGTACTTGTGAGGCGCTGCCGGCCCAGCAAAAGGTGAGAATTGTTCACACTAACACAGCTTTACAGGTAACACAGACAGCAACAGCCAGCCTGAGACTGCTGGCTGATAATTTCCTGCCTATTTTCACAAAGCACTCTCATATAAGCCCTTTCTGTGGCCGAGCAATTTTCTGGTTACTCCCTCGGCTGTGATTAGAATTTAAAAGGGATTTATTTACATTATGGTTTGCTTCTGCAGGAACATCACCTGCCTGCTTCTCCTGCATTCTCCTGTCTCAGCCTGGACAGAGCCCTGGTGTCTCACCAGGCAAGTCCTGATTTTAAGGATGTAATGGTAAAAATATATATATGGCTATAAGGAGCTAAACGAACACCCCAATGGCCTCACAGCTCCAGCTGCCTTCCCTGCCCAGCACCGATGGCACCCAGACCCCAAGGACCAGCACTACTGCCCGAGACAGCAGAGCAGTGAATCAGGGACATGTGATCTCCCACTCTGACTTTGGAGGGGTTTTATAAAAAGCTTCATGGCTTTAACACCTAATTTTGGCAGCAATATGATTCTCCTTGAGGACTTCTCATTTTATATCTCTAACCTTTTGGGTGTCAGCTTTAGGAGTTGGCTTGTTTAGAGGACGGGAGGCAGGCAGGGGAGGTCTGCTGTTTTGTTTTTTTTAAGTGGAGGACAGAGGTTCTTAGGAGAACAAAAGCAAAGTTTCTTTTTCAGGGTTTCCAGGTCAGTGGCTCTGAAATAACATTTATCAGGTTTCTGAAGGAAGCAGATGTCCCATGCTTGGGCTCCGCTCCATGCATTTATGCAGGATTCAGAAAACAGGTTTAGTCGGCCCCAGTTCTCTGCAGGAGGCAGGAGAGCTCCCAGCTGGGAGCAGCAGCAAAGAAAGACCCAACTTCAGGAGCCCTTGAGCCAGTAACCTCATTAACATCTTTGAATGACATCACAGACAAAAGTCTGACTAACCACAGCAGGGACTGCAGGAGTTTAACCTGGGAAAGGAAATTCTGGGAAGAACATGGCCAAGCTGGAAGCAATACCCTGGCAGTGTCAGGTTTTGTTCAGGACCATGGGCAGCAAAAGAGAGATGCTGGTGTCTGTGTAAAGACTGTATAAATAACAGTGACACCTTGTCCTGATCTTGGCTTGGATAGAGTCAGTTCCCCTCCTAGTAGCTGGGGCAGTGCTGTGTCTGGATTTAGGATGAGAGCAGTGTTGCTGACACACTGAGGTTTCACTTCCTGCCCAGACCAGACCAAGGCAAAAATGACCCTAAAAGTATTTCTTTTTTGGCACATTTCACATGGTAGCAGCACCTCCTGCCAGTTACTCATGAAGAGGGCTCAGCACTCCCAAAGTGCTACCTGTGAGCACACCACATTCCCAAATGCTGTCTGCAAGCACTTCCAACTGTTCCAAGCTGTTCTGAAGGAACACAGTGCTCTGCAAGGTCACTTGGGATGCTGAAGGAAATGGCTGGCAGTGCTCAGCACATTCTATTGTTAAACTGCAGCTACTGTCAAGTGAAAAGAAGCCTCCAGAGGACTTATCAGGTGGGAGAGGTGCCCAGAGAAGGGTGTGACTGCACAGAGTGTGGTCACCAAACAAAAGCAAGTGGGAGTGGGACACTGGGAAAGGCAGATAAACCTTCGAGCCTTATCTGCAGAACCTGCTGCAAGCCTGACCCTTCAGGGGCTCCTGCTCCAAGAACACTCCTGCCTTGGATGACACAGCAGGCCTCAGACACCGACTGTACCTGCAGGGACCACAGCTGGAACTAAGCTAGGCAGTCCCATCTGCAAAGAAAGGACTGAACATCACCTCAACAAAGGCACCAGTGACACACCACATTCTGAATGGATGAAATAAATTTGGTTCTAGCCTTTCAAGAACGTTGCTTTTAACATTCCAGACCCTTTTAGCAGTCCTTTTCCTCTAGCCCTTTCCTAGCCAAGCCTGAGGCATGTGCCACAAAGAGCTACAAAACAGCCCTGTATGAAAGGACATTCACAGAAGCATCTGCACCCATTTCCCATCCCAGTCTTGCTACCAGGCAGAGGGGCACAGGCCACCTCACACCAGGGTGGGGAGCCAGGGAGTGAGCTTCAGAGGGATTCTGTCACACAGAGACAGGGGAGGGAGGCTGTATTCATGTCAGAAGTTTTCTCATCATGAAGGACTGGCATAGAGAGCATCTCCTTCCACCCCAGCCAAACTGTCCAGCCTTATCTCTTGCTGTGTCCCTGGGTGGGGCTCACTGCTATGGCTCAGCCATGCCCTGCCCCACCCTGTCTTTTCTCCACATGTCCTCCTTTGAGGACACCACTCTGAACCCCTCCTCCCACACCTGCCTTAGTCCTTCACATGAAATACATTCCCCTTTCTGCCCATCTAAGCCTCAGCCACTTGTCCTCAGTGGAGGATTCTTCAGGCTCAAGCAGGGCTTACAGGGCAAGGCACGATACCTGGCAGTGCCACACACCAAGGGAGAGTGTCTATTTTACATGAAAAATAACACACTAAGTGTGTCATTTTCAGGTGTCATGGCACCTGCCTTGGGACACCTGAAAACGACACACTTAGTCTATCAGTTGTCCTCCCATGATCACAGGAGAGACAGAGGTAACTCCCCTGAGCCCAGCCTTTGATAACAACCTTACAATGAATGGAATCCTGTCTGCACTATCTTTGCCATGACTTCCCAGCAGGCAAATCCACCCCACCGCACAACAAAAGCCAAGAAGCCAAAGCTGCTTTGCAAGCAAACAGTTCCAAGACACAGAGCAAGGCTCGTAGGAGGCTGAGCAGAGCAGTACCAGTGCGAGGAGACATGCTGTCCAGCAGCTTCACCATGCCCTCTCCCTGCACTGCTGTCCACTTCTTGATGGGGGAGCCCCCGCCGATCCTGCTGTACTGCTCCTGGATCTTGGGTGTGCGGCGCTTGGCGATCAGCGGGGCCAACGTACTGCAGCAAGGGAGAGGGATGTGTTACAGCACAGCCCAAACCACCCTTGCCCAGAGCTCTGCTGCAGCCACCTTTCCCTGGCAACCTCTGCAAACTAGAGCAAAGCAGCATGGTTTGTTTGATGTTCTCTGCCAGCACCCTTCCCACACCTCAGTCTGCAACTAAAAGAGAACAGCCATGGCACACAGCATGGCACACCTACTTCCAGAGGGGTTCTAGCACTGTCTCCTGCACTGACTGCTCCCAGGATGAAGCAGTGTTAGCAGGATGAATGCTGCTCCCCACAGGAGCCTACAGCTCAAGCAGCAGCACCCAACAGCACCTGTACCACAGGAGATCCCAGTGCTCCTCACTTTTGAACTGGAAGGGTCATTAGATCTCTGTCCAGGAAGAGACGCAGCAGGAAATCGTGGACGTCATCCAGCCGCTCTGGGCCTCCCATGTTCAACATCAAGATTCCAGTTTTAGGTTTCCTATGGAAACAAGAGATATTTCAAATCCTAGACTCACTGCTTTTATTTTTGTTATGATGACAAAACAACTAGCTTATCCTCCCGCATTGCCTTTTGCAAAGGCAGCTCCTGTTCCAAGGCTCCTCCTGCTTAGGTAAACAGTTGTGCTAGGAACAGGAATGGCCAGACACAAGTATCTACATGATCTTTGCTTTTTTGAAAACTAACCACTTTGTAACACAAACTTTAGCTGGAAATAAGCTAAGAAAGCTGTCTGGCAGCTGCTGGCTCTAAGGGAGGTTATAAAACAGGGTCTCAGATGTGGATTCCTACCAAACCAAGCAACAGCTTCCGGGGAAAACAGATAAGCCACTCACTCACACAAGTCTTTGTCTGCATTTCTTTGGGGACACGCCTCATCTCCTGCAGCAATGACAGCAGCAAGAAGCCTTTCTACACATAAATTCACTGTGGGGCCAGTTGTGTTTGGGTTGGGTTTTTCCAGAATGGATTTTCTATCCAGGTACAGGTCTGGCAAACTGTTGTAAAGATAAGGTCCCATAGATGGTGGTAGCAGCAGCAGCACAGATGGTGGTATCAGCACTTACAGAATGGCTGCTGATCACAACTCTCACCCAATTTCCCCATGGAATTGTTTCCCCTGCCCAAAGGAGCCCACAGACCAGGACCTCTCACTTCCCCAGTGGATGATTTAGGTTGCACAGGGAGCTTTGCCAAAGTCTTACAACAGGGCATTGAGAGGAGCCCAGGCCTGCCCCAGTATTTCGGGACCTAATCTTCCATTCCCCTTCTGCTGGAGTGTGTATCAAAGGTTGCTGAATGAAACCCAGGAGGCAGGAACCAGAACTTCAAATAATAATGACAAAGAATGTCCTTCCATTGCTTCTACACTGCCTCAGGCCTCTCGTGTGCCCCGGGCTCAGCGAGCCCTGCAGGAACAAGGCTGTCCTTGCCCCACAGAACAGAGAACACGAGGTCAGGGGAGTGCAGGCAGCAGATAAACAATCACACACACACAGAGCACACCAAGGCCCCGTGGCTGCCCTGCTTCTATCAGGGAGAGGCAGCGGCCCAGAGCCCCCCACCTACCGCTCCTGGGGCTGGATCTGGGGCTTGGCGCTCTCGCTGACCGCGGCGGCCGTGGCCTGGCCCCTCCATCGCACCGGCACCCGCAGCTGGCTGCAGCTCCTCAGCACTGCGGGGAGAGAACAGCACTGATCACCTGCACCTCAGCACTGCCCAGGTAACAGCACTGATAACCTGATAATGCTGGGCTGAGGGGCTCCTAAGCCCTCCACAGCCACACAAACCCACTGGCAGCACTGTGAGCTCGGCATTTTCTCACTTGAGCTCCGGTCCTGGAATCAAAGAAAGTCAGGAAATCACAAGCTCCTGCCTTTCTCTGAACACTATTATAGTTCTGCAGATACCAGGCAGCAACCAAAACCCAAACCAATGCCTTGCTAATCTGTGAGTTCCAATCATAACTCCAAAATAACTGGTGACAAGAGAGCAGAAACAAGGGGCTGACACTGAGGGAAAAGCATCAGACTGTGCAACTCCTCGTGGGTCAGACATATCTGGGCTAACCCCAGACAAGCACAGGATTTCCACACCATGTCTACAACGTAGGTTAGACATCTGCTCTCCTGTCTGACCCTGTGTCAGGAACACCGAGCAGCAACTCCAGAATCCACTTACCTGGAGAGCTGGGCCACCTTCTTTCTCACTACCCAGCCAGGTGATGGCTATCAATCTGCACTTCAGCATCAGACAAACCCCAAGATTTTACAAGCCTGCACACATCCACCTCCCTCTCCAGCTCTCCCAGAGCCCCTCTAGCTACTGGAAAGGGCTCTAAGGTCTCCCTGGATCCTTCTCTTCTCCAGGCTAAACAACTCCAGCTCTCCCGGCCTGACCCAGAGCAGAGAGGCTCCAGCCATCAGAGCATCTCTGTGGCCTCACTCCAGCATCTCCACATCCTTATGCCAGGGGCCCTGCAGCTGAAAACAATCAGATTATCCTTAAGGTTCCTTCCAACCCGTTCCATACAATTCCACGCTGGTTACAGCCTGCCTTTTCAAAGGCACACTTCATTCTCCTCGGGAGTTCATCATCACTACATGGTATTCTTTTAGTGCAAAAATAGTGTGAATTGCTCACGGTGATATAAAAAAGGTTAAATTCTGCATGCCCGTCTCTCGGGCAATTGTTCAGTGCGACATTTCCCCTGTCAGACCACAGGAGCTCAGCAGCAATTGAGCCCGAATAGCACAGAGCTCCTTGGCAGCTGACCCACCCGCTGGGAAGAGCATCTTACAGCTCACAGTTCTCTAATAACCTCCTGAACAGATGCTGAACGGCCTCAAAACCTGCTGAAATCAATGGCAACGAAACACATCCTGCAAATCCAGCCTCTTATTCAGGATTACGAGTGCGTGGCTGTGGATGCCTGCATCTGCGCCTGCACTGATACAAAAGGCTGCAAACTAAAGAACTTCAAGCATCACTGATGCCTGAAAGGCTCTTTTCAAATACTTATTTTTTTACTTC
>JANPWX010000601.1:291705-313968 GCA_024734555.1 Trochalopteron elliotii | reverse complement strand
GGGACGTGCTGACACGGCAGCGAGCCCCAGCCTAGCCCCCGGACTCGTTGCAAGGAAGTAGCAGACTTTCGGATATTTATTTGCATTATACTTTTGAAATGTACATTCCGTTGAATGAGAGCTGTAGGTCATAATTTTTACTAGGAAACCATTTCAATAATTAGCTTTAGTTCGGGAAGGGGGAAGTAGATGAAAGTGAAACATTTAAACACCTCGACTTGAGTAAAGAATGTGCAAATGTAGAGAGGCTCATAAAAACACTTTTTACACTGTAAGGCACCAGCAAGGGAAATACATTCCAATGAAAGTGACTGATTTCTAGTTATCCATCACTGACTGTGTCCAGCACTGAAATGAATAGCTTATGCCAGCTCCAGGGGCAGCTTCCAGAGCTGAGATCTGTCCTGATTTCTAATCCAATCTGACATTAGCTGGAGTTTATCACCAAAGACATCTCAGCTCAGCTGTGACAGCTCCGATGGGAGCATCCAGGGCCCTCTCCAGGGCTGAGCATCCCCTGTGCCATCATGCCTGCACAGCTAATGAAATGGAGCACGCAAGCAAAATCGCTTTCAACGGCAAATATGAAATGTAGATACAGTTTTATACCAACGTAGTATTTAAAAGTGAAGTCTGCAATTCCAGGCATCGCTAAAAACTGACACTGCTGGGTTTCCATTCCCAGCACATGTATCCTTCACTGTCATACAGAGTGGTCATACAGGATCAGCAGCTCCACAGAGAACTCTTGGCCTTTCTGTGTTCCCAGGAGTCCAAACCCAGAAACTTCTGTGATAAGACATAAAAATCTTCACATCCTTATGCCACGTGGTTAAAAAACATCCTGAGTTTGTCTGGAACACTTTTGTGCAGTCGCTGTGACAAACAGCTCCTCCCCAGCAGGCAGTCCATCATCAGCTCGTGTCCCGCGTGTCCCCGGAGCCCGTGTCCCCTGAGCCCGTGTCCCTGCCGCCCAGCACGGCGTCCAGCGGGGCGCGCCGCTTGCGGATGCTGCGCCCCGAGGCGATCAGGTCGGCGTAGCCGCGCTGGTGGGAGAAGGCGTAGGCGGAGCGGCGGGCGGAGGCACCGCGGCGGAAGGCGCTCTGCCGCCGCTTCCACTGCTGCTCCTCCAGCAGGTACTTCCGACGGTTCCTCTGGATCTGCTCGCACACACACAGCGGGTCATGAGTTAGGACAACATCACCACCACAGCTTGGACTGTTTTCATAGCTGTGTGCCGTGTGCTGGCTCAAGGCAGAGCAGAAGCAGCCAAACCTATCTCCTACACTGTCGACATGTCCTGGCACTCCAGCCCAAACTAAATTAAACCCAAACTGGGGCCTCAGCATCCTTGCAGGGTCTCGGTGGCATCACCAGATGTCAGCCAGGCACACGAGGAAACAGCCCCCACTGAGCTGCTGCCTCTGGCTAGCCCTGCAGCCACTCCTCTGCCCATGGGACCCAAGCCAGGCTTGTGTTGTTCTCCCAAGGGCACCATCACTTACTTGTCTCTGACATAATTATAAAATCCCAGAATGGCTTGGGTTGGAAGGGGCCATAAAGCCCATCTTGTCCCAATGGGCAAGGGCACCTTCCACTAGCCCACACCTTAGCACTGACACCAGCCCCTGTAAATAAACACCTGCCATATTCACCCAAATAACAGCAATTTCACTCACTTTATCGCTCTCTGAGGGCCAGACTGTCATGGATAAGAAACGCTGTGCCACTACAGGCAGTAAACAAATAGCAATGGATAAAATCATGGTAAGCCAAAGGTATGGCTGTCGCAGAGCATTTGGAGCAGTTCCTGGGAATAAAAAAAGCAAAAGTTAATTTATGACAAAGCTACATGAGACAGGACTGAGAACCACAAATCACCAGGACTGACCTGTGAACTGAAAGCCAGAAGGGAAGAGAACATGGATTCCGGCACTGTGAAAGTCAAAGGTGATCCCAAAGTAAAGTGCAATACTCCCAAATACTGAAAAAGCATTAACAAAAGTCCAGTAAGACGTATCCAGGCCAATCTAAAAGCAAACAAAAGTGCCAAATAAGTTTATTAATTCCAAATTATGTCAACTACTTTTTGTGTGTTTTTACCTTTTTAGTAGAGAAATACAGAACAGTGAGCAGAAAGGGTTCTCAGAGCACCAGAGCTCAGGAAACCAAGCTTACTTGCCTGAAAATTGACAACAAATATCAGAGAGGATGCTGCTGTGACAGCAAAGGACTGATAATCTGCAGGGGCTTCTCCATCTTGTCCCATAGATTTAAGGTAGGCTCCATATGGGATGAAGAAGATGATCAGTGAAGTTACAGCTCCATGGAGCAAACTTATAAAGAACTTCTTGTAGTTGAAAAGTAAATCTCTCTGACCCAAAACATAAAGGCTGGGGAACCGAAGGCTCAGTTTGTCACTCACATCCTTAATAAAGAGGAAAAAGAAAAAGAAAATTGTTGGGAATTGTTCTCAGCGAGAGCTTTGAAGAGTGAGAAGCTGAACTATACAGTGTCCCAAAGGGAATGGCAGATCCCTTTCTCTTTCCAATAGCAGGGATTTACACAGAGTAATGCAAAAGGAAGGCATTCTTAGAAGCCACAAAACCAAACCCCTCTTGTTTCATGGACAACCAGCCTAATTTAAAGACTTGGTGGTAGATGCCTTTGGATTCATCTGTTGTAACAATATGGGGATACCTGGTCAAGCAAGCCGACGAGCAGGACCGGGAGACTGGAATACAGCACATTGTACAGAGTGATGAACCAGTCCTCATAGGCTGTCTGCAACACAGGGGGATTTGCAGGACTTAGGGATTTTATTTTATTAGATCCTTCCCCTCCAGTTCCTGAGAAAACTCACTTGTGCTCTACAGCTTTAAGTTCCCTGTCTCAGTGTTCACCCTAAGGCAGCAGCACCTTGGCTCAAGGCTCTGCTGAAGCTCTTTAGTCTTTGTTAAGCTGCCCCACTCCTTCCAAAGCTTCCTCCCTGTACAACAATGATCCTGACTTTAGTGCTCTGGAATCATACTTAACTGCTTGTAACTGACTCTCTCAGTACTCATCACACCCTCCCACAGAAATCACTGGTGACAACTTCACATTGCTGACACCTCCCAGGTTAAGCCTTTGCCATTCCACAGTGACAGAAGCATCTGCTTGTTGTTATCCCACATGAGCACAGCCTCCTACCTGGGCAGAGAAGCCATTGAAGAACGAGTACCAGATGTGAACCAGTGTGAAAGCGAAGTTCTTGTAGAAGAAGTATCTCAGAAACTTGCACATCCTGATGTAGGACCAGCGCCCATGGACCAGCAGCAGCCGCTGGAGGTAGCGGAACTGCCCGAAGGAGTAGTCACTTGACATGACAGCCTGCATCCCCTCCTGGCCACTGATCCCAACTCCAATGTGGGCAGCTGGGTGAAGGAGACAAACACCACACACTTGCTTGGACAGAGGGACAGGACTGTGGCCGGGGCCACATTTCTACTGCCACCTGGATTCTCTCTCAGTGCTTGTTCTGTCAGAATGCACCCAGGAAATTTGACCAGAGGAGAACCAAGCGATGAGACAGAGTGAGTGAACAGGCAGTTTACAAACATCTTTGGGACATAAATCTTATCCTAGATGCTTTTTTCTCACTGGGATCTCTTGAGGAGCTGTTCAAAGACTAGCAGGTACTATCTGCGATGGCTAATGCCACCATGCAAGGGGCAGCCAAGCTACTGCTTTGGTCTTTATATTACACTTCTGTAACGCACAGCATGAGAACAGAAGGGATTTGAGTCCCTGCTCAGGGAATGTGTACAGAAAAAAGTAAAATTGATCAGGAAAAACCACTAACCATTTCCTAAAGTGCTTCCTCAGAAAGGGAAACAGGCACAGAAGCTAAAAGCCTCACGGCAGCAAAGCAGATGGAAGAGTCTTCTGACAGAGAGGGACAGTGGAGAGACTGCAGGAGCAGGCCAGAGGAGATCTGTCCTAGTGAGAGAGCTTGGCAGCTGCCTTACTTTTGATCATGTTCACATCATTGGCCCCGTCCCCGATAGCCAGGGTGATGGCCTTCTTGTACTTCTTCACCAGCTCCACCACCATGGCCTTCTGCTTGGGTGTCACACGGCAGCAGATCACAGCCCTGCACTCACAGGCCAGATCAACAAAGTTCTTCTGCTGCTGCTCCTTGTAGGCCTCTGCCCTTCTCCTTTTCTCAGTTTGTTTCTTCTTCTCTTCTGCTGTTCTGGGGAATTTCAGTTTAAGTTTCTTTTTCTTCTTTTTCTTCTCCTGCAGGATTTCATTCTGTGAAAAGAATAAAACTTAGTATGTTCCCTTCTGCACCATTTCCAGTCCTTCTCCAGGCACTGCCCAATAACACACCTGAGGCTGTTATGCTCTCAACATCCATTTCTGGCATTTTAATGAAGTGCTCTTGCAGACAAAGGAACACAGTCCTCAGTGATAGACCCTGTAGCCTGGTGGTGCCCCAAAACCCCAAACACTCGGGAGAACAGCCTTTGTACATACCAGCCAGGAGCCAGTGATGATTAGAGCCCGATCTCTGCTGCCCTGGAAGAAGGGCTCGTTCATTCTGAGAGAGGAATGTGGACTGGATCCAGCACTGTTCCTCTGGTTTTCCAGCCTCGTTTGAAGGAGAGCACTGGAAAGAGAGGGAGAAACTGTTACAGAAAAGTCAAGGATAAACTTTAACCTAGCTCAGTCTCAGACTGAAAATCTTGAAAATGAACTCCTCTGTGTTTTCACTTGCCTGGTTTCTTCTCCATAGCAGATGGCCATTTCCTGTGTTAAGAGATCACAAGAAAATCCAATATTTTCAGCAGTTTCTACAAAAAAAAAAAAAAAAAGTGAGAGGAAAGTATTTACTGAAAGTTCTGGCACAAGTAATTGTTAGGAGGAGCCAGAAGCACCTTAAGTGCTCTTAAGTAATTTCTGATTTAAGTCTCAGTATGAGAATGCCCTTTCAATGCCACAGTGTAGATGAACAGGAAAAAATCCTCCTGTTTTTAGCTGTTTGGCTGTAAGCAACCCCACCTTTTTTGTCACCAGTAAGCACCCAGATTTTAATGTCTGCTTTGGAGAGTCTGGAGATCGTTTCTGGAACTCCGTCCTGTAGTTTGTCTTCAATAGCTGTTGCACCAAGCAGCTGGAAGGGATTTGAAATGCAGGTGGTTAGTAGCACTGAAACATGTTTCTTTTAATATAAGAATTGAAATGTACTAAAAATATACAGCTCCTTACAATCAAGTTTTTTTCTATTTCCTCATACACTTTGTCCAGAGCTTCATCCCGGTTACTTGTAGCTAAACTGGCCTCCATAAACTTTTTATTCCACACTTCAAATTCATCCTGGCTTATGTCTCTGTAGCACAGGCAGAGTGTCCTGAGAGTTTCATTTGCAAAGACCTGGAAAATAATTAAACCCACAAATATCCACAAAAGGAAACTCTTCATTTGCAATCCAAACATGAGGGTACGAACATGAGCATTTGACAAGTTTGACAGAACAAGTCCAATTTTCAGAACCAATTGCAGGTTTCCATTTGTGTTAATAGCTTAGGAAAAGGAAATTAATAACACTCGTCAGAAAGAAACAATTTTGGTTTTAAAAAGAGCATACAAAATACAAACATACATCGAGGGCCTCTTCTGTGGCTTCTCTCTTTAGATTCCTGGGGTGCAGCCGCTCATAAATCACCGTGTCAGCCCCTTTGCAATACAGCCTGATATTGCCACCGGACTCTCTTACTGCAGAGGGAAACAGCAGAGGTGGCACCCTTATACAAAGGAATCATTTCAGATTGGATTTATCAGCCTACTGCCAAGTACCAAAGTACAAGATGGCATTTCTTCTTCAGTGGACTCAAACACGCCCCAGGACTGTTAATTCTTGACCCCAGCTTCCTTTGCACATCCCTTTCCACCCCTGAAATAGAAGTGACCTTCTCCATGCAGGCTGGTGGCAATCAGCTTACCGATGACAGACATCCTCTTCCTGTCGCTGTTGAAGTCCAGGATGGCCAGGACATCGTAGGTCCTCTGGACCCCCATCTCACTTATGGTGATGGTGTTCTGTGTTCGGGACAGGAAAACGTACCCGAAGTTCCGCGCCGCCGTCACCAGGGCCCCCTCGTCTGGGGAAGCTGCCTGGTAATTGAGCTGACCTGCAGGATTGCAGCCAGGACACAGCTGAGGGTACAGCAGGACACTGCTGCAGTGCTCACAGAGAACAGGGACCACAAATCTCCCCAGCCTGTTACACATACTTCCCAAACAGGATCAGTCCTCAGCCTGCTTCCCTCCACGTATTAAAGCAAAATTCCATGTTTTCTACCTCAGTATCCTAATTTCTCAATCCAGTCATTTTCAAAAGAAGCTCCAAAAGACAAATCCTTGGCCAGAGACACCAAGACAGTGAGTGGAAACAACCCCAAAAACATTAGGAACAAGAAAGGACAGGACACTGTTGGTTTCACGGAGATTTCACGAAGATGGGAGTAAAGCAATAATAATATTTCATGTTTTAATGGAATCTTTTGACCCCTGAATTCACAAATTCAATAGCTGATCACCTCTGCATTTAGTTTTGTTTAATTTAAAAGGGCAGCCTAACACTCCTCTCTTATGGTATCAGCATTAGTTGCAGATCTCTCCCTTGTGGAACTGGATTTGAATTGTTTTCTGCTACACAAGCAAAACAAACCAACCAAAAGCCATACTCACCATCGGAAGTGTCAGCCATGACTGTGTGACAAATAGCAAGCAGAAAAAAGAACTTGTGGATTTCTGCCTCCTTTCCAGACTTTATTTGCTCTATCAGATAGTGATCATAGAATAGGAACTTTCCATCTGCATACACATTCCAGCTGAAATCAACTTGCTGCTTAGAAAACAGGGGCAGAGAGTCTGAGTTACCATAGGTGCTGTTGCTTTGTGCTCACCTGCTCCTCTGGGTGCTCTGCCGAGGGAGCATTCCCATGTGGGACCAGGACACAGTGCTGGCTGGGATGAACCTACCTCTGGGTGGCTCTGGAGCTGCCCCGCTGCATCCCGGCAGTCTCCTGCAAGGCAAGCACCCAGAGTCAGGGGGACCAGGCACAACAGGGCTTTTACAACCCACCACAAAGTGAAACATGTCTACAACATGTACTGCCCTAGGAATGGAAGGAAAGGAAAAGGACAAACTGCTGCTCTTACTAAAATTTCCTTGTCTGTTTCTTGACTTTGTCCCCAAAGCATTTCTTATGAAAGTAAGTTTTTTACAAAAAATTGTGCAAATTACCAATTTTCAGTTTTTGTGAAAGCTGAGTAGTTCCCCCTACAGTTCCTTAATTTCCACTTTGCAAGCAGGAAAACCCCAACAATTCAACTCAATGCTTTACCCAATGCCAGGTCTACATTGTGCAAGTTCAGTTGGAACTAAGAGAACTTGTGTGCACCTGATCTCCAACAGGCATTGAAATTCCTCCTCCTCCTTTGCACAGGCTTTGCACAACTTACCGTATCTTTGCCCATTGATGCAACACTTTTTGAAGGTCATGATGTTCTGTGTGAGGGTCCCAGTCTTGTCAGAGAAGATGTACTGGATCTGCCCCAGCTGCTCGTTCAGCGTGGTGGTCCTGGCCTTGGCAGCCGTGTCCTTCTCGGCGTAGTACATCTGCAGGTCCCAGTTGATGAAATAGCTCTGGCCAAAGCGAATCACCTCCACGCTGAATGAAAGAAGGAATGTTCTCAGTGCCAGCTGCAGCTCACACTGCCATACCATGGCACCTCCTGGGGCATTGCCCTACCTCACATAGAGGGAGATGGGCACCATGGTGTTGAGGACAATGATGTAGCCCCAGAAGTTGAGGAAGCCCCGGTAGGCAGGGCTCCAGTCCTGTGCATCGTAGAGGTACCAGGAGGAGTTGCCAATCTGCTGCTCCCAGTAGGTGTGTCCAATGGCCAGTCCAGCTGACAGCAGGATAAGGACCACGATGATCTATAGGGCACAGAGAGGCCTCTCACACTTCAGAAACATTTGCTGGACTTAAATCCCAAATCCCCGTGTTCCAAACAGAGTATGACAGGCAGGTATTTGTGAGGAGAAATGGAGCAAACATTTCCCACAAAGGCACCTTTCAGATTTCCTACTCCATCCCAGCTCAGCAGGGCAGAAAAAAGTCAAAACATACTTATTACACACACACAGAGGAAGAAGCAGCCTAACTCTGCATTCACTAGTCTCTTAAAATCTGAATTTAAAACAAAAAGGCTTACAGTATAAACCATGTAGTTCATAAGGGAGTCAATTTTTGTCCTTTTAAATCTTGTCTTTCCACTATTTTTCATTATTTTTGTGTCAGCACCTAAAAATAAAGAGTGAAAAATTAACTGGGAAAGATAGGATAAGCAAACACATGTTAGTATTACAGTTTTACCAAACTGGGACACGACACACAGTTGGTGTCTATAGGATGAAGATTTTTTTTCACTCTACAGGTGTGCTTTTAGTGAGGAAATACCACACACCTGCAAATATGACCATTCCATGGCAGAAGTCTGTATTCCTGATCTTACAACCACGCAACAAAATCTTATCAGCATCCAGGGAATAATTTGAGTTTCTCCAGGATAATGTTCCTGTAAACTTATCCAGTCGGTTGTTGGGTTCTTCACATTCAACCAGACCTAGAAAATTTGGAGAATGTGTTCAATGTACAAGTCAAATCCAAATGCATTGATTTGCATCCTCTATCAAAGGAGCTTTACTTTACTTTTATTGACTTGCAAACTATTTGAGCTTTGTTCTAATAGTGTTAGGTGTAGAACTGTACCAACCATCAAAGTCTGCTAGGGCACTTTCTTCCTGCAGGTGTCTGTGTGTCACCTCTAGGGCCATTTTGAATTTTAGGTTAGTCTCACTAAGAAGAAAGGATAAAAAGGTGATTTTATTAAAACCATGGATACAGGAGAGAAGTTTGAACACAATTAAATTAAGGTACCACTACGTCTCTGAGCAACCTGTACAAGTGTAAAAAATAAATCCATGTCCTTCCCCCCTTCTTCCCTATGTCACATTCTCCAACGCTTCATCTGTAGCACTGCAGTGGACAATTCTTAATGATTCTTGAATTGTGGAAATCAGCAGCTGGATGCAGTTCTCCAGGTGTGGCTCAACAAGCAGATTCTAATGTATACAATCCTTGCTCTTTCCCTACTCAGCCCAAATTAACTCCAAATTAATTAACTCCCAAATTAATTAACATTAAGTAGAACCTTACCCATCCAGTTCAGCTGTCTCCACATAGCACAGACTGTTTGGTTCTGAGCTGGACAGTAACAAAACATCAGCCTAGAAAACAAAGAAATAGACATCAAATAAAGCCAGGTCAAGACTCCTAGAGAACTCTCTAGAAACATAAAACAAATGTATCTGGAGCACTTACAGGAACAAAAGTATTTTTCTTCAGACGAATGATATCACCAACTTTAATATCCTTCCATTTTGTGGCTTTGAACCTAATATCAAGATAGTTTAATAATTATTACCCTTTAATATAGAACACAATGCACTCTATAAATCTTATCATACTGAACTTTCCTTAGAACAAAAATGACCTCTTGTGCGCTGTGGGTTTGCTTTTCAGAAACTGCAATTTAGTTGAGGATCTACAGTTCAGAAGTCAACCTACCTCTTCTCTTCCCACTTCACCTAGTTATGAATCCCTGTCCTTCCCTCCAAAGAAGTTTCTCTTAGCACAGATGTAGTCCCAGTGAATTAACTTTAAATTACTCCTTTAAGCAATTCTCTTCCAGCTTCAATTAGATTTTCAGGCAGGCAGTAGAGAACAGAGCTGAACCTTTCCTATCATCTACAGCTTGAGATCTGTGGCAAAGCTTAGCAACAGGGCAACAACCATCACTTACAGAGCTCAGAGGGGAACATACAAACCTTCCATCCTTGATGACATCACATGTCCTGTTATTGACCTCATTGTCCATCCTGTGACGAGCCTGTAACCGGAGCAAAGAATGTACTCCCTGCTCTGTGTCACAGCAGGAAAAATGAGCTACACTGGGTGGGTTTTGCTTTTTATAGTAACAGAACATGGCTCTTACAATGTCATCCACCAGGTCTTTGACTGCAGTTATTCCCAGCACCAAGAGCAAGGGCACCAGTGTTGTGAACCATGACAGGGTAGTTATCTGAGGAATACACTACAAAAGACCAATAAAATCGGTTCAGTACAGTCATCAATCAAATTTAAATCAAATTTTAATATTTCATTGTGACCTGACTAGAGAAAAAACAACACGTCAGAAAGAATTTTAAGTCAGGTTGTGAAAATGAACAAACTCAGTGGGAAGAGTTTGGCTGTTATGCTACCTAGAAATCTGCTTCCCTTTAACAATTCCACTGGCTCATATAGTCCGTTGGTCCTTCTGATTTATGAGATGAACATATTTTAAGAAACATATTTTCCTCATGAAATTCATGAGCCCTGCAACGAGTTCATTCTAATTCTGTGCAACTAGCTCATGCCAGAACTCTGCCATAGCTCATCCAGATTTGTTGCAGGTTTCTGTTATGATGGGCTTGGTCTCTGCAGCAGTTCAGATAGTGCCCCTCAATTGCCTGGCAGGACAGCATGGAATTGTGTCATAAATATTATTGAGCTCAAATTCCCTTCACAGACAGTATTGTCTATCTTGCTTACCTGCAATATGAGAAGAACAAGGAAGTAGAAGTTGGCTGCTCTCTTGAACTGTTCAAACAGATTCAGAGGTAAAAAAGTGATGGGGTTGTACTTATATGTCTTAATTGCATTTCCCTGTGGGAGAAATCCAAACATCAGTCACACAGCAGAGCTTCTCCTTCCAACACAAATGTACAGTGCATATTCTTAGGCTCCTAATTCTCCATCTCACCTTAAACACGTCTCTTGATACCTTGATTTTCCATTCCAAAACCCCAACCCAGTTATTCTTGCCCCTCCTCTGCTGGAAACACGGAGGAATTGTGAACAGTGGTTTTAAACCACTCACCAGCCATTCCAAAGATCTTACCGGGATTAAGGAAGCATTCACCCGACAATTAGCACCTCATTGGGATGAAACAGCTTACCGCATATTTGCTTTTCTTGAAGCACAGGAAGATTGTTCTCTTGAAGCCCGGCTGGTCATAGAAGCGCTGATCGTTTGCTTTCACTTGCCAGCTGCAGTCTGGAAGGGACAAAAGGGGTCCAAGAGTATTATAAACATGAGGGAACAAATCTGCCACTTTCAGGTTTTCTCTCAAATCCATATTTTGAACGTACTCTTGACTGAAGCAAGGCTGGTACCTGCTTTATAGTACATATCCTTAAAAAAACCTTTTCAAGGCATTTCCAGGCTGTTTGTCTTTATTAGCAATTCAAGTACGTTCAGAGGTAGCAAGAAGTGTTGCTTAACATTTGAATGTTCTGTGGGAAATCTGCAAAGTAACATTTATTCATGCTAAATTCCCTTCTCCCCCCTCTTTTGGTTTGCTTCTGTGATGTCCGTGAAGCGCCAAGTGCTCAAACCCGGGTATTGCTGGAAATGAAGAGGTCAGTTCACCATTTAAGGCAATTGTTTGATTTAACCACACTGTGCCATGGTTTTCATTCACACCCATAAAAAAAGTACAAATCTGAAGTGCTCATTTTATTTCTTCAGCCACCACTTTTGTTCGATCGTGAGAAAATTCAGGGACAGGAACTGCATCCATCAAGTCACTTTCTGTGCCCGCTCTTCCACGGGCCGCCGCTTTCCCTCCCAGATGCTCCAGCTCACATTCCCTGGAGGCTGCAGCACCGACACCCTGCCACCCGCAGCCACCCACAGCCCTGCCCACATGCCCGGAACTCATTCCCCAGGTTTCCAAGCCTGCCCGGGAAGGATGACGCAGGCAGGATTTGGAAATGCAGCTTTCCTGACTCACCGGCCAAGCATCTCCCCCTGGCCTCCAGCCCACAGCGATTGTCCCTAATGGGTGCTCTTCCTGGTTTCATGAGATCCTCTTCAGCCATGCATGGGGTGAAACTCCCGGAGGCAGAGGCGGGGGATCTGGCACGACTCTGACTAACACTCCAAAACCCAAATCCAAGTACAAAGACTGGGGTTTTTTCCTACCTACCACAGAGCAAATTCCAGACTGACCTATCTGGGCTTCTCCTGTGACTACACAACTTTCATTTCCAGCACCTTGGTTACAAGCCCAGAAGACAACAGAGAAATATTTATCTCGAAGAACCATGTTTGGAGTTAAAAGATTATACTCATGAATTGAGAAAGTTACTAAATTTTGTCAAAATGGCAGGGCATAAAGAAAAACATAAAGTCTACATAAACGTTTCTTCAACACATTCCAAAAACATTGCAGTATTAATAAAACTGATGGAAAACTGGCAAATTAGGTCTGAGGTAAAGCCTGCAGGAAGGAAGCTCCTCAAAATTACTTTAAACTGTGATACTAAGACCTAATATTTGGCAAGCTGCTTTGGGAATTCATCAGCTCTACAGGATGTCATCATAAAAAAAATCTTAAACTAAACATGTGACAGGTGCTTGTAAAATGAAAACATGTAACAGGTGGTGATGAAATGAGAGCTGATCAACTCTTCCCAAACAAACAGGAAAAAATCTGTATAAATTACACAGGCTCTGGTTACATTGAAAATACTGGTGTTGCAGTATGAGAAAAGGGAATTTAGGGAAGCTACTGATGTTTCTTGGGCAGAAGTTCAGAACAGGGATGCCAGAAAGGCTCCTCCCACTTGATGTTCCTATGCTGGCAGCAGCCACAGGCTGTACCTGCTGGTTCCTTTGAACTCCTCCTACTCACCTTTTACCTTTCAGGAAACTCATGAGGCTACAAAATGAGCAGTGAGGTGGAAGAAATCTGCTCTGCACAAACAGGAATCGAGGGAAAACACTGACTGAGCACAGCAAAAGGTTTATGCTGGAGCCCATTTCCAAAGGAGTGGGAAAACAAGTACCTGAAGGTCTGTCTGAACAGTTCCCAGAGCACAGGCCATGTACATCCAGCCTTAATTAACAGGAGGTCACCATGCAGCTCATTATCTTTACGCAAGGAGCAGTGGCACAGAACTGGGCTGCAGGCTGGAATGAAGCTGAGTTTCATTCTGACATTTGTCAAACTGACCTGCCATCAATTACTCCTCCAGAGTCAGAGAGGCCATTCCAAACCTTACCTGACAAATAAACACTGAAGACCAGTTGGTCCCTGAGGCTCAGCCTCTGCATCCAGCATCGTGTACTCCCCAAAGCAAGTTCCTGATGTTGTTACCTTTTTTCCCAGGATCTCGGTTGTCCTCAGTGTCCCTGCTGGTTTGGTTTGGTCCTGGTTCAGCCCCAGGCTGCCGACTGTCCAGCTCATCCTCTGTCTCATCATCACTGTAGGGCACCACCTCATCGTTGGGCTGGGAATCCTCCTCGAAGGTGGTCTCCGAATCCCTTTCCGAGATCATGCTGCTAGGACCCTGCTGCCATTTTGGACAAGTTAGGGAAAAGAGCTCACGTAGCAAGTGCTGGAAACCAAAACTTTAATTTTTCAGTTCTGCTGGTGCTGATCACCAGACCCCACACCTGAAACCAGTTTCCCCAGAACAGTGCAGGGCACGGGCTTGGTTTGCCAGCACTGAGCAGAGTCAGAGGGCAGTTCTTGTCCCCGCCAGCCCTTCATTGCTGTTCTGCTCTGTGTAATTACACACTGCAGCCCCAGGAACACCATGTGCTCCCGACACAGGATGTAGGAGCTGGGGAGAGCATGAACATGTCTCTCAGTGGCCATTACATCATGCCCTGAGGGGCCACAGCAGCTGGAGCCCTGCTTGGCCACAGTGGGACACAGAACTGGGCACAGAGTGCCAGGTCAGACATCCAGGGTTGGGGCCATACAGCTGATCCTCCATCCCGGCCTGCCTCACTTCCTCTCTCTTCCCACAGGCTGAACATCAGTGTTTGTCACTGCAAGATCCCACAGCTCAGTGTCTAAACACCCAAAGATGCCATGGGACAGATCTTGGCTCAGCCCTGAGCTGTATCAGAGGAGGGATAGTCCCCACTGAGCTGTGGCCATGCCCATGTGCCCTTCAGCTGTGCCTCGACTCTGGACATCCCCAGCCATCACTGGGATGTGATCCTAATCCTGAGCTCCACATCAGCTTCCCAGCTTGCCCCTTGACCTGCCTCACCACCATGGCATTGCCTTTGCTAACAAACTCAGCAACCAGCAGAGCCAACACCAAACCTGCTGACATCCCCCTCAGCTTCTGGTTTTGCAAAGCTGAATGGTCTCCCCTCCCTAGTACCTGCTATAAGAGCGAGACAAATATTCCATGGGCACTGACTGTGCTGCTCCAGTGGCAGGCTGCTGGCAGGGAGCCCAAGGCACGCCACAGGTCCCGCCCAGCACACACTGACAGCCCACAAAATACAACAAATCCACCAGGCTGAGTGTACAGGAATCCACACAACTTCTCCCAACACACACCCAAGCTGTTGGAGACTACTCCCTGACGGAATTACCCAGGAGTATGACAGTGGGTCACTAATACAGGTGTAGAACCTGAGACTTCTGGGACAGATCATGTTTTCCTAAATAGCCTTGCAGTTAGAGAATACACCTCAAGCTCCAACTCAGCCCCTTGAATACCTCACTGTGACATTTTGGTTTATTTCTCCTCTTTTTGGTGCTTTAGTTCTTTCTATCCTGCTAACACTTCTCATGGGGACTGCTGGGGGAACAAGTTCCTCCCACACACAGTCCCTAGAACACAGAATGCCACCAGATCTTCGACTGGTTCTCACTCTACAACTGAAACAAGCTCGTATCCTTGGCACACAGAGATTCAGCTGTTAGTCTATTAAACTTTACTGATTAACTGCTTAATGATTAATGAACTAATTAGTCATGCAAAGGGTTAGATGACATGTCAGAAACATGCTGATTTTGTTTTCCATTACAGGTGTGTGGCTACATGGCAATTCCTGCAATGCCACCAGCAGCAGCCTGTGATGCTCACTGGGAACAGAGGCCAGCAAAGTGATCTGGGGTAAGGTTAAATTAACTGTAGTCACTTTCCCTCCTCAGACAACTAAACTGCTCACTGGAAAACCTCGTTAAGAGAGGAGATCTCATTAAGTGTTACCCTGCAGGCAGCACAAGTGCTCTGTGCTGCGGGCACATCATTAGCATGCTGCAGGAGGCAGTGGAATTGTGCCCGGGGCTGGCCAGGAGCCTGCAGAAAAGCTCCCGAAGTTGGGAGAGAGACCAGAGCTGCTGTGGGACCCAGGGCAAAGGAGTCCTCCCGTGACAGGCTGACAAATTGCTTTAGAGTTAAGTTTCTTGACACCTAGTCTGGAAGAAAAGGGCTGGCTGGGAGGGATGGCAGAGCCGTGTCACAAGTTCAGAGGAAGGTGGGGAGCGATGACGATGTGAAAAGGGAGATGGGAGGGACCAACAACACGGAGCAGCAGAGATGCCAACTAATCCTGAGGCAGCAGGTAAGAGAGGAGTGCACACCCAGCACAACCTGGATGCAGCAAGCACCCAGCAGGAACTAAAGGGGGACAAACATGGCAAAAAGAGAGGAGGCCACTACTGATTTTTTGATGTGGTCACTATTCTGACTGTGAAAACAGTTCATGGAGGGCCTGAGATGGAACAACACAGTTGTTAAATACTGCTTGATAATATACTCAGAGAACACTTTAAAAAGCTGGTTCTTGGCTGCATGGCCCTCATTTTCTATTTCTGACTTGACAACAGGGGCTTTCACACTGTTTCAGATCCGTTTCAGATCAGAAAACCTCACATTAACCACTTCAGTCTAGAGGAAGTGTCAGCTCACAGTGCCTGGGCAGGTGGGGAGCAATGCCCAGCTCCCAGTTCTGCCTTCTAGCTTGGAAAATCCTGCTGATCCAACAGCAGTATGGATATATGAGGTGGTAAAGGAGATCAAAATAGTATTAAGCAGTTTAAGTATATATACTGATCCAGTTGATTTACTAAGAGGCCAAATTCCACAGTGCTTCAGTCACTCAGGTTTTGTGTCTACTTCTGCCTCAGGGCAAGCACCAGATAATTTGGAATAAATTAAACCTTGTACACATTTGTTTCAAGGCAGTAAATAACAACCCAAACCAATCTTACTCTAAATTCTTCTCTGGAGAGTCACTGCACATGACACTGCTGCAAGAACATGGAGCGAATTCTTGCAAATCAGATCATCACTCAAAGTGCCCTGAAAGGTAACAAATCCATCTAGAACAAAGGACATGTATAGTAAAGGGATTAAAGTGCCACTCAAGCTCTTACTTTGTGTTTATTATGGATGTAAAGACCTATGATTTGAAGCACAAGCCTCACCATTACACACCTGCTGGTCACACAACCTGTGCACAGTCCACACCCTGCATGTTCCTGTCCTTCTGCACTGCTCACACACTCTGGCAGTGCCAAGCTCAACAGCTGCTTAAACCTGGCCACACACTCTTCTTTCAGAGCACAACAACATCAGTATTTTAGGTAAGGATCATAAAGCAAACTCAAACAGTACAAAAAGTAACTCAGAGAGACCCTTCTGAACTGCTCTAGGTCTCTGGAATTCAAATAGAACAAAAAAACTACAGCAAGATGTTTCACTGATTGAACTTGGCATTAAAAAAGTACTTAAATGCAAAGCCTGATCCTCAGACAGGTCAGATTTATTTCTTCACTAGGCGTTACTGGAGCAATGCAAAATACAACCTGCTTACAGGAGGGCTGGATACAAACTCCCAAAACTGCAGTAAAAAGCCATGTGTAACATCAGCCTCTGGGCTGGGGTTCCTACAAGGATCTGCTGGCAGATTCATGAGCACTCCAATGACATTTTCCCTAAGGGACAGCAGCAATTATTCTGCCATCTCCAGCTGTCCCACACTGCTCACCTCGCCAGTGACAGAGAGTTGGAGCCAAAACAGGAACACAAAGACAACCTGGTAGGGAACAGCAACCCAGAGAAGACTCCCAGGGCTGCAACCCAGCACCCAAAGGAGAAATCAGAGCCCACAGAGCACTTGGGTGGCTCCACCACCGCAGACACCTGTATGCAAGGGGCTCAAGTCTATAGCCCAGCTTCTACCCTGAGAGGTTTCACAATGATCTTTCATCCATGGACACAGGATTAAGGGACAGCTCTAACAGCACTTGAGACCTGAAATTTGGAATTGCAAAGGCAGGATCCACCCTTGGGTCATGATCCACCCTCCAGCCCAATAATGACCCAACTGGTACCAGTAAATGGTCCCACAGTTATTTTTAACCCCCCAAAGCCTCCAACAGCAGGATATTGTGTTTCTGCTCTCCCCTCAGGGATCCCAGCCAAAGGCTTTTACAGAGTATCAGCCTTCATTAAAAATGTATTCAGCAACTCATCTCCCTGGAACCAGAGCTGCTACAGGGAAACCAGCAAATCATAAACTGGATTTGCTTCCAATAGATGAGATGGATCACTGATTACTCAAAGCAGATATGAAATGTTACTTGTAACAAGTGCTTGGACAGGCAGATTGAAGGGTCATCTGAACAACTAAAACCTTCCAGGTAATCTTTATGACATGTTGAGGGGAAAAGAAAACAACAGCTAAAACAGCATGAATCAGCACAAATGGGCCAAGGAAATAACCTTCACTCCAAACACTACTCAGCTTCAGGTAGATTGCCATGCAAATTACATGCTTAAAGCTGATCAATTTATAGAGCTATTTCACACACAACAGCTCCAGTTACCTCCCTGAATGACTATTTTATAGTAATTGAACACCCAAACCATATCTTGAAGGGGATGATTTCCCTCAGTCATTTCTTCTGAAACACACTGTCTGTTCCATGCACAATAAGAAAGGTGAAGCCCAGCTCCTGGAATGCCCCAGAGAAAAAGGTGAGCTCAGGAGTTCAGGTATGTTCTTTGAGCCAGCTGAGGGTCAGGAGTGTAAAGTAATGAAACCCAGCTCCTGACCCTACACACCTTCCCTGAGCTGTGATCCTGGAAACAGCTCCCACTGGAACCTGACAACACGTGCCTAACACGGGGTGACTCAGAATCACCCCCAAAAGGTTCAAATCACAGTGATTCCAGGATGGCTGCAGATAAAATGCTCGAGGGGAAGTCATGCATCCACACAACCCAGGACAGCACGACCTGTCATACCCGAGATCTCCACACAACAGAACCACCAAAGACTCCAGCTCTCACTGCAACGTGGGAAATCCTTGGGGATCCTGTTCTGCAAGTGACAGGTCCCAGAGGAGTCAGCCTGGCTGCACCATCGAGTGCTGCCGTGCACCCAGCCCCTCACTGTACACGTGTTTTACACACACCATTTTTAAATACAAAGTGTATGTATTTGATTCACAATAGCACCTTAACACGGGCACCTCCTACTGCTCTGGAGGCTGTACAAACTCTGAGGATTAAGGACTAATTCCAGCTCCAAGAGACTTTTTAATGGCTCTTGTGCACAGCCAACCTTGCAACACCCACAGATCTTCCCTTTGCAAGGAATCAACCCCAGTCCCTCCTCCAATGCCATAATAACCCTGAACACCTGCACCATCAGCAGGCAAACACCACAATAAAACTGTAAAATTCTGGCACCACCAAACACTGAAAATCATGCTTCAAAAAGCTGCTTGTGCCAAACCTGGCTGCAGGGCAGTGGCAGTTCCTCCCCTGAACACACTGCAAGCTGAGACACCAAGACCCTGAAACCCTCTAGAGAGAAGAGGGAGAGTACAGTTCTGTGCTGCTGGCAAATGTTCAAGCCCCATCTTGAAGAAAAAATTAAAAATAGAAAGCAGAGGTTATTGTGTACTCCCCAGTGCAGCTACTTATTAAAACTTGTATGAAAATAAGTATGAAGGACATTCCAATATAATTAATTTATCCAGATGAGTCAACAGGATTTGACACAAGGAAGAGATTAACTAGACACCAAGAATTTAACAGAAAATCACTTTGAGAAAAAGACCCATGGCTTGCAGGTCGCCTGCCTGAGGTTACGCAAAAACGGTGGAAGATGGGCCATTGCAGAAACAAAATCATCGTTTTCCCCATTATCTGTCCTAGGATTTCTCATTAACAGATCTGCAGAGTTCCATCATTTAAAGTCCAAGGCAAGGCAAGCTATCTCTGCAGAAGATAAGAGGATTGGTAACCTTTGCCCAAGCTGCAGGTTCCAGTGCACTCTGAAGGGGTTTCAACCTGCCTTTTAGAGGGTGTTACCTTGGTCTCGAGGTTCACAGTATTCAACAGCCCATATTGAGGTTAATAGAGGAAAAAAGAATTCTTTTTGTGCACGCTTAAACTGCATTGTTTGGAGTAGAAGATTTTTGGAACTTTAGAGAGTTGTTTTCCTAGTAATCACTGTCGCCATCAAAACCAGCAGGTACTTTTAACTGGACTGAATAAAGGTTACTTCCTGCTACCAAGACTGAAGATTCCATTAGTATACCTCTTCTGGGAGCATCTACAATGGACATTGAAGCCATTTTCCTAAACTCACCTTTATGCAATGGAGTGTGTGACTGAAGCCCAGACTGCATCACAGATGCGAGCACTGACCACTCACAGAGAATCCCCTGTGTTCAGCTTCAAATCAGGCTCCATCTGCAATGAAACAATGTAGAAAATGGATTATTGGCTGATTCCACCTTGTGTGCACACAATAACAAAAAACTATTCTTTAGAAAAATCATTAAATTAACTTGCCTTGCAAAATTTCTCAAGAAAAAGAGAGATTTCTGCTTAGTTCTCCAGACCTTTCCATGCTGCTCTTCTCTCTCCTCTCAGGGGCAGTCACTTCAGCAAATGGTTCTTTCCTTGATTTGTTTCCTGTTTTCCCTTACAGTGCTTCTCCTCACCCTCTTTTTTCTTTTAATGCGTTGTTCTACATCTCCCTGTGCATCACTGTGCAGCATTTTGTACCCAAGAGCACCCATGGACTTGCTGAAATTGCCCATTGTGAAGGAAAATCATGCTATGAGAAGCCAGTGTCCACCAAGGAGACAGAGGAGTCCTGCAACTTTATTGAAATAAACAGAGAGAGTCCTCTGGGGTACACCCCCGTGGAGTTTCTCTCTCCAGGTTTTGGAGGGTGCAGCCTCCTTTTATCCTAAACTCTTGGGTGCAGCCTTCCTGAACCGCCTACCACATATCCCCCCTCAAACCTGGCATTTTACCCCAAAGTTCAGAAGCTCAGACTGTCTGGGTTCTGCAATAGGATTTGTGTGGAGCCATTTGTCCTGTTACCCCAAGGTTCAGGAGTCAAACTGTCTGGGTTCTGAGGTAAACTTGTGGCTTGAGGTTGGTACAGACATTTCAAAGACATTAACACCCACACCCTGTTTGTAAAGGCATTATGGACATCTTTCCTATCACCATCACTTGTCAAATTGTCAAATGAAAAACATATTTCACGTTTATATCAGAACACACAGGGAAAACCCAGCACATGTCACAGAGGGATTCTGTAACCTTGCCAAAAAGCAGCGCTGTCACAGAGCTCCTGTCACCTGCCGAGCAGGGCTCAGAGAGTCTCGGATGAGAATCGTGCCCTTCACCCCGACAAGCACAGAAACAGAGAGGTTAAGTGATTTGCCCAAGGCCATTGGGTAAGTCACTGACAGAGCCAGGGTTGGGTTTCAGAAGCTCCTGGCCAACGTCCCGCATTCAATTACAGCTGCACAAAGCATCTCATTTAACAGAGGCCTGACAAAGCCCACGGCCAGGAGGAACATCAAAACCCCTCGGATCTGAAACAACACCAACCAACCCCCTTTCCACATTTATGAGCAGACAGCGCTTCACGCTCTCGGCCCTCAAACAACAGGCTCACCGACAGGAGAGCAGAGAAATAAACTGAGACTCGTTTTAAAATACTTCAGTGCAAGTGGCTTTTGGAATTCATCACCCTAAACTCCAAAGCAAAGATCCAGAACATTCACACGCACTCTTATATGGCAGAATTAAGTGTGAACAATTTAGAAGTTACTGAAAATAATCTCTACGATAGTTACAAGTTAACACAAACAGAGGCCTGGGACAGGTACGAAAGCAACCAGACTCTAAGGTGACCACCAGTGCAGAAGCTGACTAGGAAAACTTCAAAAATGGCCAGATACTACTCGACTTCTAAACCAGGCTGTGAGGAGAAGGACAAACCAAAACACACAACGAAACAGAAACCGAAGCAAGCCTGATCCAGCACAGACACTTACAGGGAGTTAACGCAGGGACTCCGGGTGGGGACAGCTCAAGGGCCAGGCAGGACCCCGAGTCCCAGCGGCCCTCCACAGCCCAACACCCCCGACCCCAGGGACCAAATGCCCCGCGCTGTTACTCATTACCAGCACCGCTCCCTGCAGAGCTCCCTGTGCTGTTCGGCCTCTTCGGTTTCAAACCGCTCCTGCTGACACCCGAGCCAGCGGTGAAATGCCCCATTAGCTGCTCCATTTAGCACAGCTCCATCCCCACTCCAAGGAAGGGATGCTATTTAAGGTACAGGCACGAGGTAACAGGACCAAGACACCGATTGCTTTGTTTTGCTTTGTTTCAGAAGCAAGTCACTGACCTCACAAGTAACTTGTCCAGTATTTTCTGTGGCAGAATTACTGTTCCTTAATGCAGAAACCTATTGCTGCTCTGATGGCTGTATAAACACGGACTAATGAGTAATCACCCCGCAGCCCTGAAGGCTGTTTTCATCATTTATAGGTATGAGGGGGAAAAGCCGCGAGCCGGGCAACCAGCCCAGGGCCACGACTCGAGTCAGTGCCCGGGGGACTGCGCTGGCTCCCCGTGCCTTACCTCACCTCCCAGCAAACTCCTGAGCTTTCTTTAAACTTCCAGCCTGGAGAGACTCTGCGCTAAGTTCGACGGGCACCGGTGGGAGCGAGGGGGACGTCGATTCCCGCGGGGTTCGGATCGGGGCTGCCAGACGCCGGGCTTTAAACCTTCCAAAACAACGCGTCGGGGACCCCGCGGCGGGCAGGTGATGTTCTGGGCAGGAAAGAGAAAAGAAGGGAAGGCGTTCCGGGTGCGCCCGGGGTCAGCTCCGGCCCCTCCTGTGCGGCGGGGCGGGCCGGGCCAGAGCCCTGTCCCGACCCCCGGCCCGCAGCGAGCGCGGCACCTGCGGAGGTGGCGCTGGACCTCCCCGGCGGTGATGGATGCACCGCGCCCC
>JANPWX010000601.1:277472-287950 GCA_024734555.1 Trochalopteron elliotii | reverse complement strand
GCTTTTTCTTTTTCTTTTTCTTTTTCTTTTTCTTTTTCTTTTTCTTTTTCTTTTTTTTCCTGTGAGTCTGTGTTGCCACAAATCAAAATTCAGGCTTTTCTGGCTGTCACTCTTTCTTGCTGCACCCTGTTTTCTGTGATTTGTGATGAGTCTTTCCTTAAGGGAGCATTATTCCTGCTTAGCTTTCACCCAGTGTATCCCATTGTTCAGCTCTGGGCAATTGTTTTGGGATATTACTGATTTCATGACTTGCATTGTTGTCTGCATAAAACCAGGCCCATTTGGGGTAATTTGCTGCTTTCATACTTTCTGAGGGAAGGGAATGATGTTGGCTTGACTAAAGCAGCAACAAACTCCTGCTATTATTTTATGTGGTATAAAAAGGGAATCCATCTCCTGTTTCCCTGGAGGCACTTCTGTGATCAGGAATTACTACAACATTACTCAGAGCCCTTTGTGCAGGCGTTTACTTTGGGATGTTATCCCAGATAGTGCACATTGCTGTTCTCCTGACTGGCTGGCATGCAAAAAAAGATGGGAGAAACCAGTCTGCCAGGCAATTCCATGAAAATTCACAGCAGTAGGGGAATTCTCCAGCACAGAGCAAGGTACATAGCAATAATATTACTTACAAATTCAAAGCATTGTACAAAGATTAAATCATCTCTTGAGAAACTCCAAGAGATATGTCCTAGTGAAATGATTCCAGAGACTGAAATGCTGCACACACACCAGCAGGCAGGGAATACAATTTAGGAGAGGAAAGTAAGAACAGCAAGGACAAATTGTGGCTGCAGGGTATGCATCCAGATGCTCCTAATGGATGATTCTGCCCTCCAATTGCTCTCTTGCCACTTGGGCAGCCTGTCTGAGCAGGGAGGCGGAGGTTTGAGACATAAAAGGAGCAATAGGTTATGTGGATTGTTATTTTTTGTCTGTTGCAAAAGCAGTTTGTGAGATGGACACCCAGCTCTGTGCACAGACTTCCAGCAATGGTTCCCTGCACACAGGAACGGGAAGGAGTCACTTGTGAGCAGCCAGGGACTGCCCTGGGACCACACAGTTCTGCTGGGACTGGGGAGGCAGCTGTCCCCAGGATCCACAGGGTTCATCCAGCATGCAGCAGCATCCATCCCTCTGTTCTACCACAGACATGTGAAAGTGACTCGGTTTGTTTGTTTTTGAGGAAAGCTGCTGCTTTTAGCCACCTCACAATGTCATTTTATGTAACATGCTCATGAGTGGGCTTGTACCAAGAGCCATGGATGTGTATATATATACATGTGTGTGTATATATATATATACAAAATAGAGGCATTATAATAAAGTGGCCACATATATATATAGTTATATATATACAAGTTATATATATATAACTTGTCACAGCATCCTTTTCTTCTTTTCCTGGCTTATAGCTCCCATGGTTCTTTAGCAGGCTCCATATACACAGGACAAAGAAATTCTTTTGGTCTTTGCACCAAGGAAGGTCCATTATGGAAGCTGAAATGCTGCTCCCTCTAGACGTGGCTTGAAGCCTGAAATGAAGGGGAAAGTATTCCAGAAAAGGAATCACTGAGCAGAGCTCATGTGGAGCTGTGGCAAAGATTGATTTGAAACAGAACGAGGGCAAGGAGAGGTTGTACTGGCCAGCTGGGAGTTGGACTTTGCTGATCCCTGTGGGTCCCTTCCAACTCAGGATATTTTGATTCTATTCAAGACTTAAAATGAATATGCAGAGAAGCATGAGCTAACTAGAAATTCTCTCACTCATCCTGCTTTAAGCCTCCATTACTGCTTAAAATGGCTGATTAATGATGTTAGATGGTGATAGCACTTACTTGATTAAACTCCCAAAGTAAGCAGAGTGGAAATGCCTAAGCCCTGGATTGCTGGTAAATGTGACTTATGCTTTGTGTGCGTTGGTCTATAAAAATCTCAGCAATCTTGATGTAGGCACATCTGCATTAAATTTGTGCAGCTTCCTCAAAAGTGCTGCCATTTGGCCCAAAACAAATCCCTAATATATATTCCTGTACTAGGTGTGTGCCCACAGGAGGATGCAGCCAGCTCTGGCTGATGAGAACAGAGGCAGAGCCCCGCCGCAATCCGCGGGGACTCCGTGAGGATGTGCAGCCACCCACAGAGTTACACGTGCTGGAGCTTTTGACAACACAGAATACCTTCCCTGATGTCTTTTTTTCTCCCTCCACTAATCCTCCTCCCACTCAGCAAGGAAAGGAGCTGCACAGGCTCACACAGATGTCACGCTATCAGCCTTACTCTAGAATAATTTAACACATCTCTGGAGAACTCTTCCTGACTCTTGTTTAGGGAGGCTGGGAACTGGGTACAGGGTTCAGCCTGTACCCTCAGATAAACAACACATTTAGGTTCTGGTTGATTACTATTTCCTGTTCTTGCACTCAGAATTCCTTCAAATTGTTGTGCTGCCAGAGAAGCTCCGAGGAGTCTCACTTGGGTGGATGGAGCTGTGCTGTCCCCAGCTTCCCTCTGCCATGTGTTGCCATCCCCGTGAGTGTCAGCAGAAATGACTGTGCTCAGAATTTATGAACAGAAATGCAAAACATGTTTGTCTGGTACAGAAATGCCAACCTCCTGAACCTCAGGTAGCCTCAGATGCTGTTTTTGACAGATCTGTACCTCTTCCTTGCTGATGAAGATTTATCTCTGGATTTTTCAGTGTCAGAGAAGGAGTTTGCTCTTTTGAGGGTGGTTTGAATATGTGATCCCATGAGGTATGTGATCCCATCCCTGGAGAGCACGTTCTGCCACTGGCATGAGCTGCTACCTGGAGGCTCTTCTGGCGAGAGGAGGTGTCACTCACTGCATCCTTCTGGCTCCTCTTCCCACCATACCAGGTGGAGATGAACATGGAAGCACCAGGAGAACAGTCTCCACATGATGTTTAGCCAGTTCAGGACTGAATTTCACCCATGGCTGCTGGAAGTTTACAAGGTGCTATAAAGAAGTGTAACCTTACAGGAATAAATAGTAAGGCAGATAAGGTTTTGCAGCAAGAGAAAACATCACAGGTTTTGTATAATCTGGCACTGGCCATTTTTGGTTTGCCAGGGTAAGTGTCTCTACTCTCTGTGTGGCTGATTGAGGAAAAATGCCCATGAGTGTAATTCAGAGGCTGGGTGGATTGAACTGATTCAGAGCCTAAGCTAGCTCTGTAAGTATAAACCACATAAATTCCTCCTTTTTCAGGGTAAGACCTTTCAAAGAAATCTCAGTTTTTACATTTTGGCACAATTCTTAACCCCATTCTATTATTTCTTTGTATTTTGGGCACATTTGGAACTTGTGCCATCACTTGACCCCACATATATGCATCAGCTCCATGAGTCACCTTTGAGCATAACTTACTGCACGTGATGAATACTGGGTGTGTGTAACAGATCTCTGGCAGAGGGGTTATTTCCCCAAGTTTTTGTGTGAATTAGAAGAATCTGGGATACCCTTTGTAGACTTGTTTCATGCTTCAGTGTTTGACTCACGACTCTAATCTGGTACCATCTTCATGGCTTTATGTACCTCTGAGCCGCCTACAGCTCAGATTGATTTTCCTCCTACTCACCCTTTTGCTCACTACTCTCCTCCCAGTTCTCCTCTAACTAATCCCTCTTGTTTCCCTCTGCTCTGTTTTGTTTGTTCCCTGTTCTTCTTCCCTCAGCCTGCCCAGCCAGGGGACATGTGGGCCTTACAGCCAGGGGGGAAGTGCCTTGCTGGGCTCCTCAACCGACTGACGCTGAGTATTTCCAGGAGGATTTTGGAATATGGATTTTCTTACCTGGCATTCCTTAGCCTACAGCAGAACTCTCTTGTACTGTTAATCCTAAGCAATTAATTATTAGACTGTTCAGAATCTCTGTTTTGGAGAGAGACCCTGCATTTCCCCAACCATCCCCAGTCTCTGGGCAGCTTGAGCTGAAGTTAGACAAACAGCATAAGAGAATAGTGGGAAAATATTCTGGCTGTTTTGCACATGGCTGCTTTCATGGTATTCCCTTCAGCCTGCAAGTGAACTGTTATAAAGATAATTCCACTAAGCACAGACAACTGATTCATTTCCCTACTGCAGTCACACTCACAGAAATCCTAGTGAAACACTCAACATTAACATTCTGCAATTTTATTGCTACAGTATTCCTGTGGGTCAAAGCTCCTTGGGAAGTTCAGTCAATAACTTGTGCCATGACAGTTTGCTTTGGTTGAGTGGACAGAAAGTTTGAAACACAATACAAATCCAAATGGAAACAAACAGCTCATGGAACAGGAATATCCAAATGCCTCAGTCTGGGCTGATGGGATGGATGCCACATCCTGGCAAGAACTTTGTGGAGTTGGAGCTGAATCTTCCACCCCTTTAAGAGGGATGCTGTTGCTTTCTGTGCCCAAGGATCTACCAGGGTCTCCAGGTTATTATTATCCTTCTTCTAATGAGCATGTTTTATTAAAGAGCAGGTATTTCCTAAAAGATTTTATTTGATTTGGGGACGTCACCTGAAGGAAACCACAAAATGTCACTTTTCTCCCAAATCTTTCTTTATAGCCCTGTATGGAAATGGTTGAAAGCTTCTTACACCTGGTTTCAGGAACACTTGTCTGTATTGTCTGAATTCACACAACTGAAATGAAGGCACAGAAGTGGTAAAGCTCGTTGCTGCTTTTGAGAAAGGGATACCAAACATCTCTCTTTTGGGCAGGAACAAAGATGGGGGGCTGAGATTTCTTGCCAAACCCCACTGAAGTAGTTTATCTGTTATTAATTGTATGCTTGTCACACTTTAAGGGGTCTAAATGTCATGTCTTAGGGATCACTCCTGTTTCTCCTTCAGACATGGTCAGGTGGGACTGTGACTTTGACCTGCCTTCAATTCTACAAGAAGCAAAATCCTGAGGCTGTCTGGATTTGAGGTGAGTGAATAAATTCTCCTTTATAAAGATGACATTGAAAGTAGGGACAGCCCATTGTGAGAAATCTGTCCTCGTGCTTCCAAAATCTCCCTGGAGGAGGAGGACTTGTCCTAACTTGGAAAAACCTCCACAAATCTCCTGTGCTGCGCTTGGCTTTTGGAAGGGGAGAAGCCATTCCATGCCCTGCAGACACAGGAGAAATGATTGTCAGCTGCAACCCAAACACTGGGGTTACGAAACCCAAAGTGCAGGAGAAATCTCCACCCTGAAAGGAGATATGCATGCTTGATTTGGAATTCCAATGGGACGGGTGGGGTGGGTGTGCTGATTGCAGTTTGGGGCAGGAATGATGAAGGATTAGCAAAAGCTGGGCTCTTTCCCAGAACTCTCCAGCTTGAACACAGCAGTGTCTCCTTAAAGGTCTGCAGAGAGGGATTTTACTGCAAATTCCCTATTGATAATCCTGCATAGAATGAGCAATACAGGCAACAGTCTGGAAATTTCCATGAAACCCAAATTCCTGTGTCCCTCTTCCCAGGGGCAGGGCTCCAGAGCTTGAGCTGACCTCTCCCTTCCTTCCCCCTTCCTTCCAGAAGGCATTGGTGCAGGATTGGGGCTATGCCAGCCAAAAACAGGCTTGCAGGACAAGGAATTGTGCCCTCAGCAAACACATTTCAAACTCACATGGAGTATCCCACCATGGCTGTGTGTTGGGGTGGTGTGGTGACAGCTCTTCAGGTGGCACAGCAGCTTTAGCAGGACGTGAGCTAAGAAAAGCCGTGTTTGGTGGGGTAGCCCAATGCTGCAAGCACCAAACCCACAGCCAAAAAGTGCTTTACAGGAAGGTGCAGGTCTGTTGTCTCAGGGTTGTCTTTGCCATGGCTCTCACTCCCTGTAACAGGCTGGGAGGGGAGGAAAAGAGGGTGAGGATTGCAAAGGTACTGCTCAGAACTGAAATGAATTGTTGGAAAGGTTAAGGAAAACTGGGGATATTGGAGGGACTGTGTGTGCTTCGGATTCACAGCAGGAAAGGGACTGAAGGGGGGGGTTATGGGCCCATAAAAGCACAAATCTCTGGAGAAGATGGACAGCTGATACTTATTCCCTGTGCACCATAATATAAGAAACCAGAAGAAATCAAATTGCATAGAATTATAGAGAGGCCAACAGAAGGAAGTAATTTTCCACTCTGGCCAGTTCCAGAGACAAGAGACCAAGCAAGATGAGCCTGAATGTCAATGACCCCACTCTTTTGGGTCTGGGGTTTTTTCCTCCCCCAAGGGATGAGCAGCGCAGGGAGCACTAGGGAGAGCTCCTGGCCCTGCAGTGGAACAGGAGGGACAGCATTGCTTGGGAGATGCCCCAGAGATTAGAGGCTCTGGGCCTGACTCAGGCCCGTGTGACTCACCTGAACACCCGTTTTTTCCCATGGAAGCTGTGGAAAGCTCCTGTAGCTGACTCCATCCCCACCTCTCAGCCCTGTTGGATGCTCTCCCTCCCTGCCACCCACCCAGACAGGGGAGTGTCACACACAGCTGGGACTCACACACTGCTCAGTGAGCCTGACACTGTGCAAATCTGAGCAACTTCACTTCCAGAAATGCTGCAGGTTTCATTTTATTTTTCCTCTTTCTCTCTTTTGCTGTCCTCCTCGGGGATGTCTGCCCGGGATTCTCAGTAGCACACGCATCCCAGCAAACCCAAGGTGTATTAACACAGACAGAATGTGAAATCCAAGTGAATGAAACAGCCCACAGAACAAATCTCATGGTATCTGGATTGCTCATGGGCTCAGCAAGGTAAAACATCCTCAGTTTAAGTACTGAGCTGGAAGAAAAGCCCCTGCCCTGTGACAGCACAGCCCAGCTGGCCTCTGCCAGTGGCACTGCTCCCTGAGAACCTGGCCCTTCCACTCCCACTGTTCAGAACACTTCCATGCTGGAAGTGGGAGAGCTGGAAGGAATTGTCTGGAAAACAGGCCACTGACTGTATCAAAGGCCTTCCAGAACAATTAGCAGCCCCTGTCCAAAGTGTTGTGGCACCACACCTCGTGCAAGTCTATTCTTACTCTTTAAATAGCCCCAAAATGTTGGGTTTTTCCTTTCCTGTAAACTACGATTACAGACAGGAACACAGGGCTTCTCTTGATTTCTCCAGGGTTAATCTTTCCTTTCTTGCTCATGCCTGCAGTGTTATATTGTCACTGGGAACTGAGCAACAATTAACAATTTATGTTTTGTGGGAGCTTCATTCAACTTGGCTTATAGCTTTGATGAGTTTTCTATGACATTCTCAATAATACATTATAAAATACTGACATGTTTTTAAATAGTTAATCTTTTACTAGTTTTCTGTGTTCTGAACCATGCTCAGCCCCCAGCCATTTCAAAAATGCTTCAAGGAAGGTATATACTGAGAACACAGAGGCAATTATGTTAGTCCAACAGCAACCTGATAAAATATTAACATTTCTTATGAAATTTTTCCAGAAGGAAGGAGAAAAATCATCACCAGTGAGAGGCTTTGCAGTGGGAAAAGCCTTTTTTCAGCAAAAGGTTGTTAAGTAACACCATTAAATATTGAACGGTGCTGAGGTGTGTCTGTGCACAGCCTCATTTCAGCCCAGTGTGATGCAGATTTTATTTCCTCCTCTGCAGAAACCATGAAATCCTGTTTCAAACCACGATGTAAGAGCCAATTGGGCAAAATCTGTACCTTGCCATTACTACTTTTATGATTTGTTAAGTTCACTGGAATGAGTAATACAGCGTGAATAGAATATTTTAAATACCCCTTGGCAGTCACTGAAGTACAATAATCATTTAAAAGACATAGGAATTACCAAACTGCATGTGCAGCTGGTGCCACATCAAACCAAAGGGAGCTTTGTCTGGGTGATTTTCACCTCTGCACTCTCATTTTGTATTTCACCAGAGCTGTTGAGAATAAATAAATAATAAATTGAACAGCAAAAAGCAAGTCATTCTGGGCAGCCTCTGGCAGCAGTTTGCTCTCATAATGCTGTTTGGTGAGCTGGAAGCATCCAGCTCATTTCCTAAAGAGCATTTTCTGCTTAGGTTTGGGCTCTATTAATCTGTTCAAGCCAATTCTCTAAAATCCAAACCATCTGTATTTGGGAAGATCATGGTTTATTTGGATTCTCTTTGTGTCTGCCGTCAGTAGATGATTAAAAGCACGAGGGATTTACAGTGTAAAGTCTCTCTACTGGCATGTTACAGTGACCTTCTAAGTAGCATCTCCCAATATTTGGGTAATACTTCTGAGCAGCATCTCTTTCAATATTTGGGTAACAGCTGGTACAGTTGAGTCCAGCAGGGAAACAAAGAACAGCCACAAAACCTGGAAATGGCTGAGCTTTGGCAGGGTAGAATGGCTGCAAGGAGTGGGGATAGCTGAGCTTTCAGTGTTCCACCAGGTGTTTCACTGGCAGCCTCTGAAGATTGTGAAACACACAGTAACGTAACATTTTTGTATCAGGGTGCCTGGAATTTGTAGGGAAGCAGTGAAGCAGTCACTGGAGATGTGGCCCTGAGCCATAACTTCATGTCCTTATGCCCCCATGCCCAGGTGCCATCCAGCCCTGGATGTGTGTGGGGCTGCTCCCTCTTCATGCCCCACTTGCAGGGGGTGCTGCATCCCACCACTCCCCACAGCTTCCCCTCCTGCACAGGTGGATGGAGTGTCAGCTCCCATGGACAACTGCCAGCCATAAGACATACTAAATCTATTTTTCTCAGAAAACTGTAAATAATTCATGGGGCTTGCTCCTATAAAGAGGAGTTATAAATCATCCGAGCTGCACCTGGAGATTTCTGATGTCAGCATCATCACATGAATTACATCTCTCCAGGGCCATCTATTATTGTAAACACAATTCCAAAGAAGAATTATGCATGTAACATGCACAGGCAAACAAACAAGTAATCTTCAGCCTGGATGTGATACTAAAGCTTTGCCATCCAACTGAGTTGTTAGTGGCACTAATTTTCTGCTCTGGCTTCACAGATCCTTTCATTCTGCTCCTGTACAGGTGGATTTTTCCCTGGGGAGCACCTGTTGGTGGGAATGCTGGCTGACTGTACACCACCAGCAGCCCAGTGCTGTGAGGTGCAAGGAGAAAGCCACGGATGTGATTCCAGAGGGACATGAGCATGTGCTGCAGGAAAGATCTGGATTCTGAGATTTCCAGGTATGACCATCTTTACTCTGCTGGGATTACATTACATAGAAACATTCTTGAATAGAAACACACCAGCTTCCTGATGGCTTCCAACTCTTGGTGTCAGCACAGAAAGATACAGGAGGCAAAGAACTGAGATGTGCTTCTGGACCAAATGAAAGGACTCCCGAAATCCTGCTTTTCCCTGGTATCTACGGAATGGGAGGTGGTGGAGATGCTTCTGTGAAGGCAACCGAGTAGGTGAGTGAAAAGCAGGGGGGCAAAGCTACATCCAGAGTTGGGAATGATCTCCTGAGCTCAGAACAAAGAGGGATAAAAGTAATCTATCCTGGCAAGAGGCCTGTGGAATGAGCCTGGTGCCAGGTGCTCCCGTGGGCTCAACCACCCGAGGGTTGGCCTTGGCCAAGCCAACAGGAGCAGCGTGGCTGTGCCTGGCCCTGCCCAGCACTGCCTGCACCACGTGGAGTTTATGGCCAGGAGGGACCCGTGGCAGTACAAAGGCTGAGGTCTCCCCAGGCTGGACTTTAACAGTTCATGCTCAGCTCCGAGGCACTGCTCTCTGGGCAGAGGTCACATCCTTCCTGCCCCAGAAAGGGCTCTGGAAAGGCTGGAAAAATGCTTTCTGGCCTACAGACTGCTCTGGAATCTCTCCAGAAAAAGGGATCTTCTTTTTCCCTTTCTGCTTGGCTCTGTGGAACAGAAAAAGGTACAAAGTACCTGAGCACACAGAGGTGGGCTGCTGGAGACAGTGGCAGCTGTCTGCGGTGCCCAGAACAGCCTTGTGTTGGGCTGTGGTGACACATCTGTCCCGTGCCAGCAGCCCCACGTGCCTTTGGTAACACACTGTGCACTGAAAGGTTAATGTAACAACATAAACGTGTCTGGGCACCGCTGCCGTGGAACTCCCTCAACAGCCTCCACTGAAGCACCACCGTACTGCCAGGGGCTACCGAGAGATCACAAATGGGAGAGAAGCACAGGGAGGGGCACGGCTGGGGGCAGAGCCAGCTCAGGAGCACTGAACAAATCAAAAACTCATTTAGAGCTAAAGCGGGACTTGATATTGCCCAGAAGTGCCCTCGCTCCAAGTGCCCACACACAAAACCCGTGATGGCGAGGGAAGAAATGCCACAGTGAGCGACCACCTCCGACTGCTCCGGAGAGCCGCAGGCGGCGGGGGCTTCGCTCCTGCCCACCCCGGGCCCGAGCGGGGACACATCTCGGGACACGGCCCGGTCCGGAGCGGGGACACATCCCGGGACACACCCCGAGACATGGTCCGGTCCCGAACCGGGAGCGCTCTCGCAGTACAGACCCGGCTGTGCCGCTCCCGCCC
>JANPWX010000601.1:190196-277135 GCA_024734555.1 Trochalopteron elliotii | reverse complement strand
GGGGGCGGCCGCCCCTCTCCGCCTCCTCCTAACAGCGCTGCCGGTGTCCCCGGGGAGCGGCCGCGGGGCCGGAGCGGAGCAGCCGCCGGGCCGGTGCGCTGGGTACTGTGTCAGACACAGCCTGGCCCCAATGCAGATGGAGCTGATAAGCGGGGTAGGACCCGCGATAACTAATCACCGTGTGCCGGTTTTACCAGCCGATGGCTTCTGCAGAACCAAACATAATTCATAGGGGCATGGGGAGAACAGTCCATTTTACTTTAGGTGAATGTTAAAAATCTTATTTAATGCCCTTTTTGTTTCGTTGCCTTGGTCAGGTGCTTCTTTTCTTAGGAGCCAGTGTCATAGAGCATCAGCAATGGGCAAGGCTGCATTACTGGGCTGTGGTTTCAGGGTATTGGGTGTTAGGAGCGCACATATTGCTTTTATTTTTACAAGAGTGAATAGTAATTACAACAGCATTGCTTCCGGTTTTGTGAGGCTGAACACAACGGGTGATGTGTCAGTCTGTTTGTGGTGTAGAAGAATCTAACATTAAAAACATCTTCTGCCTTGTGAAGCTGACAACGTTTCTTACCTGGTGTATTTGAGCGGCACCCAGTCTGGATGACTGTAACGTTTAATTCTCATTGGGAAGGAGGTTCCTGGGCAGGAGTGGGTGTTTTGGTAAGGAGGGGTGCCGTTCCGTTGTTGAGAGCGGAACGATTGCAAATGCTCTGTATGTGTGTGAAGGTAGGGGAGAGGAGAGGGCGTTGCAGGAGCGTTGGGTGATGTAGGTAGCAAGCACAACAGCAGAGGAGAACCTTCTCCTCGCTAGGCTGTTTCCATAAGCCTTCGTGTGAGCACAGCGGTGGCTGGCAGCAGTCCCCATGCAGCTTTGGGCCAGCTCCGGTGCATTGCCCGACCCTGCAGGTAGCTGGGCCCACTGCCGAGCCATCTGCAGGGCCCTGCCTGCTCCTGGGCTGCCAGAGGGGCTCCTGGGCTTCTGGGGGGTTTGCACAGGCTTAGGGAACAGCTAAAGGCAGTGGGGTTTGCTGCCCCAACATGGGCATCCCAAAACATTTGATTGGAGGTGCTTTTGTGCTCATGTTAGCAAGTGTGATCTGTGAGGGAAAGGGAAAGCTGGAGCCACCCTGCCAGGTCCCAGGGAGGTGTCTGAGAACAGCACGCTGGAGCTTGGCTGCTGCCTTTTCTGTTGTGCGTGCGCTTGCTGTGTCTTTTGTCCCTGCCTCCTGCCTCGACATATGCTGGTACTTGCACAGAATGCTAAAGAGAAATGGATACAGGGAGAAATCTGCTGGCTGCTCTCACCTTGGCTCGGGGCTGGAGGGATCTTGGGAGAGCAGGGGCTGTTTCCTGCCATGATGCTGAGCCCCAGCTGGTGCTGGGGACCTGGCCTGTGGGAGCACTGGGCAGGGAGATGTGTTTGTCCCTCATCGGCTGAGGTAAAACCAAGCTGTTGGGAAAGGAGCTGCTGAGGAAAGAAAGGCTCTGGTCTCTCAGCAGTCACAGCTGCAGTGATGACCACAGTCACACTGCCTGAGGGACAGGAGACTATGCTTTGTTCCCTGCTTTGCTGTGCATCTGCTGATGCTGGGTACTGCTCAGGAAGAGCAGTGACCATCTAAAACTACAGTGGGAAATAGGATGGAAGAAAGAGAGAAAAGGGACTGAGGGAGGAGTGGCATGGAGAAGGGTGCAGGTGATACTCACAGCCTGTTGGGCTGTAGTTTCATGACCCTGAAAGCCTGACTCACCGTTGAGTCTCTGGTAATGGGCAGAGGAGGGGAGGATGGTCTCTCTCAGGAAGGAGGCTGTAAGAAAGCTCCAGTAAAGGTAAAGCTCAAGAGGGCTGAGGAGGGTGTGCTGACAGTTCTCTGCATGCTGGCTTGTGTGGGTTATGACTTCCCGCTAGCATTGGCTTGGACTTGGCTCATCATTTTTTGGAAAGCAGAGCTCTTCTAGCTGTGAGAGAGCTGTGAGAGGCTGAGTTGCTATGTGGACATATTCAGCCTATTCATTTCCTTTGTTCCTGCCTGGGTTTGAAATGCAGTTTGCAGATCTGTTGTAGATGCGTTTTGGAGGGCTTTGAGTTGGCCTTGTGCAGTGCTTCCACTCCTGGCACATTTGCTGATTGGAAAATGCTGTGATTTACATGCAGGACTTGCTGAGTGGCTCTCCAGAGAGACAGCCGGCAAATCTCTCCTCCAGAGCAGAGGCACAGGCTTCCCTCCTGCTTGCACGGCTGATGTGTGGGGCAGGCATGTCTGCAGAGTATGGGCCTGCACTCATCCCCCTGGGCAGCTGTGGTTCACGGGCCTGCCTTCCATGGGGACATTGTTCTGTTTTGCTCAAGGACTCTGATAGGTGTTGGAACACTAGGCAGTGTGGGGATTTGGGGATCACTGACTCACAGGGGATGAGCCAACAACCGTTGCAGCTGGTTATGGCAGACCATGCTGTGTTTACAGATCAGCCTCCTTGTAAACCTGAGCTGTAAAGTGTTTTATATTAATTAGTTAAAATGGGTCGTAAATCAGATTCATATCCTGCCAGTTTTTCACTGTCAGGGTGACCTCAGACCCTGGGCCAGGCTGCCCAGAGGATTCAGCTCCATCCTTGGGGCTGTTTGGGACCATCAGGACACAGGCCTAGGCAGCCAGCTCTGCCTTGAGCAGGGGCTGGGCCAGGTGACCTCCAGAGGCTCCTGCCAACCTCAGCCCCTTTGTGATTCTGTTAAATAATATTTATACAGGCTCCTGGAAGCTTAGACGCTTTCGTGCAATCTCTAAATATCAGTGTATATAAAATCCTCAAGCTTTCATAGCGGAAGATATTTGTGAATGAAGTGCACCTCCTGTTTGTTTTGGTTTGGGTTTCTTGAGAGTTAAATGTTGCCCACACAAATCCACAAACATTTTGCTTTCTCAGTGTCCTTGGATTTTGTTTGCTTGAATAAAAAATGGAACTTCAGAAAAACAATCCTTGAAGAGTGTCTTTTTATACTTTAAAATATTGGGGGGAAAAGAGGTTCGTATGTGAAACTGCTCTCTGCAGTTCCAGCATTCTTCTCTTTTCAAGTTGAATAGAACTTCTGTGACTTGTGATTGAGTCAATTGGAATTAGAAGCTTCCTACTGAGATGACATTTTGTCATGCCTTAGAAATTGTCAAAAGGATCTTATGTTCCTGAAAATATCTCGATGTGTGAGATACAATCCCATATGCCTCAAGATTAATAATTCTGCATGTAGTCACTGCAGCCTAACCTTTCATCTTAGCTCTTGTGTGCTGTGCTGGACAAAGCCTTGTGCCTGAGGAATGAATCCTGAAGGATTTCAGGGGCTCAGGAGCCTGTGTGCTGCTTTGCTTGACTGTGACACACTTTGGGGAAAGAGAAACAAACCCAGTTCTGAGTATGATGGAAATGGTTCCTATGGACAGGATGAATTCCTATAAAGCACAGGCTCACCTGTATGGGATCAGACATCAGGGTAAGGAATAAGCCAAGATTTGTCACAGTGGTGCTGTGGTGAGGTACAACTCGTGCTGTGATGGATAAACTGTGTGTCTGTGCAAACTGTTTCAGACTGAGGCATATGGGAAGTTGGCTTTTGTGCCTTGTGTTTACATGTTCCTGATGGATTTGTTGCTCTGGAATGATCTCCCTCGAGGGTGTCTCCTTCCCAGTACTCGAGTGTCATGTTAGCAGATCCATGAGATGAGGATGTGAAGGCCTTAAGAAGATGTTACTGCTCATGATCAGCAGGATTTACTGGGAAGGAAAAGGGGTATGACTTTCCCTCCCTTCCTGGACTTGGTGACAGCAGTGACACGTGGGAGTTCAGGGCTGGATTTCTCTACTTTGCATTTGAAGCAAACCATAAACTTAAGTAATGGCAATGCTGAGTTGTTGGGGCAGTGTCAGTGTTGTAGATGGTTGCAGTTAGATTTCAGGTGACGTTTCCTGTTGTGTGGCCTCTGTGGTGAGGCTGTACCTGGCTGCTGTGATGGCACAGCCAGAGATGTTTCCTGAGGCCAGGCTGTCCCCACGGAGCCCCTGCCAGGACTGGTGCTGGGGACGGGTTCCAGAGCCGTGTCCCTTCATCGTGCTGGTTCCCAGCTCAGCTCCAGGAGCAGCACTGGGTGCCGTGGCACTGGAAAAGGGCTGGATGAAGGGCACTGGTGTGCTGGAGAAGCAGCTCGTGGGCAGCTGTGGCTCCTCAGCTGTGAGGTGGAAAGGGGCAGTGTGGGGGGCCAGTCTGCCTGGGGATATACCCCTGGCCCCATGAGCTCCAGCCCAGCCCACTGCTACCTGAACCTGGAGGCTTTATGTGAAAAAAACCTTGAGTTCCTTAAGAAGATGCACCTTTTGTCAACACCACTGTAACACAGACCCTTTAAATGAGAGCTCTGTTGTTATTCTGCTCTGAATATTCCAGTTACATAAAAGCCTCTCTGCTGTCTGAGTGTGAGAGGGGCCTCCCTTGGTCACAGCACTGAGAGTGTCTTAGCAATAAGCAATTCAGAATAGTGACTTTTTTATTGACCCTGAATTGTTTTTATAGACTCTAAGTGCACTGGCTTCAGGGATAGCATGTAAACCTTAAATGATGATTAAAAAGTCCAGGTAAGGAAGCATTTCATAAATGACAGGGCTTGCATATCTACTTGTGTGGCAGAATATCAAAATAGGCTGTGGTTCTTGGGAGGTCAATAGATTTTTATAGCAGCCTGCATTTTAAACCAGCTTTTGATGAGTTATCGGCATGTTTTGGTAGCTAGTGCTGACACTAAGTAAATTCTAGTTTTATTATAGAATGAATGTAAAGACATTTAAGGAGGCTTGTATTAACATGAGGGTCTGAGGGAGACAAGGAATGTTAGTTTTAGCTGTATCCCCATTCAGAAACGGCTCTGTCTCCCCTGGCTGTTGTCCTGTCCTCGGAGGTATGCAGGTAGTGCAACCCATGTTTGTTCTGTTGCTGCCTTTGGGAAGGGGGGATAAAGCATTCCTTGGGTTCCGTGCGAAGGGCTGGCCGTTGGAGGGCACTGTGTAATGGGAAATGGGAACTCGAGGTTTTCCTCTCCTCCTGCACAGAGGCCATTTTCCTGGGAAGCAAACATGGACTGTGAGCTCCACACCTGTTGCTGAGCCGGCACCTCACCCCCGGGGCACAGCTTGTGCTGGGAGTTACAGTTAACAGATGTCTGACAGGATTTTTGTGTTTTGTTTTGAAAATATCACCAGGCGTGGTAGGAGTGTCGAATGAGCTTATCTGTCACAAGGGAGTTGGTGTCTTAGGATGTTGTGGGAGGAATTCACCCCTGAAGCTTCTGGGCTGAAGTTGTGTCTCCAGCCAGTGAAAGGTTCTGTGAGATAAAATACTTATCCTTCCTGGAGCAAACACAACTCTTGGTGTAGGTGGGCTGCCTGCACAGCTGCCCTAGGATCCAGAGGCCGCATTGGTACTGTGGGTGCAGCCTCTTGGCAGCTCACTGATTTCTGCTGGATTGGGCTGATTTGACATCTCAGTCCCAGAAGATGGGATGGGGCCAAGACCTTTGTTTAATTAAACTCTGCAATGTAAACTGTGGCTTTCTGGGAAACTTCCAGGCCTTGTAATAGCAGTGAGGCCTGGATTATCCAACAGTTTCAGCTAACAGAAAGTCGTAGATGTGATTACAATGTGCAGAAGTAGCTTGTTTTAATTACAATTAAATTTTGGTGTTGGTGAACAGAGAAATCTCATTCACTTCCCTGAATTGCTCCATCTTTTGCTTTCTCTGCTGCTTTCTCTGAAATGTTTCATTGGGTTTTACTGTAGCAGTAGAAGTGCTGCTGGGCAGCTCTGTCCCCTTGTGAGAAGAAGTGCAGTGTCATCTAGTGTACACTGTTATTTTGGGTAAGCTGGGTAGGAATGTGGCGCGGGTTGGGTGACTCCTACCTCGAGCACTGGGAGGAAGGAATGTGGTTTTACTGCTGGTGTGCTCAGCTCAGGACTGGAGCTGCTGCCAGGTCAGTGCTAACACATGACAGGGTTTACCTGGGACTGGAGCTGTGGCTTTCAGAAGTATTTGCACACTGTCACACCAACTGTTTCCAGCATGGGGTTCTTGAGCTGCCCAGTTTCTAGTGCTGGAGTGTTTCCTTCCCCTGCTCCCTGTGTCTTTTCCTCTCCACTGTCAGAAAAAGGAAGAAAACCAAATCCTTAGGAAAGGGATTGTTTTCTGTAAAGAACTAGTAATTAATTTAAAAATAAGAGATGTGGCTAAATTGCACAGGCCTGGAAACTAATTGACGTTAAAATAGTTAAAAATAAACCAAGCTAGAAAAACAGCTCAAAGCCCCAACAAAACAAATCCAGAAACTTGATTTCTGAGATGGATTATGGAATGTATTGAGAGGTATTATGTCTGCTAGGTGATATCTTGACTGGGAAACAGACTTGGTGTGTATACTTGTAATTGTTAATTTTTTTCCTCCCTCCATTTGACCATAATTCCTGTGTGCTGGCAGGCTGTAGGTGTTTGTCAGAATCCTGATTCCTAGGATTTAGGAACCTTGCCTGTAATCAAAATAAATACCTCCAATTGTGAGAACATTGGCTTTTCTGAGGAATCACTGCATGGATGAGTTGGACTTTGCCATTGAGCCATAGCACCTTATTTTTGTGCCTCACTGCACAGATCAGTGAGGCTGTATTGGTGTCCTGCCATCTCAAGTCAGGTTTTCCTGTTTCCATGTAGTTTATCTGCTGGAGAGGAGCAGAACAATTTGGAACAGGGAGCACAACCATGCTGTCCACTGTCCTTTGGCACATCCTAGTGCTGAATAATCCTGATTTGAGGGTGGAAGTATGTTCCTGTAATCTGTGTTGGTTTTAATTGAAAGCAGTTCAAAGTCTGACTGTCTTTGAGGATCTTTATGTTATGTAGATGATCACACCGAATTCACGGTGAGATTTTGTAAAGATGGGAGTGATGAGAAGTGTGCAGGAGAAGGTGTCCTGGGATGACTCCCCCATGGATGGTCTGTTTGAAAATTATTGTGGTGGGGAAAATCTGCTTTTGGCCTCTTCCTGGTGGCACTGGAGGTACAGTTTGGAGTGTGCTGCTCTGGAAGCCATGTGGACAAAAATGAAGTCCCCACGGAAGTGTTGGGTTTTGGGGTGGGGAAGGAGAGGCCAAGCTGAGACCGTGGATGATGGGAGACAGGTGTCTGGAAATGAGGCTGCACTGGCTGCTCCCATCAGAGATACTTTAGCCTGATTTGTTCAAATGAACCAAATGTGGATTTTTGGGTTGGGTATTGTAACTGTCTCCTTAGCACTGGGCCCTTGTGGCAGAGCTGCAGGTGTGTGATGTGCTAAAGACCTTCAGCTGATGCTGGTTTCAGTGATTGATCCCAGGACACTTCACTTGCACCTCCACCCTCTACTTGAGCAGAGGGAGTTGAGGCTGATGGCTTCTGGAGTCATCCAGTGGATTTGTGCTGCTGAAAGAGATGCTGTTTTCTCCTGTACACCCTGGGCTCATGGCTCAGCATGGGTGTCCCATGCAGACAGCATCCCATGTCTCTGTGGGGCTGTTGAATTAGAGTAACTTCTGGAAAGGTGATGGAAGTCTCAGGTATGTGGCAGGAGCTGCTGGGGTGGTGGTGGAGGGTGTGTGTGAAGGGTGGGTTGGGCACCTGCTCTTTGAGGGCCGTGAGCTGTGAATTGGCTGTGTGGGTTTCATGAATCTGGAACTTTGGTTGGGATCCTGACCCTGATGAAGTCTGTGGCGAGTTTGTGTAAGAGGAGCTCATCTGTAGTCATATGGGAATGTGAAATGGATGAGTTCTCTAACAAACAGGTGGAGTTTTTAACCTTCCTTTAAATATTTCTTGAGTTGCCTGTTCCTGCTGTTTGTGGTGAAGGGAGTGGTAAGAGGGAGAAGTGGTGTGTGGACAAAACTGAGTCTGGGCTTTGTGCTTGTGCTGATTCAGCCTCATTAACAGAGCAGCAGCTTTGCTGCACAGTGATGAGCAATGGACTTGCTTCTTTAACCTCTGCTTTTGGTACAGTGATGTTTGATGCATTATAAAATATTGCCTTGACCATTGTTTGTAACAGTTGAGCTGAAAGAACTTGGAAATGCTGTCTTGGACAGGTGTTGCTTTAGTGAACTGAGTGAGAGCAATGGCAGTGGTGTACCTGCAACTCCATTTCTCAGCTGTGGGAATGGTGCTGCTGTTTAGAGGTCAGGCTTGCAGGATTCCCTCGCTGCCTCACTTCATATGTGCTTTTTCTCTCCTGCCTCTTGTCAAAATGCAGTCTTAGTGCTGAAGTTTACCCCCATCCCAGTGGATGGGTGGACACTTGAGCTGGAGAACTGCCTTTTCCAGGGTGTGGTGAGTTGGGCAGCTGAGGTGCTGTGTGCCGCAATGAGGGGCATGTTCTCTGCACTTGTTTCAGATAACTGGTGGAGGTACGTGTTTGGGTGGGTGCCTGAATGAACTCTGGAGTTATCCTTGCTGGCTCTTTGGTTTGTTTCAGTCCCGTCTGGACTGTATTTTATTCCTTATGTCCAGTGTCCATAGAAAAACCTTCATTCCTTAGGGTCAGGTAAATTCCTGGGCATGCCTGGCCTGGCCTGTGTGTGAATAACCACTGCAGCTGCCATGGCCCGAGGAGGCACTTCTTTCCGTTCCCTGTGGGAGGGAGCCTTGCAGTGTGGTTTTCCCTGGCTGGGTAGGCTGGTCCCAGCAGTGCTGTGACACACCTGGTCCTGCCAGTGATTCACTGTCCCTGCTGTGGGAGCAGGGGCGTGCTGGGAGCGCAGTGAGTGGGTGAATGTTGCTTCGTGCCTTGTCTGTGGGCAGCGCCTCCTGTCCTCTGCACCCCGGCAGGAGGGCTGGCTGCTCCTCACCGTCCTCGCCTCGGCTGCCTCTGGTGCTGCTTCTCGCCCACAGTTCTGGGGCTGATCCTCCCCTAGCAGTCATGTTTGCTGAGAGGCTTGTAGGAGACAAGGGAGAGCATTCTCATTAGAAACGAGCTATTCCCAGGGTTTTGGTAGCCTGAGAGTACCGGAGGGGTGTTTCCCTTCCTCATAAGCAGCTCTCTGGCTGTAGCCATGACATCAGGACTCCAGCAGTGCCGCTGCCACTGGAGCTGGACTGCTCCAGTGCACTCCAGCAGTGCACTGGAGGCGCAGCGACCTGAGAGCTGGGCAGGAGGAGGGACAGTCTTCCCCTGGCCACCAGGGAGGAGGGATGAAGGTCTGGAAACTAGAGCTGGATGTGGGACTTCAGGAGAGATAACGGGCAGTGAACCTGAATGGATTGTTCTCTTTTTAAGGTAGCACTGTAGATGTTTTTTTCCCAAATTTTATTTTTTTGTACAAAGTGGATTATCCATATGCTTCTGTTCCCTCTTTTATCCATAACCTACCTTCTCGTTCTGTGTTCTAATTAGCATGATAAAGAATGTGTTACATTTTCCTCCTGCGTGTTCAAGCTGAGATTTCACCTATCCCTGTTCAGGGGCCAGCTGCATCCCAAGGGTGGTGGCTCTGCCACTCTGGAACCCCAGAATGGGACAGGTGGGTGCAGCAAAGGCCAGCAGATCCCCCTGTCCTGCAGGTGCTGTGCTGGGCAGGTCTGGCCAGGCTGGGAGCAAGGTCAGAGTTGTTTTTTCCAGGAATATCCTGCAGCTGTACTAGAACTTGTGCCAAATCAAGTCACACAGTCAGGTTTTGGTTTTGTCTTAACTAGTTTCTGTTGTAGTTTGAAAGTCAAACACTGTAAACCAGACTGTGCTAAGTGGTTACAGGCTGGGTGTGTATTACCTGCCAGGTCATTTGTCACCATGTTTCTGCATGCTCCTAATGCCAGATCCTGACACAGCCCCTTTGGAAGCTGTTGAAACCAGGGGCCCTAAACAGCTGTTGGTGACTGGCCTCAAAGTCTGCAGAGTTAAGATGCTGGAGTTTGTAGCTAATCTGTTTTCAAGTCTTATGGCGACTTTCTCATATCATGTGCCTACCTGTGTCACTTTTTTTCTTAGAATGTTGTCCAAAATTTGGCCTGGAACTAGTGCATATTTTAAAACATTTCAGTCACAGCTTTAGTCACTGTTTTGATTGACATTGTTATTAAAGAAATGCCTCTTAACACTGCTTGAAAACCCTGAGTGGTTTCTTCAGCCTGCTGACATCATGAGATTTTACCTTTAATCCCTTGTGCTGCTGTCATTTTATTTTGGGTCTGGTCAGTTCAGTTCTGAGCTACTTGTACCTGCATTTCAGTCCAGTGAGAGATGATCAGCTGTAATTTGGTGCAGGTATGCTGGGCCAGTGCATGCTGCATGGCTCCCAGCAGCTCTCCAGTGTCTATGCTCTGCAGGGGTTGAGGTTGTTTCAAATTCCCAAAACTTGGGCTGGAAGTGGATCCTGTGTGAGAGGGAGGTCAGAGGTGAGTGCCGAAATGGCTGCTGCAGCCTGGACCTGGTGAGGGAAATCGCTAAGCACTCAGAGCTTAGACACCAGAACTGTGGCATTTGGGAAGTGAAGTTGGGGTCCCCAGCCCGGTGTCACTGCAGGCTGGAGCACACGGGGTGTCACTGCAGGCTGGAGCACACACGGGTCCCCAGCCCGGTGTCACTGCAGGCTGGAGCACACGGGGTGTCACTGCAGGCTGGAGCACACGGGGTGTCACTGCAGGCTGGAGCACACACGGGTCCCCAGCCCGGTGTCACTGCAGGCTGGAGTACACACGGGTCCCCAGCCCAGTGTCACTGCAGGCTGGAGCACACAGAGCTAGCCTTTGATAAGGCTGGAATGTGTTACAGAAACTCTGTGTGTCATTGCTGGCTGTTGCTGTGGAAACTGGCTGGTTTTGGTGGTTTAGCACTCGGTATCTCCTGTTGTTTATTGGGAAGGTGAGGCAGTGCTGTAGCTCATCCCCCAGCCTGGAATGGCACGCCAGGGCTGCTGGACACCAGGGTTTGTCATGCAGGTGTTGCTGCATATGTGACCTGGGGTAGCTGCCCTCAGGAGGTCAGACAGGCTCTACCTGTGTCCTGGGGCTGGTGTGGCTCCCCCAGGCATCTCCTGCTGGCTTGTCTCTGGGGTTGCCATGGGGAGAGGCTGACCCCAAGGCTGGGGTGCTGTCCCTGTCCTGGAGGCCAGAGCTGGCAGGAACTCCCTGCCTCCCACAGCTGGCCTTTGGTCCAGACAGGTTGTATGAGGAGGAGAGCTGGTCAGGGGGAACACATGTGTATGTTTGTGCTCCCTATGAGTGTGCTATGTCCGAAAATCCAGGACCTCTGTGTGATAAAAGCTGTTCACAGCTCTTATCGTGGCTTCCTGAATTCCTGTTGCTCTGACATTCACCTGGGTCTTGTGTTTCCTGTGGATATGGTTGGTGGTCTCAGTTCCGCTGCCCACTGTCCCTGGGGCTCAGGGTTAAACTCAAGAGCGAGCAGAGCTGAAGGGCCAGTGTGGTGGTCTTTGCTGTGAGGAGCTTGTGCCCAGTAGTGGGGGCAGTTCTTGACCTTTGGATTTCAACTCTGATCTCTGGTTGCAGTCTGTGCTGTTTTCCCAGACTGAGGTGGTACTCCCTGCAGTTTTCAGGAGAGGTTTAAGCCCTTCTCCACTGTCAAAGTGGCCATTAATGTTTTGTCAGTCCTTGGAGTGATGCTGCTCGGACTGGAACATCCTTGCTGTTTCAGTGACACTGAGGAGATTTTTCTTTCTGGGAAATCTCGAGTCTTCCAGTCAGATGGAAAGGCAGGATTGTGGGTAATTGAGACAGAGGACAAGTTGCACTGTGTGATCACCTCTGAAAAGCTTTTTCATGGAGAAACTCCCCTTCCCCTTCTCCTTCCCAATATTCCATAAGTGCTTTCAGTGCTTGGAAGGTCCCTTAGAGGCAGGAGGTAACTGGCAGCATAGGACAGGGAGTACATTGATTTACTGTTTTTTACAGTTTTCTGACCTCACTTGTAGGTTTTAGGGAAGGCTGGACAAGGAAAGATGTCCAGACTGCTGTTTGAGAGCTGGGAGTGTTGGAAGAGAGAGCACTTTGCTGCACTGGATGCAGAAATATTGGATATTCCTATCAGAAGATAGTACCAAATTACGTAGTAGGCTTTGTGTGCCAGTGAACGTGTCTGCTGGGTTGGCCAGCACTCTGATTATTAAATAAAAATTACCGTTTTGCATTCAAGCAATGACTTGGGAAAGACTAATTGTGAGACTCTTTCATTATTCCAGCTTACTCCAGTTTAGTGGTAGCTCTGGCCTGGCTACTGTGGGGATAGACTGTGGGCAAATTGGGAAGTGACCAAGCTGAAATGCTGCCTCTGAGATGGTCAAAGCAAAACAGGATAAAGTTGTTGCAAAGAGTTGAAGGGAACGTTAATAATATTAATTTCTTTCTCATTGCTGCCCTGCATCTTTGGCAGCTTACATGTTGTGCTGGGGCCTCTTTCTGGTTTAGATGTGTTCCCATCTCTCAGTGGTTGTTGATTACATGGGAGGAGCTGGTACTTTTCCTCTAGCATCCCTCTGAGTTCCTTTGTCTGGATATTGGAGTTTTGTGCTGGTTTTTTTTCCTCATTATGAAAATGCTTGGGAAGAGGGTATCAATCCCTCTGCAGGACACCTGTTCCTTGGCAGGCTGTTTCTCAGGGCTGGTGACTTTCAGGCTTCCTTCTGACAAAGCAGGCTGTGGTTTGTGCCACACAAGTTGCTGCCTTTTCCTTTCCCAGGGCTGGAGCTGCTCCTGTTGTCTCTGTGGTCTGTGTTGGAAAGCAAGGTGGGATCCAGCAGATATTAGCCAGTCCTGTGTGTCGGGCTGATTCCCTGGGTTTGGAGGCACTGCCAAGGCTCTGCAAGGGCATGCTTGGTGCTCACTCATGTTCCTTGCAGAGCCAGGGATGAGGGGGACTTAGCACCCTTGGAAAACAGACTTTGCCTCAGTGGTGCTGTCTGTGTGTGCAGGGCTGGTTCTCCATCTCTACACTCTCTGAACTGGGGGAATGCTGCTCTTGTCTGGGTGACATGCAGCAGGGAATGGGCAGTTACCTGTATAGCAATTGTGTGAAGTTACCCAGATGCCACAGCAATTCCAGGAGCTTTGGGGTTTTTGTTTCCTTTTTTGCACCCAACTTTCTGCTTGCTGAATAAATCTCAACACGGCCTCCCTCATTCATATTTTGGGTCTTGTGCTTTAACACATACTCAGTCTTCACAACCCAAACTGCTGACCTCGGTGTGGTGGTTTGGTTTGATTTAGTTGCCCTCAGGGCATCGCTGTGCTTGGCAACTTTAAAGTCGTTTTGCTGACGACTTTAGCACTTTCCCTAGTGTCACAAGTTCCTTATCAGCATTTGTCTTTTCTGGAGCTGTTACCCGGTCTTTGGAGCAGATTTTGCAGTGTTCAGTGTAAGCAGCTGCAGTATGGGTTTGCATACAGGACAAATACCATCACATGGAATGTTAGGCTGTATGTTGTTGTGGAGCCCCAGCCCGTCTCCAGTGGGAGCCTGTTAAAGAAGGCAGCTCTGTGCCGTTCCAGTTTGGGCTCTGCAGCTCCAAGCTGCTTTTCTCCCTTTGCTTTGGTACAGCATGGTCACCATTTAGCAGCACAATTGGACTTCGTGTAGGTCATCTTGTTACTTCTGGAAGGGGATGTGACTTCATTTAAACCTGCCTGGAGGAAACTGAGTTTGTTCTTCAGACTTGTGGTAATTTGTGTGATCCCAAGAGCTTTTCACTGCTGTACTTCAGTCACTGTAATATGCATTTGTGTTCCTGGAAGAAAAATCCTGTTCTTTATTCCCGAGGCTGTTGACTGAGCTCTCTAAAAGTCCTTGTGGTGTCAGGAACAACCAGCCCTGTGTGTACCTCATCATCTCTGCAGGTAGCAATGGGATACAGGGTCAAGAATAAGCAGGTAGAAGCAATAATTTCATTACACAACTGGTTGCTGTGGAAGCTGATCCACTACCTGGAACTTGCCTGAGGAATTCAGCATTGCTGTGCCCTCTGCTCCCTTCCTTTTCTGCCTCTCTGAGGAACATGCATCTGTGTTTTCCCAGGACAAGGTCCTGCTCTGGGATGCTGAATGACTGACCCTATTGCAGCTTCTGCAAAACATGGATTCTGAATGTGCCTTTTGTTTGGGGCACGGAGCCCCAGTTTGCATCCAGAATGCCTGGCAGGACACAAAGTGCCGCCTTTGTTTTAGATAATGACTGGTGAATATTTTAATGAGTGTTTCTTAGTCTAGTCAGTGTCAAGTACCATTTTGGGAACAAGTGACTGAGCTAACCTCTGGGCTTGGTCTGGCAACAGTCCATTTATTGATAGGATGTTACAAATTTTGAAGGAATTCTACATAAACAAGTCATACAACTAAAAACCAAAACAAACAGCCACCCCAAATCTAATAACCAATGCAAGCAACACTCCACTCCCCCCAAAACCCTTCCAAGCCTTCCACCGTCAATACATATACAGAAATTATTGATACAAACCAAAGAAGTGCTCGGTAGCACTATCACTGTATTTGGTTTTCTTTAGTCTGTTCTTTTACAGTGTATAAAAACAAGCATATTCCATTAAAAGAAAAAAAATGCCTTTAAATTAAGATAGTACCTACTTTTCTTCCTCTTCAAAAGCACCTTCAGTACATGTATGCATAGGAGAGAACTGCAGCTGAATTACTCAGTCTCCTGCATTGGCCATATTCTTGTTAATATTTTTTTTACTCCAGTTATTTTTCACACCACCTTAAATTCTGTTCTCATCTTTGGCTGTTTGTAACATATCCCTGTGTGTCAGTGGATGCACTGGAGAAGTGGAGGAGATTTCCACTGTGGGATTTGTCCTTCCAGCCAGGAGGGGCTGTGTTTGCTCCTCCTCAGTTGCCCAAATCCAGTCAGCCTTAAGCCTGGATTAGTAACTGAACAGTTTTCTCCTTCTTTGTGAGACACCATAGTTCTCTCGTGCAAGAGCCTGCTAACCCTAGGCTATCCATTTATATGACAAATAAGTACTCAGAATGAACAAAAGGAGTCAAATCTTTGTCAAGGGCTGCTGTGTTTGTAAAGTGAGCAGGAAAGGAAGGGGGAGAAGGAGGCAGAACATGGTGTGCAAGTAGGTTGGAAACAGCCAGACTACAACCAGGGTCCAAAAGCCTGACATGAGATGTTTCTGGTGAGAGCAGATCCCTTCCCCACTGACTGGGCCTTTTCACTGGTTTGAGTGGCTGGTTTTTCTCCCCTAATCTGGGCAGAGGCTGTAATGGAGTGATTCTTCCCCCAGATAAGAAATTCTTGGGGGGCAGAGCTTTAATGGACAAGAGGTACTGCTAGAGGCTATGACTTGTTATTCTTTTAAAAAAAGAAACTTGATCAAGATGGAGAAGCCAAAGGTGTGAACTACTGGAGTGACTGACAACACCACTCACTGAAATGTTAATGTGTTTGGAAGAATTTTTTCACCAGGGGAGGTTGGAAACTCATACAGTAACATTAATTATTAACTGCAGCCAAGAGCTGGAAGATCTAATTTAATTTCTGGTTGGATAATAGGATGATTCATGCAACAAAACAAACTGTGTCAGAAAATGAAGTGTCTCTGTGAAAACTGACATTCCCAACTTCTGCTCTGAGCTAAAGCTACTGCAGGTAAACTATTACAGCAGCTAAAACATGAAAAGTGCAGGCTGAATTCCCTGCAGATGTCAGGCTGTGATCCATAGGAATTAGGAGTCACTGCCTTCTCCAGTCTGAGCAAACCCACTTCCCTCAGCCTCTGCTTCTGCCCCCAGCAGCCTTTGCCCACTGAGACAGCCTCTCACACAAGTAAATCCATTTTCCCCAGCCTCTGTAGAGCAGTAACAAGAGCACTGCCTCACATCAGACACTCCCTGGGCTATTTGGAGGTGACTTGTGGGTTCTGGTATCCCAAAGTAATTGCAATGTAACCAGCTCTTCCCTCTGGTGAACATTTCTCCAAGCCTGGTGAGTCAGTGTCTGTCACCCAGGGTACCTGAGCCTTGTGGTTTTGGGACTGAAGAAGTTCAGAGATATTTCAGGTTTTAAGAGTTGCACTGGCATATTCTTGTCAGTTGGCATAGTTTTCCTGCTCTCAAGGCTTTTCCAGCAAAGCCTGTTGATGCAGCTCCTGTCCCATCTTCTGCCAGGTGAAACAGGCAGTGGTGCAGCCCTGGGCTGTGGGTGTGTGCCATGGAATTGATCCCTGCAGTTATCTGGGTTAGAAATGAGCCTCCAATCACAGTTTATTGTTGGATTACGGCTTTATTGAATGTGTGTTTTGTCATTAAACAGTGCAGCCACTGATGGTTTATGGTCTGGAATCATTAAATGTCTAACAAGAATATAGATTGTGGTTACATAAACATGTTTGTGTGATCTGTTGGCAACTAGCTGGGCTACTGGAGTGAATGCAGCTCTACCTCCCCTTTTTGATACAGGATCTTCACTTGTTCTGTGACACATTCCACTAGCCCAGATTGCTGCAAGGCCAGGCTGGCCCTGAGTTGGGAATATCATTAACCAGAGTAACATCACTGCTGAATTTGGGCGGGGAGTGGTATGTCTGCTGTGTACTGATGGAGGCTTTTGGATAAATTGGTGGATTTTTGTGGGAACTGATAGTCTAAAATGCAGCATTACACTAGATTGGTGTGCTGTTTCACATAGGAAAAATGAAGGTGGTTGTATTAGGTGTAAGGCATAATTTTTCACTTTTCAAAAGTTTGAATGTTAAGGGCCTAGTGTATTTCATGAGATCAAAAAACACCAGTTCAGGGTGATTAATGTTTTTTAAAAAAAGAATTGAAATGTAAGTGTATCAGAGGTTGATTTAGTGAAAGGTAAAAACCTTTGTGTTGTGCTAGAGCAGCTGCTTTGAAAGCAATTCCTCCTGTCAGGTCCTTCTGTGAGTCCTTACTGCAGGCTGCTAATTGGGAATTCAGACCCTTTCTTGTTACTGGCTGGGGTTGTCAGATATCTGCTGGGGACACGGACTTTCAGTGGTTCTCTTTTGCCTAGTGAGTTTTGAAGTACTGCTGGAAAGTAATGGATCCGTGTGGGCCCTGACCTGAGGATAATGAGGATTTGAAATTAAACCAACCTGCCTTGTTCTTTTGCCAGTGTCAGGGCCAGTGTCCTGACACTGGCAAAATCCTACACAGAGAATCATCATTCCTTTGTTTTATGGTAGTTTGTGCATGTCAGAAGGTGGGGTACTTGTTTCAATAAAACCTTGATGTCTTAATTAATTAGTTTGCTTTCTGTGTCCCCAGAGGGAAGGAAAAGAAATTCTGTCAGATTTTAGGAAATTTTCTGTTGAAATTCACAGTAAATGTTCAAATGGATGCAGATGGTCTTGGTGCTGGTCTGTCATGCAGTATTAAGATTGGGTGTGGGTTTTGGGGTGGTTTTGTTGTTTTTTTTTTTAATTTCTAAAGCTAAGTGCATAAAGTAGAGTCACTGTCAGGTCACAGATTGCTGCAAATGCACCAGTTACTCTCAGTCAAAGCTTTGTTCAGGTTTTTAATAGCAGCATGTACCAAATGCTTTTCTTTTTCTCTGCTCCCACCAAAGATTAAACACGTCTCTTGTCTTGTCCAGAGAAAAGCAGATGAAGGTTTCCTTTGGAAAGAGGATTTCCTAGACTGTAAATGCATGGCATGTACAGATGATTCAGCAAATATACCCTCCTGCTCTTAGGGTGTCAGTGGGCACTGTGGTATCGGGTTGAAGGTTGGACTTGGTGATCTTGGAGGTCTCACCCAGCTATAATGACTCTGTGATTGCTGCCTGAGGCACTGGAGAGCTCAGTCAATGAGGTTGTGCAGAAAACAATGTGTTGCTTACATGAATTCTTTTATAGGAATTCTTTTATAAGATATAAACAGGTCTGAAAGTTAAATAAGGAGAAAAAAAGCCTTGTGCAGTACAGCAGGTCCATTAAATGGAAGTTCTTTTACATCATCTTAGGTATTTCCAAAGCGTCACAGGCAGCCTGGTTCAACATGATTGCTGGAATTGCTCAAGTACATCTAACTGCATGGAGTTCAATGGTTTCTATAAAAATAGATGACAATTCACTTGGAACACTTAGTTTTTGAAAACAGGTAGTAAAGATACCTCGTAAGCACATTTTAACTAGGGCAGCACTGTGGTTTGAGCCTGTTTGTTAATGGTGTGCTTTCAGCCTTGGGTTGGGCATCTGGACTCCTGGTCCCGTGTGCTGCCACTGATATGCCGGTGCCTTTGATCCCCTGCACCACTCCTGATGTCTGTGTTCTCACCTGTTCAGTCCAGTTTTTTGTGCTCTTTTCTGCTGGTTTGTCCCCATGGAAGAGCAGCTTCATTATATAGGGTCCCTCTAAGACAAACTTGTGCCTTGATGAAATTCTGCCTGATGGTTTTTTCAGCTGAGTGTGTCATTCCAGCCAAGGAAAACATGGATATAGTCCCTCTTCTTCAGAGGTCTCAAACAGGATCTAAATCAGTATTGTAAAACATGTAATATTTTTCTGTTCTATGAGCTTATGAATACCACAATTCTCCAAACTCTGCAGTTCTTTTAATACTTACTAGTGTTTGCTTCATCTTATGGTTCCTGCTGTGTGAGAATCCTTGCTCGGCCAGGAGTGCTCTGGAGGACCAGGTATGCTCCATGAACTGGCCAATGCATCGTAGCCAGGAGGGTCTTTATGATCCAAACTGCATAGCCTTCTTTTCTCCAAAGGCTTTTAGGTTTAGTTGCTCTAATTTTGTGATCTGTGGAGAAAATAATGGGGTTTTTACAAATACACTGTATCCTGCAGCAAGGGTTGAGAGCTCTGTGGGTAAAAGGCACAGTTTCGTTTACTCTTGGATTTGGTAAGGAGGAGTGTGATGAACATATGCAAGGACAAAGTTCTGAACTGGGTTCCTAGGCTGCTTGTGGTGAAGCTGGAGGGAGATTTTAATGTCCCTGCTTGAGCCAGATGAGTTGTTAACCAAATGACATTTTAAGTTTGTTTTCTGTGCTGAACTTGCGGAGGAGAGTGGAGGTTTGGGTCATAGCCCTGGTGCATGATTTTGTTTGCATTCCACAACTGAGATTTTATCAAACACTGTTGGCAAAATTTCCACTGACAATTTCAAGATTAGTAAGATATTGCAAGAATTATAGTGAGACTTACATTCTGTTGCTATGGCCTTCAGAAAGTCCCTGTGATGTCCTCAGAGATGGAGCAGTTTCCTTGGGATGCTCTCAGCTGCCTTCCCTGGGATGATGGTGGCAGCCCTCCAGACAGGGCACCCCACTTGGATTCTCCCTCTTGGGCTGCCCAGCACTGATTAATGTCAGGGAGGTGCCAGTCAGAGCAGGGTAAGCCAATTTGGGAATCCTCTCTGCAGGAGGGTGATGTGGAATAGCTTCCTAAAGCACATTTTTTTCACTCAGCCATATGTGGATTGGTTTAATCCACCAAATGAAAGTAGAGAATCAGCTCAGCTCTTCTGCCATTGAACTTGGTGTCAGTTGCTGGGAGATTTACGAGGAGCCGAAAGTGGTTATTTGGCTTGCTGTGGCCAACACTGGCCCTTAAGTAGAGGACATGTACTTGATTTTACTTTGGAACTGCAGATCCTGGTTGATTTTCCCCCTGCAAATGGAGAGAATTGAGAGCAGCCTGTGTTTGGATGACTGTGTCTGTAGCACACCGGCCTCTGTGTGTGAGTTTTCGTTCAGGAAACCAGAAGTGCCACAGTTAAAACATTGAATTAAAGGTTTGTTGTCTTTTCCATTTGGATTTGTTTTGACACCAAAACACTGAGTTAAAGATTTGTTATCTTTTTTAGTATGTTATGTTTTGCAAACTTTCAGATTTAATAAATCTAGAGTTGAGGTGCTCAGTGGATGAAACCGGATTCACAGAGTCTCTACGTGCAGGTAACATTCCAGTGGGATCTGGTTTCTCTCCTGGCAGTCAGTGGAAATTTACCTCACTGGTGCCTATCATGGGTTGGAATCAAAAATGTCTCTACACAGAGAGAAGGGAAAAAAAAAAAGTCAAACAGAACCCAACCAGCACTCCCCCAGCGTGGCTCAGGTGAAGCTCTCTCCGGGTGAAACCCAAGCTCGCTGGCCTTTCCCCTGGTTGCCGTGGCGATGGTCATTTATTGCCTCCGCGGGCTGAACTTCCGCGTGTGCGTGCGGCGGCGAGCGGCGGAGCCTGGCGGAGCTCTTGGCCGGGGGTCCCGCGGTAAGTGCAGCTCTCGGTGCCCGCGGGGCGGCTGCCGGGGGACAGCCTGGCATCCCACACGGGCTGGCCTCGGAAATGGGAGAGGAAACCTGCCCAGCGTGGGCTGTTTGACTCGGAGACGGTTTTATATACCTTTGGAAAAGCACGTTAAATGTTTAATCTTCCTGGGCTGCGTGGCAGCTGTTCAAATATCGGTTTGCATTGATCCAGCCGTTGTGCCTTTCACACTTGTCTGTTCATTTAAACGAGTCAACCTTCTAATTTTATACTCCCATCGATTGTTATTTCAGGCTGTTCTCTTAATGCGTACGTTACGTGTGTCATGGGGTTGTCTGTCCTGTTGGAAGCTGGCATCTGCAGCTTTCCTTCTTACACCGGGCTGGATTGCTGTGGCTTTCTTTCAGTGTGCATTCAGAACATACAGATGTGTACTCCACAACTTGTTCAGGTTGATTTTACAGCACTTTTCTGTGGGTGTAGCTGGTGCTGGCTGAGCTGCCTCTCCTGGGTCACCCTTTGAACGGGCAGCATTTACTCTGCCTGTGGAGGAGAAGGCAGCTCAGGACACTGTGAAGAACGGCCCACGTTCCTTCTCTCCTGCTGTCACAACTCTTCCCTAAACTTCCCAGCTCCAGGGTATTTTACTAATCCAAGGGCAGGACTTAATAAGTTTTCTTTATGTGAGTGCTTTAATGGGTCTTAGAAATTACTTGGCTTCCCAGAGCAACTGGAGACAGTGAATGCGGTGTGTGTTTAACAAAGAATTAACAAAATGTGAATCATACAGATAAATATACATACAAAAGTCTCCTAAATCTGGAAATACATCTGTTTTCCTTCATCTTTTCTGAGGTGAATTGAGGTTTGTTCACTGTTGATGAAGTCTAGGTTTTGATCTATAGTAGGCTTCCAGTTCCACAGCTTGGTTCCACCTAAATAAGCCGAGTCCTCTGAAATGGCACTGTGAACTGCTGCTGAGAGAACACAACCTGTGTAAAAGTTATCCTTCAGCAAAGAGGAGAACTCTGTAACCTTTGACATGTTTGGGGAAGGCAGGAATATATAATCTTCATGTTAATGATTGGACAGAGCAGAAGTCAGTGTGGACGTGAGGAGCAGTGAAGCTCAGCACTAATAGGTGACCAGGCCCTGCAGGGCAGGCTGCTGCAGCAGCTGGCGAGGCTGTGTTTGGGGACAGACAGCAGCGTGGGCAGGGACAGCTGCAGGAATGTCCACAGCCCCACAGCCACCCCCCTGCACACACAACCTTGCATTCCCAGGATTGAATCACAGTGCTCAGGATAGCTCTGCTTGGAATTCCTTCTGCACTGTAGGTGCCAAATCTGAACGGGGCAGGAGTGGAACTGCAGCATCACCTCAGGGGCTGCACACAGCACAGCCTGGCCTCTGGAAGCAGGAGCCACCCATGATAGGGAGTAGCAGCACCAGGAGCCTCTTCCAGGCTCGTTGAGCTCCAGGCAAGGTTGAAATAGGATAGAAAAATGTCTGTGGAATGAGCTGAACTTCTTTCAAACTGTGCTTCGAAAAGCTGCTTAGGATATGTGCTTTACAAAGCACAGGGAATTCAGTGGAATACAAAAATTGCAGAGTCAGGTGTTCACTCCCTGCACAGAAGGTGAATACAGTTTAATCTCATCACCAGACAAGCATTTTTTTCTGCTATGTAATTTCAGCTCTGAACAGAACCAAAGATTCTTCCTTGGCAAATGGCAACTCAAGTGGCAAGTGACTTCTGAAGCCTTGTCTCCCTGTAACTGTTCCCTCCTTGCTATTTCGTTCCTCCTGATCTCTGTGATCAGAGAGGAGGAAGGTTGCAAGGAGGAAAATTTGGCTGCTCGTGGCAGGATGGGGTGGGATGATAAACAGATGATGGTGGGTGCTGGGCCCTTGGGTGCAGGAGGAGGGAAGGAGTATCCCAAGATTGTGTCCTGCAGTGTGCAGTTACCTCCACTGCTTGCTGACTCAAAGGGATATCGGATACTCTTGGCAGAAAATGGAAGTTTGTGTTGGGAAATTACTCTTTAAGAATATGTTAGATGGTTGATCACTGATGGAATTCTTTCAGTCAGGATACTTAAGTGCCAGTAAATTGTGCTCTGCAGCTTTTGTGTGGATCAGGTCGTGGTCTGGACAGTTGGAGTCTGAGCGTGTGCTCAGCAGTGTCAGTTCATGTAGGACCTGAGAACACAGAGTCATACCATTGCTTCTGGCATCTCTTTCTGTTTTGAGATATGGCCAGGCTAATTAAGCAAGTGCTTTTTTAGAGTCCAACAGAAGAACCATCTTGCTCCAGTCAGGGACCTGCCCCTCATCCGCTTGCACTTTGCATGTGGTGCTCGGGGCAGGGTGTCTGTGGTGGTTCAGCCGCTGTGCTCTCCCCAGCAGAAGGGGGAGCCCTGGTTTCCCTGGGTGTGGCCTTGCTCCTGCCGTGTGTGTACCTGGTTCCCTGACTGAGTCCTGCAGGGCTGTGCTGTGGCTCTGATCAGCCTTGTTACCCTGCTTGGCTTCCTCTTGTTTGTTTACTTGCAAATTAGGTCTCCAGCTGTATGTTTGTTATCCTTCAGCCTCACTGTGTGCCATGTCGGATCTCCACTTCTCCCTAATCCTCCCTGTCTGTCTCCTTATCCCATTCTCTGCTTGTGCTGGGGATCACTTTATTTTTGGGCTTTGGATCCTGGGTCTTCTTGCACAGAATTTTTCTCTGGTTAGTGATCTTTGTCACTGGGTTTACAACAAATACCAACCAAAATCCTAGTTTTCTTGTACAGTCTTTTCAGAGAGGGCTGGGTGGAAACCTGCATCAGGTAATTGGTACTCTGTGAGTCTCAGGCTGTACCCAGCCAAGCAGTCCTTTATCTGATTTTTTGATGGACAGTGAGGTGAGATCACCTCGCTGTTTTGTTCACCTCTCAGGCAAGCCTCAGGCTCTTTGGGGGAAAGAAATCCTGTTCCCTAATCAGAAGTTACCTTGCAGTGTTAAGTGCAGCTGGGGGGAGCACCAAACACCAGGTTTACAGGAAGGATTTGTGTCTCAGTGTTGTTTTAGTGCAGCCCAGTTCCTGGGGCAGGACGTGCCAGGGTGGAACTTGCCCTGCACACAGGTTCAATGGGGCTGTTGTTTTCTGATCCCCTGGCCATGCCTCCTTCCAGACGGGTGACTTGGGCTGCCCAGGTATGGCTTTACTTTGGGGCTCGTCCTGACCTTCCTCACAGCTGGAAAACTGTGCCAAGACAGCTGACAAAGCTGTGTCTGGCTTTCAGCTGCCTAAAGCAAACAGACCAGGAGAAGCCTGTGGGAAAGTGTAATTGTTTTGTGAACAGGTTTCAAGGAACGGAGTCTCAAGTTACTGTAATTGAATCCAGTATCTTGCAGCTCTGGGAGGCTTATCAGAGGAGAGAAGGTATCACTGATATGGGGGACTGCAGAACCTGTTTCTGTAGAAGACTTTCCAGGTTTCATTTTGGTGGCCTCTTTATGTTGCTCAAACAGAATGGAAAAACATAAAGTTAAAAAAGGCCATTTTTACTGATGTTCCTCAGGCCCTTCATGTAATGAAGTGACACACTGAGCATCAGGCTGCTGCTCCAGTGATGTGCATCTGCAGGACTTGCCATCTGTCAGTGAACTCTGATTTTGAGCTCTCCACGTTCACTGAGGTGGTGAGACAGGCTTAAAAAATTTCATTCTAAAGATTTATTTTTAACCATGCATCCTCGATTTTTACATCACAGACATCTCTCATTGCTAAAATGTTATGAATAATTTCCTTTGTGTTTGAAGAGCTTTAGTGTCAATGCAGAATGAATTTGTGGCATATGGATCACTTAGGATGTGAAATGGCCCTGTTCAGCAAATACTCTTCAACTTTTATTGCTATTATTGTTACAGTATTATTGCTATGATGTTATTACTGTTATCTGCTCTTACTCTGCCTTTATTGAGCTCTTAACAGCTCAGACTGGAGTCAAATACTCCTCCTGGTTGGATTCCAAGAGACGGTTCTTTTCCAAATCCTCCCTAGGAGAGATTCCTGCTGTCTTCTAACCTCTTGTTGATCCTCCAAATGACCCACAGAATAAACGTGAACCCCACTTTGTTTTCTGCTGCAGGAGGAGTCTCGCATCCTCAGGGTGAAGGTGGTTTCGGGCATTGACCTGGCGAAGAAGGACATCTTTGGAGCCAGGTGGGTGTTTGCAGCGCCCGCAATCCCTGGGGCGCCATCAGCTCGGTGGGGCCGGGGCTGCAGTCCCTGCAGGTGCTGCCTGTGCCTTGGCACAGCTCTTCCTGCAGCTCTGCCTGCTCCTGCCAGCACAGGAAACAGCTCAAAGCCCGGGCTTGCAGAGCCCAACCAGGTAATAGCTGGGGAGGAAGCTGCTTCTGAAGCTAAAATGAACCCAAAGCCAGTAATTTTTCTGAAGGTTAATTCAGGCTTGACATTTCTGCTCTCTTAAGCCTAAGCATGACAAAATGCTCTACTGCAAGTGTTCCAATCTACTTAGAAGGGTTTTATCAGTTTGAAATTAGTGGTATCCAATTTTAGCTTTTATTGAAATGACTAATTTCTTAATGTATAAATGAGCTTCCCTGTGGGTTTTCCTGTATTTCTTTAATGATGCTTACAAATTGTTCATTAACTTGTGTATCTAGCTTAAAACTACATAAAAGCAGCAATTAAAAGTTTAATCAACTTCAGTGTTTTGGGTGAAATTTGCAACAAGCGTTCCTTTGGTAGCTGTGTGCAGAATATGGTCTGCCAAAGCTTTTTTGTTTTCTTTCTCCAAATGTGTTGTTTTGAAGAGCAGTTTGTGATGCTGACCATAAGCAACATAACCTCTATCTTTCAAAATGAAACAGATGTAATTTGTACTGAATCCTATTGATGTGGCCCGTAACGTATTTTAAGGAAATTGGTCTCAAGTCAGTAGAATTTCTATAAAAGTGGAGAGTTAAAAACACATTCCCTACCCTGCATGTGTTTTTAAATTTGTTTCAATCTTTCAAATGAGTTAATGTACATTTCAAAAAACGTTGGTATTGCAGAGCTGTGGCCCCAGCAGCTTCTGTGCCTCTGTGGTGGAGCTGTGCAGGGCTTCAAAACAGTTATCGTGTTCCTGCCTAGCTGTGAAAGATTAACTACAAGGCATACATTGTGTTTTGCATCCCAGTGGATTGTCCTGACCATTTTTAATCAACTTTACCATTATAAAACACTGCCTGTGGGCTTGCAGAGTCTGAAAGCCATTTCCTTCTTGATTAAATCTAAGAAAGTCTCTTACCCGTGTAGAGCACTGGAGAAACTTGTACTTCTCTTCTGAAGATTGTAACAATAAAGAAAACTCAATGCTTTTGAGTCTGCTTTTTTGGGGTTCTTTTTGACTTAGGAAATCATTTTAATAGCAAGTGAGGATATCTTAGGACACTCAGGGGAAATGAACTTGCTCTCCAGAATACCCTGACAGGTAAGTGCTGCCAGGTGGGGTCAGGTTGGGTATTAGGGAAAATGTCTTTCCCAAAAGGGCTGCCCAGGGCAGTGGTGGAGTCCCCATCCCTGGAGGGATTTAAAAGCTATTCAGATGTAGCACTTGGGAACATGGATTTGTGCTGGACTCAGTGATCTTAGAGGGCTTTTCTAAGCCCATAGCTTCCTATGATTCTGCTGATGGTTCAGAATGTATGGAATTACATTGCAATGACACAAAGTAACTAGAATGTAGAGTGGATAGTAACTGTGAGCAGCCTGAGGTGTAACTGTGGGGCATTTCATCTGCAGAGGTGCGGTGGAGGTGGGCATAAGAGGCTAGGTAGTGGAGATGGAAGTGGGGGTTTGTAACCTGCTTTATGTTTTGCCCTGTAAAATTACAAGTATAATATGATACGTACTGATGGTGAACAGATACCGCAGATTGGGATTTTGTGAATTTAGTATCAGCTTGCTTGTGTGAATGTTTGATGTTTATTTTCTTTTCATTTCCTTCCAACTTCTTAATTTGAAGTGTCTTGATAAATTTTGTGCAAGAATCCAGATACTGGCTGGACTCAGATTGTGTGTATCTCATAAAGGTACAGCTGATGGGGTGCCTTAGCTACTGTGTTTTGCCTTCTAAATCATGAAGTAAGTGAAAATTGTGGCTGTCTGGAAGTTGAAAATGTGAAGTGCTTTTCAGTAAAAATTGCAGATGTCAAGGAGCTGTGCTTCTAACAGCATAAGAGTTTGTTATGCGTTGCCTCAGAGTTTATTGCTTTTGCCTGTTTTTTTTTTTTTTTTCTGAAAAGCCCTTTTTCTGGTTTGATTTCATGTGTCCAGCATCCATGATGGAGCTGGGGAAGGCAAGCTCCAGGCTGCTGGTAGGATTGTAAGCCGTGCTGTATACTCCTGTTGTGAGCAAGGCTGCTTGAAATGTGGCTGAAATCTTTAATTCATGTGTGTCCTGTCACTGTGGCTTTGCAGATGACAAAGATGGCAGATGTTTACCTTGTAGCTATTTTTTTATGTCTGCTGTCACTGTTTCTAGTCCACGTAGGGTATAACTGGTTTTAACTGCTGGAAAAACTGTGGTGCTGACTGTTCCCCTGGAGCCATCTCCTCCAGCATGTGTACTGCCTTGGAACTGGATTGGCTCCCCTGATGAGCAGAGACAAATCCACTGAAGGGAGTTGCTTTCATAAATTAATCAAACCATTTTAAAAAAAGAATCTGGCTCCTGAATGCCTCTTCAAATGACCTGCCTCTTCAGCACTTGCATGTGTGCCAGAGGGAGAGTGCTGTGTGCATCCTGGCTGAGGGAGGCTCTGGAGGTGGAGCAGAGCTGTGACAGAATTCCCAGAGCCACCCGACTAGAGGGCAGTTGTTCAAGTAGGAGAGAGTTCGTACTCTGTTGTTGCTTTTTCTTTTTTCTGGCTGATTTGTAATGGAAGTTTTTCCAGTGTGGTGGAAATGAAGTGTTATTAACAGTGTGGGAAGGGAAAGAAACCTGTTGATACCTTCCTCTGATCCAGCCCTAGCTGGACTTGGGAGTGCAAAAGCAGCATCTGCACTGCTCAGCAGCCCCCATGGCTCATGCTTTCCCTGTGGAAGGAAGTGTGCTCCCATAAAAGCTGTGGGGTGCAGGGAGCAGCCGTGGGCAGGTTACTGCTGGCTGCAGAGCCAAGTGTGTGTGCCCTCCTGGGAAGGAGGGGAATTTTGGAAAAGCAGAGCCAGTGCTTTTCCAAAAATGTCTGTTTTCAGTGGCAGGAATGGCACGAGGCAGAGCTTCTGCTTCCACCAGGGGAAATGCTCTGGGCTTACCTGAAAGACGCCCTTGATGGGACAGCATGACAAGGACTTGTCTGAAGTGTGTGGCCAGTGTAGGTGAGGGTGCTGGGATAGGAAGAGATGAAAGGCTGCTCAGCAGAAATATGCCGGATCCTCGATAGTTTTATTTGTGAAACCTTAGTGTTGATGCTCGTACAGGGGTGTGAAGTGAATATGGGGGTGCCGGGTGTGAGCACAGCCTGTCAATGTACCCGTTACATCGGTGCAGGTGTCGGATCTCGCCCGGGGCTGTGCCTGGCAGCAGAGGGCGCCAGAGAGTTTCCTCAGCTTCCGCCGCCAACCGGTGCCTGGTGGCTTCCTGACAAATGAGGCTTTCAGGTTTTTCACCAAAATCAGCAGGTTTTTACCCGTTTCTACATGTCATGTCCTTTAAGATGCACTGGGTATGTATTTTAGGAGCTGTAAATGGAGAAATGCTGCTTATTCGAGGATGTGGTCTTGCTACTTAACAGGAGGACCTGGTAATAATTGGCTACAGTTATAAAGTCATAGTAAAAAATAATTCTCATCAGATAACTGCTCAACAGAAAAATTTCTTTGTACAAATACAGAAACGTAAAATGTTTCTTGTTACTTGAAGAAAGGAAGCTTCTGTATTCAGCTCCTCAGCTTTCCCAGCTGCCTGCTTCTACTGTGATCTGTGAGTTTACCTGAATCTGGTATCTTTAAAAGGAAAAGGGGGCACATCAATAAAATCATCTAAGGAAAACCTTTTGCTCTTAAATATTTAAGGCAGAACTACTGTGCTGAGCTTTTCTCTTCCAAAAGCCAGGTGTCATGGAGTTCTCTCTCTCTCCTTTCCCACCCCCGTTGGATTTTGGAACTTGTTAAGATATTTTGGGAGTGTGAAATAGCATAGGAAGATCTATGCATACATCAGCCCCTCATCTCCAGGGGCTGATATATGCATATTCTGCTAGAGGATGCATTTAACCTTTGCAAAAGAAATGGCCTCAGGGACGAAAAAAGCCCATATTTACACTTCCATCTGTTTTGGAAGCTTAAAATATTCTTTATGCTCTGGGAGACTTCCAAGAGAGCAAGAATACAAAAGGAATCCATCTCGTTACCCTTTATTAGAACATAACATGGTAAAGGAAGGTGGAGACAGTGGAGGTGGGGTTTGAGGTGTAATTTTTAACTCCTTTTTTCACCCACAGGCACTTCTTCTCAGCTATCTGTGATGTGACTCATTATCTTTAGCAGCTCTTTGGTAAAGCCTTGCTACGTTTCTTGTAGTCAGAAGAAGTGTGAGCCTTTCTTTGCGAAATAAAACACTAGAAGGGAAATGGGAGGTCTGTAAAATGACTCTGGGATTTGGTATGGAGGAGTGAAATTTTGGGATGCTTAGGCACAACGGATTGCAAGTTTGGCTTTGCGGTGAAGGGTAAGGTAAGGTTTTATTTTCCTTTCAGAAGCTGATGTTCCTTTATCTTTGTGTTATTGGACACTTTGTGCTTTGCTTTAGTCACAGGACACGAGACTTGTGTGACAGTGAGGTCAAAAACCTTCCTTCTCTTGGAGAAAAACTCTTAATGGCTGTTACTCAGTACAGGCAGAAAGATGAAACCTGGGATGCTTGTGCTAAAATAAAACCAGGGAGCAAACACAGCCAGTGTGCTCTGGAGCATTCCTTGTAGTTAATTGCTGTGTATTTTTATTGTACTTCTCCCTTCTTACTGTGCAGGAATGGGGAAAGTCAGGGGGGGAATGGTTATTGGGATAAAATGATAGTGACTGTAAAAGGTTCTGCCTTAGAACATTGTTTTTACTGCTCTCCATAAAACTTGGTTAGAAGTATCACATTATAATTCTAATCTACTTTTATGATGCATATTTTGGGGGTTTGTTTCCCTCATCTCTGAATATAAAAGTGACTAAGCAAAACGTTGGGATTTTAAAAAATTCTTGGAACATTTTAAGCTCCACTAAGTGCATGCACAGCCAGAGTTTCTCTAAGTGTGTTTAAATGATTCTGAAAAACCTTTTGATGCTCACAGAATTTCTTCTTGCCAAGTATTACCTGCTTTTCAGCCCTGATGTTAACTGCTATCCAAGGGGCTCCCATGATTTTGTGGAGACTCCTTGAGATGAATGTTTTTGAAGATGGTGTACGTTGCTGATCTGAATTTGTAAGTGGTGGTCTTGGGGCATGTTGTCTGTAAAAGCAGGTTTCCACCAGCACAGTCTGCAGATTTACCAGTGTCCCTGCAGAGCAGGTTGGTTCCTGCAGCATGGGCATGTCTGCCTCTGTCCCTGCCCGTGGCTGGAAGGATCCCCAGAGCCCTCAGCCATCCCAGTCCTTGGGGAGGAGCTGGCCTGGGGTCTTCTGCTGCTCTTGACAGAGATCTGAAGGTGGTCGTTTTGGGGGTTGTTGAAACATTCAGCTTCTCTGACTCAGGAGCAGAGGGAGGCACATGCCTTAAGGGCTCAGTCAGGAGGTGGTTCTATGTATACCTGCACTGAGGAGAGTGCAGGTGGGTTGGACGGAGTGAGGGGTGGGAAAAGAGGATGGATGAAGATTACTGAGAGCCAAGTAGTGGTTCCCTAAGACCAGAGAAAGAGTCGGGTTGGGATGTGACTTTGGGCAAGAGGCTTCTCTGCCTTCATGTTGGAGTGTGCTGGGATATCTGTAGCCAAAATTACAGGAGCTGTCGATCAGTCCCTTCACATATGTGAGGCAGAAAAGGGGCAGCACAAAGGGAATGGTTCTGTGTTTCTTGTCTTGTGCAAGACTGTTCCAAAGGAAAGCAGCCGGGCTATTTTGAAATGCAGAGTTTGCCTGCGTGTGACAAGCCTGGCGTTCACGCACTTGCATAACAAGTGTTACTAAATTTTATATGTGGGGAGGCGGTTTCAGCTTTTAAAATAAAAATAGAGCCATGTAGGCCTTAGTAGTTCCATTGTTCTCTTACATGTGCCTGTGCTCTCCACCCCCTTCTTTTGGAGCTTAAAATAAGTAAATAATACATCATGTCACTGTTAGAAGCTACTTTGAGACTTGCTTTCAAAAGTACAGAGCAAATGGGATTGCAGACTCAAGTGAACAAATGGGACTGTTGATGGGCCCCAGTTTCACACTGCTCCAAAGTAATGTGATTTTTAAAGGAGGCTGATCTTCCTTGAGATTTTTTTGCTGGAGTTTCTAAGTCATCAGTGCTTTTGTTGTCCTCCAGAAGAAGAGCTGGAAGCTTGCCTTCTCATGCTGAGATTCAAATGAAAGATGATAATTATATATCTACAGTTGCTTGAACTTTAAGAAAATGACAGATACTGCAAGTTGGCAAAACCATGGCAAATAGCTAATTCTGGATGTCTGAGGGATTCCAGTGGTCAGGAAAAGGATTTCTTAAGACCTCAGATTGTCTTGATGGCTGTTGTTCTGCCAAACTCTTTGTACTAACTTGTGATTATGATTAACATAACTTTCATTATTAACATAATTTTCTTAGGATTCCCTTTTATTCTCCAGAGAACTGTTATCAGCTTCAAGGTTCTCATGATCTTGACAGGCACTGATGTTCTGTCTAGGTTTTGGCTGATCATGTTTGGATAGATGAGATTTTAGTGCTTTTAATAATTTTCTATTTTATAGTGAGGAACATTTTAGATAGGTGTTCACAAATCAACTCCCCTTCATCTCCAGTCACTGCCGTGATGGTGGCTGGGCTCATTTCTCTTTTGAACACTCCTTTGAAATTTCTCTTTGTTGCCCTAAACGTAGGTTTATTATGCCCTGTGGCTACAGTCAGGTCGCCTCTTGGGCATTGGCTGTCCATCAGTCTGTCCTGTCCCTATGCTCATGTCTCTGTGCCTGCAATGCTGTTTGAGGGCTGCCAGTGTAACTCTGGCTAGGGGCTGGCCATCTGTGGTGTCCCCAGGCTCCAGGCTTGTGCTTCATTTCCTGTATCCATTTTCTGGTTTTGCAGTGAGTCTACCAGAACACCGTGTAGATTCCACTTGGATATTTCCCACATTAACAGCTTCCTAGCAGTCCATGACTGTCAGTTTCTTGTGCTGCACCTTTCATTAAGATGGCATTTTAGCACTGGTACTAATGGGAAAATTGCTGTAGAGAAAGTTTTCTACTTACATTTCCACATGCAGTCCTTCATCCTCTTCCCCAGGCACACCCAGTACTTTTCCTCAGTGATCCCTGCAGCGAGTTTTCCTTTTCCAGCATGCCCTTTTAAATCCTGCTGCAAATCCACAGTTCAGGGCTGACACTGGTGTTCACAAGGAGCTCTGGGATGAGTTGCTTTATCTTCCACTTGTTTTTAGAGCACAATGAAAGTGTTCATGCACCACTTGGAATGGTGCTTTCTAGGAGTGCTGTAAGGGGGTTTATAGTGCTTTCTTGAGGAAGGAGTGAGTCTGCTTGAGGAAAGTCAAGAAAGCACTATTTCATTTTAATCCCCATCTCCCCTCCTTTTAATCAGTTTCTGGGTGAGAATATCTGACAGGTGCAGCTCCAGACTGATTCAAGTCTGCTTTCTGTGCTCAAAAATTAGACTCATAGAACCATAGGATATGGTGAGTTGGAATGGACCCATCAGGATCATCGAGTCCCAGCTCCTGGCCCTGCAAAGAACATCCCAAGAATCTCAGCGTGTTCCTGAGAGCATTGTCCAAACTTGCCTGATTGATCTGTTGGGGGTTTTTGTGCTCTCAGCAGGAGTCTCATTTATTATTGTCTTCTGTCATCTGAATCATCAGGATTTCCTTCCTTTAACACATCTGCAGGCACTGTGGTGACACAGGAATCTGGTATTTTACTGCTTGTCTTTGCATCTATTTCATTCCAGTCTGTGGATTTCCAGTGTTTTCCAGTGACTTTTAACAGATCAGATGAAGTATTTCATTCTTTTGCAAGTTTTCCTCTATTTTACTCATTTTCATGCTTTTGTTGAATAGATCTTCCATGTTGGTACTGATTTTCCCTTGCAAAGATGCCACTTTTATGTGGAATACTTGCTATTAGCTGGGTTTTTAGGGTGCAATTAACCACTGTAAAGTTCCCTCAGTGTTTCTACTGCTGCTTTGACATGTAGTGTCTGTTCTCTGGGATCCCAGTTTTGTTTTGCTGCTGTAGTTATGTTCTTAATTGGGGTTCTGCCTTCTTCCATTCTTTGCCCATCCTCTGATTCCTGCACCGGTTTGCTCCCCAGGCAGTCTCAGCTGGTGTGTGTTATTTTCCTCTGTAGCTTGTTTCATTTTCCCTGTGTCTGTATGGATCCCAGGAGCACTGGTTGTGTTACCTGCAGAGCAGGATCCAAACTGCTGGAGCTGTACAGACCCCTGGAGCTACTCAGTTCGTGGCATTTGCAAATTAGACTGCTTATTTGGTTGTTGGAATCCGAGCCTGATTCTAAGGAATAAGTTTCTTAAAAGCTTTACAATGTTTTTTATTTCTTGACTTCCAAACGTAAGAATTTTGATATTAATCAGGTGCATTTTAGTCACTGTAACTGCAGTGTGAAGAATTGGCTGACTATGTGGGTGACCTCTGTGTTCCCCGTGGCCTGTTGGGGCTGGGAAGGGACCTCTGTATTCCTCGTGGCCCTTTGCCTTCAGCTGGAACCCCCCTGTGCTGCCAGAAGAGCTGTTCTGCCCCCGGGGCTGGGCGGCACTGCAAGGCTGTGTGAGACAGCTCCACTGGGGCCAGTGTCAGCTTTCCTTGCTCTCTGGTCTCCGTTTGTTTTAAGTAAACAGTCTCAAATATCCAGTCATTTGGGCAAACTCCAGCTTCACCTTCAGGACCAAGAGCTTGGCTGCACAGCTCACTCTGACTCACTCTGTCCCTGCTTTTAGAGCAGGCAGAGATGTCAGTAGTCCGTTCAGTAAAGGCAAAATTTCCCTACTGAAATTTGTAATAAACTTAATTATTCTCTAGTTTTTTTAAAATAGAAATAGATTTAAAAAATAATCTGTGCCACTTTCACAGTTTTCATTTTCTGTAGGCAGAAGATTCATCCAGGGTATTTTAGCACTAAAAAACTGTAGTATTTTTGAGGGTTCCTGAAAACAACATTGCCCAAGTATGGATTGATAACCTAAATCTGGGAGGATAGCTGTAAATATTAGCATGGTACATCAAGCAATTTAAAGCAGCATCAGCATTTCTTTACAATCACTTTGCTTTCTTTAAAACCTTGGTGCTTAATGCTGAACTTAATTGCAGTTTAAGTAGAATGCATTTATGTGCATCCAGTGATAGGAATAATCAGTCCAACAAGATGTCTTGTTTATTCTTGTTTCCAGTTTAGTGGCATTTTATATTTGATACATGGACCATCCACTATAATGAACACGAGCACTGATTGTTCTGTCGTGATACTGTCACAAAATAGTTCCTTAAATTCAGAAAGTATCAGCATTTGAATGGCTTGGTTGGAAAATCTGAGTGTCTGGGGGTGTCGTGAGTGTCTCTTGTTGATGTGTTCAAAAAACCTTGGATCATCATCCAGCTGAGTGTGCTGCAGCCTTGAGGGAAGCACCAGAGCAGCTCAGGGTCCTGGTTTCTCTCAGGCACCCATTTCCTCCCTTCAAGCAGAGGCTCTGCTCCAGTTCCACTTCCTGACACTGGACCTGCATGAAGTTCATCTCTTCCTGCAGGATGCCCTTTCTCCAGTTCAGAGCACAGAACCATGGAATGGTTTGCATTGGAAGGAGCCTAAAGACCATCCAGGTCCACCCTCTGCAGGGCAGGAGCAGCTTCCACTAGAGCAGGTTGCTCTCTGCCTTGTCTGTCTGTATCACTGCTGGTACTGTGCAGCTTAGTTTTATGGTTCAAAAACAATTACAAGCACTGCTTCAAAATGCTGCCTGTTGTACTTCCTGTCAGCCTCCAGGGGTTAGGTGCAGCCAGTCTCTACCAAAGCCCAGGGCTCCCAGTTTTCTCTGACTGGTTTTAATGGGGTGCCACGGGCATGCTGATGGGCAGGAGCTGTGTGGGAGCAGGCAGGGACAGAGCAGCAGGGAATGATCTCTGCTCTTCTGGGCAGGGTTTAACTGAGCCCATTCAAACACTCATTTTCAACTTGTCAGTAGCTTACTGGAGTTCTGAGCTTTCACTGAAGACAATTCCACTAGAAGTGTTTGGAGGTGCTGTTGTTGCCCAGTTAAATGACAAATTCCTTCTGCAGTGCTCTTTGGCTGTACCATTGTAGGCCATTAAATCTGATTTCTTCTTTTGCAGTGACCCCTATGTGAAACTTTCCTTGTATGTAGCAGATGAGAACAGAGAACTTGCTCTTGTGCAGACCAAAACTATCAAAAAGGTACGTATATACTCTTTTTAATTCCATGGCTTTGGAAGGATTAACAACACTGGAACATAATTGTATAACATGATGCAGCACTAATTAAAATCATTACATACATATATAGCAGCTGGATAGTGTGGTTTTCTCCAATGAAAATCAGAGAACAGGTGCCTGCACCTCAGTGTGTCTGGCCTGGAGACAGCACCTAACATGTTGCATGTTGTTTCCTAAAGCTTGGCTTATCAAATGCCACTGCACCATTCACGGGTTCTTTTCTCAAATTCATATTTCTTTGAAAGACATGGCTGAAATAAAGGACTGAGAAATTCTGCTTTAATTATGGTTTATCTGACTTGTAACAAAAATGATCATTCTGTTCAAAATTTCCATTTTCAAAATACTTTCCTAATATGGGAATTTAAAACAGCCAGATGACAGAAGATATGCTGTAAGAAAAGCCTGGGTTTTCTTACATTTTTAATTAGAACCAAAACTGGGGTTTATTTCATATCTCAGTTTTAGTTCACACCAACAAAATTCCACCAAGGGATATTTGTCATTATTGGCTAATTAAGAGTGGGACCTGTAAAGGTGGGAGAGATTTCTGTGAGTTACCAGGCATTTGCCCAGGACTCTGCTGCCTCCTCCATCAGGTTTCCCTGAACTCTGTGGTTGAGCAGCATTTGGAATGGATGGATTATCAATGGGCAGTAGTGCCCTCAAAACCAGTGTTAAACCAGTACTTTGGTAAACTGTGGGTATCCTCTCTTGCCAACAGCAGTAGCATTTGATGAATACAAGTGTTTAAAATGTAACATTGTTTTCCTTACTGCTGCTTTTAATTTATTTTTACTGAATACGTTGTGCTCCTTCAGGGAAAAAAGGTGAAAGCCCATCCCTACCCTTCCCCTCATTGATTCACCTGCCCTTTACAGTGGTCTTTTCTTTGAGGAAGTATTTCCTGCTCTGCCATGAGGTCCTGTATTCCCAATTTGTAGGGATGCAGTATAGTCAGCCCTCAGGTCCTGCACATGAGGAGTCCATTGGATCTATAGCAAGGAGTAAGATAAACAGCCAAGATTCCCCTTCTCCACCAGAACAGAATTGTCGTGGGTGTAAAGCCAATTTTTCCTGTCAGCTCTGCCCATAAATCTCTGCTGTGTGAGAGCATGAGGGAATGATTTGGCATGAGCACAAAAACATTGGACAGATTGTCCAATTGTTTTTATACTTACCCAAGCTTGAATTCCCCAGATTACTGTTTGTAGTTCTCATCTCTTTTTTATCAATTTGTTATGTCATGTTTGAGCTCACTTCAGCTTGCAATCTGTATGCACATTTATTCTGTGCATTTTAGTCAGGTTATTAAAATTAAAATCCTTAGGCTGGGAGGAGATTGGAAGAATATCTTACCTATTCCAAGGACTAACCTTTTCTTTTGGGTTGTTTTTTTATTTTTTTTTTTTTGCTTATTTCACAGTATAAATCTGAGCATGTTTTTGTAGCCCTAAAGTTACCTTTGTGTTTAAAAATTACTTTATTTTAAAATCTGAGTTTAAATGAATCTTAAGAATGAAATGTCTTCAGGTATAATTTCTATAGATTGTCAATGATTTGTCTTTTAATCATCAAATTCTGTTTATATTTAACATCTGTTTTAGGATCATCTGACTCAAATATGCTCCCACATTTGGTTTACTCAATAGAGAACTTCTGGATGGCAGTATATTTTTCAGTTTCTTTTATTACATGCTTTTCTTTTTATTTCCCTAGAAAACTGTCACTTGCATGTATGTTTTTATAATTGCACACCAGAAAACTTAAAGAACATCAGTATGTAAGTATTGTTATTTCTTTTACAGACACTGAACCCTAAATGGAATGAAGAGTTTTACTTTAGAGTAAGTTCCTCTTTATTTGTGGTCATTATTAGAACATGCACAGCTGATGTTATTTTCTATTTGTTGTTTATATATTTATTCAAGGACCTGCTTGCCCTGATGTACCTGCTGTTGTGTTTCTGTGGGGATGGAATGCTCAGCAGAAATTGGCTCCAGGTTGCTTAGGAACTATTTCCCAACCTGCCATTATAGAAATGTGAGGGGCAGTAACTTTGCTGCTCAGTTGCAGGCAGTATTTCTCCAAAGAACAACTGTTGATTTTTAGTGTAGCTGTAGCTTCCACAGGAGCAGCTCAGGTAGAATTTCAGGGGGTTTCAAACATTAATCTCAAGCAGTGCCTGAGGGCAGATGTGGCAGATTGTTCCTCTGGGATGGGAGCTCTGGGAGAGCACTGCCACCAGTGGAATGTTCAATGCTCTAAGCAGCTTTTCTGGGCTTTGCAGCTGAGCAATACAGATCTAAAATCTCAGGAAAAGGGAATGCACAACCCTGCTGCAAAACCTCTGGTGTACTTCATAGCTGCTCCGTTCAAACATCTTGAAAGTCCTCAGCACTAATGGGACCTATAAAGTAATTTAGACCCTATTGTGTGTGTCTCAGTTCTCTGATTTTCTGAAAACTCCATCTCCAGCCCACAGAATTATCAGTGAGTGCATTGTGGTATATTATTTCTGAATTTTCTTTATTAACATGCTGGTCATAGTAACCTGGCTTGCAAAGCTTTTCTGAAAAAAATATATCAACTGGATCAAACACTGTAAAACTTGTTGTTTAATAGTAGTTGTTTTGTCTTCCTGACAGAGTTCTTTTTATGTTTGTTTTTGTCCTTTTAAATGTTGGCAGTCCTTCTGCTTCAATTTAAGTAAATAATTTTCTGGAGGTATATTTGCTGTTTTCAGGTGTTGGGGAGATTTCTGTTGGGTGTTCCAAGGGTGTGTGTGTTAAATGGGCTAGAGATGGTCAGCAGTGGACAGTCAAGAGCATACCTGGATGTGAAATTCTGAAGGAAAGGCAGCAAAACTCCTGCTCCTCATAAATCAATCAATCAGTCAGTCAGGGAGCCCTGATAGTCTGTCCAGCCTGGGACTGGGGTCCTCTGCCCGGGAAATGCAGTAACTGAGTACAGCAAATAAAAGCTTTCGTGTCAACTGCCAGGCTCTTCCCAGTTGTGGTAAGGTTGCTCCAATTCAAGTAAAGATTTACATCAGACCTGTTAGTCCTGTCCTCTTTTCATTGGTTTGATTGCTGCTTGACCTGGTACCAAGATATTGTTTTAGTCCAGCTCCTGAACTTCCGGTGACATTTGGATTTTCTCACAGGTAAACCCAACCAACCATCGGCTCCTGTTCGAGGTGTTTGATGAGAACAGACTGGTGAGTGCTTCTCTTGGTGGTGTTACACTAATCACAAGGCTCTGTGAGCCACAGCTGATGAGAATGTAACACAGCTTCAAGGTGTCTGTGATCTGTTGTTTCAGTGAGCGTGCCAAGAAACACAAATAGATGTGTAAAAACCTTTTGAGTTTGGGACTAAAAGGGCACCAAAATGGTCCTCCTCAGCCAGCCCTGTGACAGAGCAGTGAAACCCTCACTCTGTCCTTCTGTAGGCTCTGCACTTCAAACCAATAAAGTCCTGATCTTTTTAGTCGCTGCTTAAAGCAGCTGCTTCAGTCCCTGATCATTTTGGTGTCCCTTTCCTGTCCTTTAATGCTTCTGCATCTTGCTTTGGGAGGTGCTTACCAGAGCTGCACCTTGTGCACACAATGTATGTGTGAGGGCTTGAGGTCCTGGCAGAATGATGCTCTGTTGGGTTTCAGTTCTCTGCCTCACAATGCTCACATGGTGTTAGTGGGTTTAGTCTTTGCCTGCATTTGGCTGATGCAGAAGCTCTTCTGGAGGAGGTTTTCACCATCTGATTGCTGCTAGCTTCTGTTATAACTATGATCCATGGGAAAAGTGACAGTGTCCCTCTGTACATCAGGGTTAAATGTGCCAGTGCTTGGGGGTTTGCCTTTTGAACATTGTAACGCCCTCTCTCTGGTCATGAGATCAGGAATTAACATTTTCTGGGCTGGGGGCAGTTTAACCTTTAATAAACTTGTTTAGTTTCTGAGAATTAAGATCAGAGGTGTGAAGATACTTCTTTAAAAAAAAAGACAGTGTAGAAGCATCTGTCTTCAACAAATAGGTTCTTTCCTTCTTTCTTCCTAATACATAAAGAGCAAAGGAAACCACACAAGCTGTAATCTGGGGAGAAAGAGGACTGGGCAGCCCAATGACTGGATCTTTCCTCAGGAGGAAGTAAATTGGTGAACTGTGCCTCTACAGTGGGCTGACCAGGAGCATATTTATTTGTATATAATGATCATAACGACCACTTGCACTATTCAAACTGCCATGTGCCTTTGGAATCCAAAGGTGCCACAGGAACAGGGAGGTAAGTGAGAGAAAAACCTTGTATGCAGTGACAGCTGGGAAATGACAGGTTTGGCATACTCATTTCAGACACACTGCTTTGGGTTTTCAAGGTTGCGTGTGCGGTACTGGCCTTGCCCTGGCAGTTTCAGCACTTTTTATTGTTGAACCGATTTGTGTGTGTTTTCCTTCTGCTCCTGTCTCCAAAGTCAGTCTGTCCTTGGGCTTGGAACCTCCTGGCCAAGGCAGCACCTGGGGTTAGGAGCCATGGCTTTCCTTGCAGGAGGTCTGTGGCAAGGAGACTGCTTTGGTGCGTTTGGAGTAGCGGGTTTCCATCAGGTTGTGTTCATAGAAAGAGACACTGAACTGATTATTTTGGCTTTACTCTCACATACTTATTGTCAATACTTAAATGGCTCTTCTTGGGAGTACTTTGTTCCTTCTTCTTGCTCTGAAATTACCAAAGCACACTCTGCTTGTGTCATTGCCTTTCTCAACAGAGTGAATGTGATGTAGCTTCATTTAGGGTGCGGAGACTGAGTTCCTGAGTGATATGTTTTAGCTGACAAATAAGATAAAATAATACCAACACCTGTGCTTCTACAAGGCAATCCCCAGGACCATTGCTGTGTGGAAGCTGTTCACATTTTTGTTGTGTCTCACAATCCACATAAAACAATGTGGGATTGTGCTGGGTGCTGGCAGTTTGACCAGCCATTGCTCTTGGGATTGGCAATTTTCTGGCTTTTGAAAGCAAGCCGCTTGCGGGCAGAGTTCAGATGTCTAGGCAGAGGACTGACCTGCCACATGCAGTTTTTCAGAGCTGTTGACAAGATTTCAGCTTTCCAGTTCTCCCAGGGAACAGCTGTCCAGGCCTGAGATGGAGCTGCACTTCTGGTTAACCAGAGTTTCTTTTCTGGTATGTGCTGAGAAGTGTGAGTGCCCTGAGGGCACTGAGTATCTTTGTTGTAGCAGAGCTGATTAGGGTGGTTTAGGTTAGGTCTTGGTTCACATTCTGGTGTATCCTGGCTGCCTGTCCTTCTCCTGAGCTCTTCTGGCTCTCAGAGGGTGTAACTGTACTTGGTGCTGGCAGTGCCACGCGTGCTGGCATTGCTGACTCCCTCGCTGGAGGCCAGCCAGGAGCAGGCAGTTCTGTGCAGAGTCTGAGACAAACCAGTACAAACGGACATGCAACTCCCAGCTCTGCTCTTCCCTCACCTGTACTGCCTGGTAAATCTGGAAAAGGAGCTTTGTGTCTTGCTGTCCTGCACGTTTCTGCTGGTTTGACTGAATGAGAGATCTTTGCCGTGCGTGTGATTGCTTTGTTTGTACTTTGTAGTTACTCAGGGGGGAGTGCAGGTTATATTGCTGTTATATTGCTGCAATATATATATATGTTGCCTTTATAAAGGCAAAAGTTTGTTGCTTAGTTGTGTTATGAGCATGGTTAAAATTGAAAGCATAACCATGTTGTATTTATTCCTGTTCTGCCATGACAGCCCAGAGCTGTAACAAACCAAAATGTTACGCTTGAAAGAATTTTCCTCATTTGCATGTGGTGTTGACTTAAACTTTTAATGCAAAATGGAAGTGTTTTTGTTGTAGTTACATTTTTGTGCGAGTGCTTTCTCCAAGTGTGCCCTGTGAATCTGATGTGGTTTAGATTTATAGCAGTGCTGAGTGTATTCGCTGTCTCAGTCAGCTGCGAGAGCTCTCCCGCTGGGGCCACTCCTCCCTGATGGAAAAGGAGCAGCTGGGAAGGTGCTGTTTCAGGCTCTTGCTGGCATTAAAAAACAAAAAGGAAAAAACAAACTCCTCACACGCTTACATTGGAGAGGGGGAAGCAGGCCACGTGACTCCCACCATCCTACCCTATGTCACCATGTGTGTAGGAGCGCTGACTGCTCCTGCCCAATCATGCCTGGAATGCTGCTTGCCACTTGGGCTATTTCTGCTATCTGTCGCTCCCAGGGCTGCAGTGCTAACCGTTTGGCAGATGGGACACTTTTTCTCGGAGTTTATGTCTCTGGTTTTTAACTTCTGGCAGTGCCTGAATTGTCGCTGTTCTCCCTCTCCTTTTCTCCTCTCTGTAAAACCATGGCCCATCGGCTGCGGTTTCATTTTGGCTCTGGGAGAAGCAACACGGCCCCCGAATCGGAGATCCTGGCCCGGGAGAGAGAAGATGACTTTTTCATGGCATTCCACACCTTGCCGAGAAGGAGCAGCCCTCACGCCTTCTCGCGGCACGGGGCGGATTGCGGCGGCGAGGGAGATTTGCACGAAGTGGGCTCCTTGAAAAGGAGCACATCCATGTTTATCCCGCAGCTGCTGAACGGCATCGACACGCGCCCCACCAGGAGCTCCTCCATGCAGATCTCGCTCCAGCGCAAAGCTGCCGACGAGAGCGCGGCCCCGGAGTCTCCAGAGGAGACGCTTCCCTGTCAGTTGTCAGACTCCAGGGACCATTATGCACCCCCTGTTGAAAACCACTCTTCTCCACAGGTGACTCCTGAGCGTTCTTCTCCCAGGCTGACGGAAGAGTCAGGGCAGCAGACGGATGGAACTGTTTGCTGTAACCGTAGGGTATTTTGCAGTATTCCTGCTAATAACCAGGCTGAGGAGGCTCTGCTGAGTGCCCAACAAGAAGAAGCAAATGAAGCGGCTTTGGGTTTGAACATCAGTGGTGTGAGGATTCAGCATCGGGCCTCCAGTGCAGATGTGCCTCAAGTTACCCTACTTCCCTTTGGTCCTGAGGCTCCAAATAACACTCCCACCCCTGAACCCCGGCGCTGGTCCTTGCAGCATGTGCCAGATCTGTCAGCAAATTCAGGGAAAAAGTTCTTTGTTCTCCAGTTACAGCAGCCACAGACAAGTGGTACAGGCGTGGGAGGTGGAGGGAACTTTGGCTTTACTGGCACAAAAGGGGACAGATTGGTCAGGTACCCTCGGATACGGCTGGAGAGGAGTACTTCCTACCCTGTCCAGCCACCAGCAGAAGGAATTAGCCCCACAGGTGATGGGCTGAACTCAGAACTGCCTGGAAACAGCAGGAACAGGGCAGAAATACCTGGGAGCAGTTCAGTAGAGCGGATGCCTCAAGGGCAGGGATGCTTGTTTAAAATCAGACCAGATCAAAACATGAGGCAGCAGCACTTCAGGATTCTTGTCACACGTGGGGCTGAAGAAGACAGTCAGGCTGTTGGTAAGGAGGGTCGTGGCACCCCTGCTCCTGCGGCAGCCGGCACCGCAGTAAGTATGAGTGTGCTGTGCTGGTAACGTACGTGTGCTGCTAAAACACAGACTGCCTGACAAAGGCTGCCAGCCTGGAGCCAGCTGCAGCACTGCCATTGCTAGTGCTGGAATGTTCTGCCTTTCTGGGGAGCAAGGCACAAATCATCTTTTTTTCTGATCGAATGGAACTTTGCTCTCAGTTATGATTACATCCTGTGTAATGTTTTTAGATCTTACTGTCATGTGTTTCTTAAGTCACTGTTGTGTCAGCTGGAAAGATTTTTTTAAAATCAGAGGATTCAAATAGCAAATTAATGTTCTTGTTAGTTCAGTTGGCTGACACCTTGCTGCATGAAGAACTCTTCATGCACTCTGGTTTTAGAAACAAATACTTTGGCACTTTCTAAATGTAATGGACACATGTACTTCTACTCACTTTAAAAACGTGTATTGTAATGAAATAGTTGTTAAGACTGTGGGAATCTTAGGGTAGTTTCAATCAAAATACTGACTTAGTTAAGGTACCAAGAAGTCTGGGGAAAAAATTATCTTTATAATTTTTCTTTCCTCCTTCTGGAATTGAAAAACATGTCATGCTTTTTGTATGCCACAAATCCTGATCTAAGTCCAAGTGCAAGTGACTGGGCACAGCTCAGTAAAGAGTCTTGTTTGGATTTGCCTTGATTTGGCATTAGGATGGCAAAATTAATCTTCTGGGTTTGCTTTGTTACAGAGGATGAGCCCTGACGGTTGATGTTTTTCAGCCACTTTTTCAAAGCCCAAAGTAGGAACGAAACTGAAGGGTTTAGATTAGTCATTTGCTTAAATTGCTTTGCTGTGCAATCCAACACGGCCCACTCGAGTTCCCAGCTCAGGGATGCTGTATTTAGCAGAGCCAGCTCTGGCTCCAGCTGTGGCGTGGTCGCTGAGAAGATTTCAGGCTCCATGGCTCCTGTGCTCTCAGGCACTGAAATGCAGCACAGGAACAGCTGCTCCCTGCAGCAAGGCCAGGGGTGACTCTGCAGCTTTCCCGAGGAAAAGCTTATGGGCTCCGTGGTTTTCCAACCTCTTTTGAGGCTCTTCAAAGAGTAAAATAAAAAGAAATCCCTTGCTGCTACAACTTTGGTTCCAGGACATGTAAGGGAGCAGAAAAAAGTATGTCTGATTTTCCCTTTCCTCTTTATTATCCCTTGCTCCTTTCCCAGATCAGCTGTTCATGGAGACCAGCCATAGCCAGTTCTCTAAGTGGCTGTGGGATGTCAGACCTAGCACAGAGGCAGCAGAGGTTTGCAGAGATGTGCCCTAGGGTCTGTGCAGCAGTTCTCATTTTCCTAAAGGATCTCCCCCTCAAAATCCCTGCTTTCATCCCCCCTGTAGTAACAGCTTCCATCCCAAAGACATGCTTCAGTGTTCCCAGAGGAGAATGAGGAAATCTGTTCTCTGTGCTTTGGTTTGAGTGACCGTGAGGAATGGATTGAGGCAGCTGTGCAGCGTGGCAGGCAGAGAGGCACTCAGCCCATGGCACTGCATCCTGCAGGGCAGAGACTCTCAAAGGAAAAGAACGAATTGAAACTTCAACCTTTTTTGTGGTGTTTCTCATCGTTGGAGTAAATCCGGAAATACTGTGGGTAGAGATGACAGACTGGGCAGCATGCCATGGGAAGTGTGGGGAATGGAAACGTTTTGAAGCAAGTTTTGTTGCATTTTTTGACCACATAATATTCCTTGTTAAGGTACCATTTTTAATCTGTCCCACAGAAGTTTGTTTGATGTGAGTTAAGGGAGTGCCTGAAATATCTGATCTCTTAAGCTGAGGGGAGAGATTGCCATGGTTTATAGTCGATAGTGTAAAAAAAAAGAAATAATTGTGGTGTGTCCCAGTGCAAGAAGTTTATGTGTATGTGATTGATATAGGGCCTGGGCCGGGGCTGGGAGCAGCAGCTGCTGCAGCCTGATTTATCTCCGAGCAAACATCCGAGCGGGCGTCTGCAGTCCTGCTGCTCCGAGTGGTTGTGACCTTTCAAATATCTGCTCTTTTAGACAAGTGCTTTGGGGCAGGCAGGATGTCTTTCATTACCAGACAGAATGAAATATTAAGTAAAGGCTGAGCTCATGTCAAACTGTGAAAAATTTTATTTGCCTGCTCTGATATTTTATATGCCATGCAATAGAATGTCTGGGCACTGTGCATATCCCAACTGCTGTTGTTTTTCATTGGGGGCTGTGAGTGCAGAGCTGGATTTGTGGGAAACACTTCAAAAATGTACTGGACAACTGTTGGAGAGAGCTGACAAAGGCATCTTTGTAAGCAAAATACAACATGCCCTAACAAAGTGTTGCAGGAGTAGGACTGAATTATACTTAGTAAACAAACAGAAGCGGCACCTCTGGGTTGTGCAAGCCTGCGTTTCTCCCAGCTCAGCTCTTCCTCTCCTTTCTTAGAAATCATTTTAGAATAAATATTGTTACGAAAGTACAGAGAATCTATTTATGCGCCGAAGATCCCAGCTGGGATTGGGATGCAGAAACTAAAAAGAGCAAGCTCAGATAAGGGGAAGGGAATCTTCCTCTAGTGGAAGGTATCCCTGCCCATGGCAGAGGGTTGGAACAAGATGATCCCTTGCAACCCAGCCCATCCTGGGATCCTCTGCTAAAGGCAGTTCAGCAGTCACAAAGGCCAGAGTGCTGCATTGCAGGGTTCCTGGCAGACTGGCATGGGGGCACCAAACCAGGGACTGAGTGCCTGAACTCTGGCTAAAACACTGCTCTGGCAACCACTTCCTTTCTGTCCAAGTGGAAGCAGCGTTGGGTGAACATGTGTTGGGAACTGTCAGGAAAGGGATGTGATCATGACAATGTTAGCAAATAAAAGGGCAAATATGCCCAATAACTCACCCTGGTTGGTGTTTGCTGTTAGCCTGGTTTGGATCAAAGGCTTCTGATGTGCTGTGCTCCAGGAGATTCATAGTCTATGATATGGAAGCCTTGGGGTGGCATTCTCTGAGTTGTATCCATGTACTCCAACAGGTGCACATCCTTATTCACTGAGAAGCCTAAGCTGGATGCAATACTGCAGGTCTTCCTTCTGGACAGGCCAGCTGATTGGTACAGCTCACCTGCACTCTGGCATTCTTGGGAGGCAGGTGTGTGCCAGGTGCTGGGCACCTCCCAGAGCCTGCTTTCTTCTCCTCAGACCTGCACAGGACTGATGCAGCTCAAGGGCTTTTCCTTCTGCACCGCACATGTCTGAGTTTGCTCTCCTACTTCAGAGGGTGCTCCCTGGACTCTAAACAGGCATTTCTAGAGGATAAATCATGTGGCCTTAGCTGGAGGTTTAAATGGTTCTAATGAATAGTGCTGTGAACTTCCTGCCTCTCCACTTGCTCTGCAAGGAGTGCAGATGGCCATCTGGAAAGCCTCTGCTCCCTGCAGATAAGGACTTTGTTGACAGCTGCAGGTAGAGGATGATGAATTCCATTCCTTGAGTCTCTTTAGCTTTTCTGTTAAGGACAAAATCAGTTCTTCTCTCCTCAACAAGAAATCACCTGCCCCCCTTGTTAATTGTAGTGTCCATCAGCTTGCAGGCCTGTTCTGAAGTACTGGCTTTTGGGGAGAGCACACTCAAACCTGGGCAGAGCAGGAGCTGGTTTTTGAGGCAGGAAGTATCCAGGACCTGAATAAATTTTGCTTTTTTTCTTCCCCTCCTGTGGGTGGAGGACAAATAATTAATGGCAAGTAGTGTAAATTAGCTTGCAGAATTAAGAAACCGATCTGTAAGTTTTAGTCAAGTTTTCAGAGAGTCAAGAGTTGGCACTGCTGTGTTTTTACCTCATCCCTCAAAATTCCCAGAGCTCCCTGGGATTCTGAATTTTGTGTCAGGCATTTTTTTTTTTCTCCCTGAAAATTGCATGTATGGGCATTTCTCTGTGAAGAAACCAGAATAAAACTTGGAGCAGCAGAGATGGAAATAGTATCACTTTTTAAATAGCAGTAAGAAACTCTTTGCTCCTGCCTGGAAAAATCTGTATGTGAGTTTGGGTACACAGCAAATCTCTAAAGTGGAGAATTTATCATGGAAATGCTGACACGGGTGTAATGGTGCAGGTGCCAGCCAGAGCTGCCTTGGTGCACATCTAGCCACAGAAAATTACAGATAAGAAACCAGAGAGTGTTGATTGCTTTTTGTGCTGTTCTACTGCTTTTCTATTTGAGAAAAGCTGTCAAGTAATGATGAGTCTCAGAATGTGACTGTTTTGTACACATAAACAGAAGTTCTGCATGTGAACTGAAGTTTTTAGTTCAGCAGCTATTCCAAAGCTAAATCTACCCTGTTTAGTTAGTTTGCAGATTAAATCTCATTGTAAAACATATTACTGCATCTCTTCATCTGAAGTCCCATGCCTTTATCCATCTTTTCATCTACCAGGATGGCATTTGGAGCTTCCAAAAGTCAGCAGTTATGTACACAAAAATAAATTAATTAAACCAGCATGATGACCAGCCAGGTTTTTGTCTCCAAAAGGAATGAAAAAATTAAAAGGGTGTGTGGGAGAAGTTCCAGAGCTGAAGGCAAAGGAATGAGATGAGTTGTTCAAATAAAATAAAAATTGCACTGTGTGCTGTGGTGTGAGTCCAGAGCTCTCAGTGCTTTGATGGAAAGCTGCAGCTTCCCTTTCAGCCTGGGCTGGAAATAACAACTTCCAGGCTGTATTTTATGGATTCTAGAAAATAATGTTTACAGCTTTGTTGTAAGGTGGGAGTTTTATCTTCAGTGAGAGAGAGATTCAGCTCTGAGTGTCCATGGCCTGACATGATTGTCAGCTTTGTCTCAAGTGCTGTCATTCACCCTGTGGAAACAGGGCAAAGGAAGACCCAAACCCCTCGGAGCTGTAAACTGAGCTCTGTCTGACCATGCCTGTGTGGGAGAGCTGTGCAGGAGTGCTGCCAAGGGAAGGAGATGTGCATCTGGAAGGACAGGCTGTGCTCCCAAAAGGTTGCTTCTATTTGCGTGGCAGCCATTGGGGAAGGAAAACCTGCAGATCCATCTGTGTTTTCTGCTGCTCCTGGGGCTGCCCCTTTGCAAAGGCTTTGCTGCTTCTGTGGCACTGACGTAGTTATGACTGAATATCTGCTCACTCTATGGAATTGCATTGGGAAGTGTGCTGAGGCTTTTCTCCTGATTTCAGGATGAACAGTGCTGTGGGATTATTGTTCAGCAAGCACCTCAAATGTGTTTTATTTTACAACTAATCTTCTGATCGTTAATTTTAGAGAACAAATCTGATGCCGACTCTGTGATTGCTTCTGTCTCTTACCATGTGTCTGTCCAATAGTCAGTGTCTCTCCTCGATTCTGCCCTTTTTGCTCACCAGTCACTGATGTGCAGTCACACCTACAGCATTAAAAAAGAACAGGTAAAATGGGAAATATTAGTAGTTGAAAACATAATTAATTATTAGCTTGGATGTTATCCAGGGCCTAAATATACTTTTGTGAGTCAGCTCTGTGCATAAAAATTGCATAATGAAATAAATTATATTTCCATTTTCGAGCGGTTGCCTTGGCTCTGACGTGAGGCTGGATACCAGCAATTTCTGAAAGGGTTTAGTTACACATGAAGTATGAAAAAGAGGTTTTCAGTAATCAGTTAATTTGTGGTGACGTTATTTGAGGTCTGTTAAATGTTTTTAATTTACTGTGTAAAAGTACCTGATCTTAACTGAGCAAGTGAAGTACAATTTTTTTGTTGTTTGCAAATGTGGGGAATGGCATGCTGGCTGAGTAGGGAAAACCTTCCAGGAACCATTGCACTGTGGGAACTGGTCTTAAGAGATTTGTTTTGGTCTGATGTCACCATTTTTTAATATCTTTTTGGCCCTGCAGCAGCGCCCCAATGCAAATGTCTTAAAGGAAAGGAAACATTACCTGCTTTATATTTAGTGAGAGAACTGAAATTAATGTACTCTTGCTCTTGCCATCCCCTCAGTAAACCTCACAGTGTTTTCTCCTTAGGGAGTTAACATTGCATTTTGCTGGGCTTTGGGGATTTTGTTGTTCCTTAACTAAGGTTCAGTTAAAAAGAGAAGGGAGAAGGGTTTCTGTAGGGGCTTTGGCTAAGGTTGTAAATGCTGTGAATTCAGTGTAGTTAACCAAGTGCCCAGCTTTCACCAGGCTGTAGGTAATGAATGTGAAATACTTTCCTTTCCCATGGAATAGATGTATCTCTATCCCCCTGTGGGACCTGATCTCTCTGAAATGTCTCAGTCATGTTCCCTGGCACTGCTCAGGAAGGCTGGGAGGGGACGGCAGCCGGCGTGGGTGGGACGGTTCCTCGTGCCCCCAGGTGCCGAGCTGGCCGTGCTGGGCAGTGTTTGTGGCTCCAGCAGTGAGTTCCAGGGGGCCTCATCGGGCAGGTGACATCACTCGGGTTCCTTGTGCCAGGTGCAGCCAAAACAGATGCGGGAAGGGGAGGGAGAAAGGAATGCGGAGCCGCGGGTTGGCAGTGCCAGCTCCATTCTCCACGGGGCTGATGTGGGAGTTGGCACCGTGTGTTCCCTTCCCAGCACAGGCAGGCTCCTGCAGAGGGTTCCTGGGAGCTTGGAGCTGGCCAGAACTCTTCTTTGCCTTTCGTTCTGCTCCTGAATTTAATGGGCATTGGCAGTTCTGGCCAGACGTTTGCAGCCGATAGTGCTGGAGTTGTGGCTTTTCTGGTATTTGCTCTAATCAAATCATTGTGCAGAATTCCATAATACAAACAAAATCATTTAAAAAAAAATGCGTGTAGCAAACTTTTCAAGCTTTTTCCTGTGTTCTTGATTTTTCACCCAGAGAGTTCATATTACCAGTTACCCACTGGATCTTCAACTGACTGCAATTTAAATTCCCCACCATAAAAAAATCTGGCAGTAGATATTAGTGACTGATCCCCATGAACTAGTCGATGTAATCTTGGCACTCCTTTCAGTTACAAACAAATGTCTTGTTTCTAACCTTGAAAATTGAGCAGGTGTGGAGGTTCTTGGTCTCAGCAAGGAAAAAGTGTTTGAACATGTGTAGGTGTAAATGACAATGAATTTACAGAAGTTAAGGAGTAGTTAAGTTAATGTCCTCAGCATGAAGTACCTCACTGTTCCCTCTGGTCAGTGCACAGCCATGTTTCCCCTCAGGATTCTGATGATTAGAATGCACTCTCATGTCACAGAAAAGTGGCCTTTAGAACTCTTACAGTGGATCTTGCTTTTTTCCATAACATTAGGAAAAACATTAAAGCAAAAATATGATGTCAGGTATTTCCAGGCCTAATGCCTTCTTGAGTGTAAGTGCTGCTGGGATCAGGCAGTTGAAAGAACGTACTTAGTACCTTTGGAAAATTCAGGCTGAATAAATGTCAGCGTGCCTTCCCTGATTCCATTCCAGCAATCTCATTTCCCTGCCTGCAGAGCCTTGCACGACTTTGATTTCCCTGCCACCAGTTCTCTGTTGTTTAACCTCAGCCCACATACCCAAAGCCCTGCATCATGATCCAGAAAAGGCTGGTGATGCTCCTGATGTAACAGAGCTGGATGCTTGGCAGAGGTGCTGCCTGGGGCTGCTGCTCCCAGTCATCCCTGGCAGTTTATGGGGCACTCACACTGTCAGGGAGAGCAGAGTTTTCACAGCACTGCTGCAGTCTTAGGATGTCATTTTTAACCAAAGGCCAGATCCTGCATTATTACTGAGGGGAACTGAAGCTGCACTTTGCTGGACTGGTGCTAATAAGGATGTACACCCTCAGCTTCCCCAGAGAGAGAGTGCGTTCAGCTGGGCACACAGGGACCTGTAACTCTGTGAGCTGGACACAACAACCACCACGCTGACAGGGGAACCACAGCTGGTATAAATGTGTGTGTGTGCCCACAAGGGGTTGTTGGGGCTTCATTTGCTTTCCAACTGTCCCTGCTCCCGTGGGCTTGGGTTGTCATGCTCAGGTTACAGTGGGGATTACTGCGGGTGTGAGTCTGCTCTGAACTCTTGGGAGTGGCTGATGTCCCAGTGCATGGGGTGGGTAAGGAGAGGGGGGAATGGCAGAAATGAGTGTCTCTGCTGAATGGAAAACTGGGGACTTTTACTTCACTATGAGTCATTTCTATCATTTTGGTGCTGCTTTGCAATGAGCAGTGTGCATATCAAGGAGAGCAAATTCAGGAATAGTGCTCAGTAATGAAGGATGTTATGTCAGTGTGATGGATGACTAAAATTTTATTGTTCAAAGAGCAGTTCTTTGCTGCAGAGTTCTTGAGTTGAGAATTATTCTACTTTGTATGAAGAATACCAATAAATTTCACCAGAATCATGGGAGAGATGCAGGGAGAAGAATCATTAGTTAGAAAAATTCTGAAGTGCATGGTTTTGCTTACTCAGCATGTCTCTGCAGAATATATTGTCCACATGATGCCTCTGGAAGTGAGGCACCCCTAATCCCTCTATTTTTCAAGCTATTTATTAAAATAGCAGTTCCATTTTTGACCCATTTTGAGAGAGAATCTATGGATTTCTGTTTTGTCTCTCTTCAGTTCCCACAGAAGTCACAGTCTAAGCAATTTTCTTTTCTCAGCTGCCTTCTTCAAGTTGCAGGAAGAGGTGAAAGTGTTTTAAAAGGTGATGACCATTTTTAACCTTCCTGTTAAAGCCAGCTATCCTGCTGCTCATCTTCCAGCACACTTGCAAGAGCTGCATACATTCTGCATCTTGAGTCCTTCAGATCTCGGTTGCTGCAGTTCTCCAGGATGTATTAGAAGCACTGGAATAGGTTTAGGGGGAATAAAAGTCCCCCTAGCACAGGAGAGCATTTCTACTCTTACAGTACTAGGCTTTTCTGAGGGTTGTATTTCTGGGCTGCTTTCTGCCAAGAAAACAGTTACACAGAAAAATTGATCATGACAGATATATAGTGGAATCCAAAAGTCTGAATGTATCCAAAAATCTGAACTGCTGTTGATGAGAAAAAGAAACAGAGAAAGTAGGACATTTCTTTGAGCTGAAGGAAAAAGTAGGATAAATGGATAAGTAGATTACTGCAGAGGAGAGGAGACGGGAAGAAATGGTGGTGGAGACAATAAAGAGGTCTGTTGTTTGAATGGTTCCTGGTGTCTGCAGCAAGACAGCATTAATGAACAATGTGCCAGCTAATTGTTCTGCTCAGTGCTGTACAGCACAGCAGAGCTCCCCCAGCCTCCCTGGCTGCTTGCCAGGATTGGCAGGAGCAGTCCCAGCTCCAGGTGCCTCCCTCTGGGAATGCTTGTGCTGGGATCCCTGGGTGTCAGGGGCTCTGCAGGAGCAGGGAGTGCTGCAGTGTGCTCTGGGCACCTCCCCAGGCAGGAGCACTGCCAAGGATAAGGCTGAGCAAATAAAGATTTTGGGGGGCCTTTGTGCAAGTTCCAAGTAGTAAAATGCAGCTGTTTGTGCTTTCGAGAGCCACCAGCCCCCCTTCCTTGGAACAGTCCTCCTGCTGTAAACCTGCCTTCATTTTGTTTGCTGGCTTTACTAAGCTGGTCTCACATCTACAGTTTCTCAACTTGGAATGCAGTTTTTTTTTGAAACTCTGTGCCTTTTGACTCCTCAGCTATCAAAGTATGCAGGTGTTTGTGTTACACACCGTGTGCCACAGCTCTGCACGTACTCGATGTACTTTGCTGCTGCTTCTTTGCTCTTTTGAAGAGCAACATTGCCTAAACTTGGTATGAGACTTACTTTCTTCCATTATTTTCTGCCTCTGTAACTCGGGTAAGGAAGGTGGCCTGAGGGCTCTGAGCAAAGAGTTTCAGGCAGAGTTCTGTGGAAAACTGTTGTTGGCGCAGTGCCCTTCTCCTGCCATGCCACAATGTGTGCCATGTGGAGAGGGCAGGGAAGGTTGGCTCCTGCTGGGCAGAGCCCTGAGCCTGAGCTGCCGAGGTGCCACCAGTTCATGGAGGGGTTCAGAGACATGAACTGCTCTGGCCACGTCAGCGGGTCCCAAGGTCTGTGCTGCTGCCCGTGCTGCAGCTCTGGGACTGCTGTGGGAGTGCTGTTTGGGTATCACAGGCTGCAATTACAGGGATTGCAGAGGGCAGGGTTTTCTCTTACTCCACAGAACAGATTATTGTGCAGAATGTTTAGAATTTAGTGATGCTCACTGACTCTTGAGCTCTTCCTTTGTGCCTCACTGTTCTTTCCTGGGGAGTTTCGTTGTAACTTCATAAGAAAATTGTTTCATTTTTGTTCTGAGAGGGTTTTTTTCAATGGCTCCTTCATTTCTTACAGAACATGGGACAGAAGTTGTCCTAATACATTTACTTTGTTATACACTTTCTACCTGTTCTTTCATTTCTGTGCATTGATTCTGTTCCTCTTTTCCACATCCTCTCACAGCTCAGGCCTGTTTTAGGTATCTCAGCCATCAATTCCTTCTTTCTGCCATTGCTGCTCCTTTACTTTGTCCACATTTGGTTTGTTCAGTGTCTAAGGAGGAATGGATTCACATCGTTGCAGAGGCTGTTGGTAATGCAGCAATGGTAATAATAGCAGGTATTCTCTCTCTGTCCATCACAGGTAGAGAGGAGCAGCCTCCTGTTTGCAGCCCTTCTGTGTGTCACACCTTTCATTGCAATGGGCAGCTCAGTAATGAACAGAATAAGGTTTAACTGGTTGTTTTTTCCCTGACATTGTCCTGAGTTTGCTTGGCTGTTACTGTGTTTCAGGAGTATGTCAGATCTTGGCAGAAGTGCCCAGTGTTTTTTGGTATGTTTAAATAAGTAGTGGCAGTGCAAGAGAAATAATTCAGAATTTAAATAATTGATGCTTGTCTTGCAATTTGCTTAATCCATTTAAGAACTGATCCAGTTGTGATTGTCCACGTGTGCCAGGAAGGAGACATTTCTCCCTCAGCTGTGATGATTCTGGAGCACCATTGCCTCATCTGGGAAATTGCAGCTCAGGACGTAATCGATAATTCTCACTTGTGGTTTGGCTCCCAGGCCCAGGGGCTGCCTGCATGTCCCTGGTTCTGTGGTGTCCCAGGCTGCAGAGGGAGGGGTGTGTGACACTGGGAGCCTCGTGCCTTGTCCCCCTCTGTGCCCAGTGTGTGGCACTGACACCCGAGCGGGCACTAATTGGGTCGTAAAATGAAAGTTGAGAGGGAGGGCGCCAGGGAAACTCATCTGACACTGCTCTATTGAGCTGCCTGCAGGAAAAGTCAGGATTTGTTTACTCTGGTGGGAAGGAATAACAGGAGATCATTTTTTAGGAAATAACCACCTGTGTAGTTTGTTCTACCTGTACTTACAGATTTGGAATAGGAAAACCACTCCCCCACACACATCAATTAAGGTTTTTTTTCTGTGGTTACAGTGCAGTATTTTTGATTAAGAAAATATCAGTGAAAATATCATAGCCACATTGCAGAGATCAACTGTATAGTCAGTTGCCATTATTAGCAAATGAATAATGGAATTTTAGTTATGCTTGGGAAGTGCTGCTGAAAATATTTTGCTTAAGAAAGAAGTGGTGACAGTGGTAAGTGGCAGAATTTCTGAAAGTATATGCCTCTTCATATAAATGAAGAGAATTTTATTGCAGTTCAGTTAGAAAGAAAAAAAAATTGCTGAAACCTGCCAGCTAAGAATTTTAGTAATCATATCATCAAATGATAGAGGAATATCATAAAAGCATCACTGTAGCTTTACTCATGAGAATGAGATCAGGGAGTTGATAAGCCTGAGGTATAGATAGACATCTATGATAGCTAATTATTACTTCTATGTTTTAGTCAAGAGCAGTTAAATGTGCTTTGTTTCAATTAATAAAATTGTGTTTTGCTGTTAGTGTTTTGGGGTTTTTTAATAATTACAATACTTTCTTGAACACAAATCTTCTTTGTTTTTTTGGGAGGTCCTTTTCATTTTTAAAGCCCTTGGTAAAAGTACAGTTCAGAAGAGTTTTCTTTTCAGGTGAGACGTGTGATTTCCTGTAGCTCTCTGGTAAGGCAGCAGTGCTTTCTGCTCTTGTATTTTTCCTGTTGATGTGTTCAGCTCTGTTGTATTTGTGCTGGGAAATGTGGTGATGTCTGAGCCAGACAGTCTGGACCACTCCTGGAGCAGTTTCCCAGGACTTGGCAGCAATGGCACATCACATCTCAAGTGCAGGGCTTAAGTACTACATCAGGAAAATTGGCTTGATTTGTGCTTAATTTTTCACTTTCATTCTACCAGGGTGGCTGCTGAGTGCTCAGTGGAGGTGAGAATGTCCTCTTGAGAGCCTGGGATTTGGCTTTGCCAAGTGGATTTATCCCATCTTGCAGGGTGCCTTTGGCTGTCAGAGTCAGCAGGTTAAAGCCAGCTGCTGTGTCCCCAAGGGTTGGGCTCCTTGTCCCCTCTCTCCCACCAAACCACTGCTGGCACACGTACCATATGGGGTTCCCATGAGCATCCTTCACAGCCACTCTCACCAGAGCTGCAGTGATTAGAAAAGCTTGGAAATAACATGGCTGTAATATATTTAGAATAAATAGATAAGATCAGATGAACCTCGGCAGGCTGTTCCTACCTGGATAATGATTTAGGCATATAGCTGTGTGCTGAAGGATGGTTGTGGTCTGAGAAAGGTGTGAACTCTGGTTTCCTTTAAGACTTTAAAAAAAGAGTTAAATTTACTGTAGGGATCATGTCTGCCTGCTCTGAAATGAAGCAATATCTGGGTTGGAATGCAGCATCTCTTCAAGCAGTGCACAGAAATAGTACACAACAATGTTCAGGTCAGGAAGCTGGGAACTTCCTGATCATCTCAAAATCCAAGGGAACTGTAGATGGTCAGAGTGTTACTGGAGTGTTGTTACCCAGCCTGGTGCCTGGCCAGGGACCCAAAGCACCTCTGAGAGCTGCAGCTTTATCCCAGGCTTTTCCTCCTGGCTTGCAGCTTGGATAGGCACCAGATTGCAGCCTAATTTTTGCATGCATTTGGCTTGGGAGTGTCACCTTGTTACCTCAATGTCCTATGATGAACAGTTAGTTGTTTCACATTCTGAGATGTTTGGCACAAATTAGAATTTCCAAGTAGTTCTGTTGGTTTTTAAAGCTTTTTCAGTCACTGACTACTCGTTACACTTGTTCCCTTGAGTTTTTCCATTGTCTTTCACTGGACAGCTGAGCTCTTGGCTGTTGGGATTCAGTGATGGGCAGGTTCCATTGCAGTGTCTGTGCAGGTGTGAGGGGTCCCTCACACACTCAGGAAAATTCAGTGCACAGAACACCCACTGTGCCTGGTGTGTGTGAGCCTGGTGCTGCTTTCCCACAGGATCAGTGCATGAATGAGTGAGGTGCTTGGACAGATTTGGGTTTCCTGAACCGACAGGGGGTATTTATGTCTCTGCCAAAACACTGAAGTGATTACCTTTCATTTCCAGAGAGCTCCTTGGAAAATGGGACAGTGTCTGACTTTCTCCTTTTCCACAATAAATATGCTAAATCGACTTCACAGGTGGAACGGGGGATGCTGAAACTTTGTAAAATTGCTCTGGAGTGTTAAAGGCTAATCAGGAAATTTTTGGCTAGCTCTTGTTATACTTGTGCTTTGCAGTGAGACTGTAACAAAGCAGCTGAGCCCTGCCCCACCCCTGGCTGTGTGTGCTTGTCCTGCTGCCCACACAGAGTTCCAGGTGGGGCAGGAGCAATGGCATTGGAAGGGTCACTCCTGGTTGGGAAAGTCCCATCCTGTGCCTTGGTTGTGGATTACTCACTGTCCAGGGGCTCAGACTGGAGCAGGAGTTAGCAGTGGGATACTGTGATATGCAGCTGAACAAGGTGCTGCCTTGGGTGGTTCTGTGGATGTTAGTGACAGAGAGTTTCCCCAGACAGACATTGTTATTGTTGCCTTTTTCCCAGCCTGGAAATGAAACTCTGGATAATTTTAGTAAGGAGGTAATATAAAAGGGGATCTTTTTTTGAATGTCTTCAGGAGCAGTTATGGAAAGATGTCCACACAAGCCCACCCCCCTCACCAGGAGTGAGTACATTTTTATAGGTGTTAGGAAATTAGCATAACTGATAAAAAACACCGATTAGGAGGACAAGTGTTGATACAATTCCCCCCCCAGGCCGAGCCCCCCGTTAGCACCAGGTGTATTTTGTCCACAAAATGTATCTGGAGGAGTTGTTCTCAACCTTGGTTCCCAAGAAGGACCAAGATAGTGCAGGGCCTTGTACCTCCCAGGGCTTGGAGCTCTGGAATTTGTTTTGTCTTTCTGCCTAGGGAAAGGCCATGGAAAAAGTACTGGGAAAACTAGTTACTAATACAATAGGTGACAGAGTTACAAATATATGTGTGAGGAATACAGAGAACACAGGAAAGAAAGAAAAGGCAAAACCCAAATGGCATCATTATAATGAGAAATGGGGAAAAGAAGGCAATGGAAAAGGTTCCTGTGGCTCATGAGGTGCCTTTGCTGGAAGTAGGAGCCCCAAAGTGAGAAAACCTAAATTTTAGAGCTGTGGAGGCTTGCAAGAGAAAATTCTTTTCACAGAACAAAAATACTAAATATTAGTATACCAGCCTCCCCCCTCTCCCTTTTCTTACAGATGTATGTGTACAGACAAGTGTTACATAAAGACTGAGTTTTCCAAGAGCCCTAGTTCTGGCAAAGGTGACCATATCCATGCAGAATTAGATGAGGAAGTAATTCTGCTTACAGAGCTGGCTGGGACTGAGGGGTTTCCAGTTCCACTGTAAGCTACAAACGCATTTTGTTGTTTCATCTTCTTTAAGGCTGCTTCTAATCTACCTGGACATTTTCTGTATCCATGAGTTGTGTTTTTCTTGAGCTAAAAGCTGCAAGAAGAGATGTAGCAATAGGTGTATATTTTCTTCAGAGTGGTTGCTATTGGGGTGACTGTACTGAAGGAGGAGGTGGGGAGTACTTGGCATTTGCCAGTATTAAGTATTAAGGGGAAAACATGTTAGTTCCCTAAAAACAGGGCATGCCACCAGGTTTTTCTAGTATTTGCTAGGAAGAGGATTAATAGTCAAAATTTTGTAATGAAAAATCTACTCACTGTTTTGACTTTAAACTGTAAAAACCACAATCTCCTTGGTGCTTTTTGTGTTGTTCCATAGCATCCAGCACAGCAGGATGTGTCCATTCTGTGGGGATCACAAAACCATTCTGTCATCCTATCTTTGTAGTAGAAACAGAATTGTTTATGATGTTCCCATATAAAATATGAATTTTAATATTAAACTTAATGCTCTGCTATGAGAAATATGTAAACTTGGCTGTGCAGCAGCAGCCTGCACTTCCTGGAATTCCATGCATAGCACGGTTATAAATAGGCAGCAGGTTATTTGGGAATCACTGGGGCTGATATCTGGTGTCACAAACAGTATCTGGGAGAAAATGCATTCCCTGGTCAATGGTTGGGTTTGGTCTTAAATTCCTGTCTGAGTGAATCCCAAGTGTCCCTGGAGCACAGGGCCCAGGTCCCACAGCAGACACCCATCTGCCCCTGGTGTCCTTTGGTGTCCTTTGGTGTCTTGCTGCCAATGTTTCCATGCCTTGCCTTTGTGGGTAGCAGCCCCAGGCCAGACCCAAATGCTGGAACTCGCCCTGTTGGGGTGAGCTGCTCCCACCATGGGTAAGTGTGGCACTGTCAGTCTAGGAGGGGAGCCTTGGATCTGTCCCCCATCAACAGGAAACCACCTGGGGGTCTCTGGGTTGGCTTTGGTGCTTCACCCCCAGGCAGAATTGTGTCAGCACCACCACGTGAGCCGTGGGCTCAGGAACCTGTTTGGAGTGTCGCAGGAAATACTGTGCTGAGACAAATGAATTGGAACAACAAATAATGGGCATCAATAACGGGGTAGAAACCAGCGATTCCTAAAATAAGGGTACTCACCCATCTTTCTTTTTGCCTCATTGTGACTAGATTGATGTTTATTGGTTTTTGCCTCTCTGATGTAAGTTTACTTTCTGTGTGACAGACCAGAGACGACTTCCTGGGCCAGGTGGATGTGCCGCTCAGTCACCTCCCGGTAAGCACCAGAGCTCTGCAAAGCCCTGATTGCACACACCACTGACATTCTCCTAAAGCCAGCAGAGCCTAAAGGAAACTGTTATGGACAACCAGGCCTCACCTGCACAGGGACAGGGAGATGCACCAGCTCTGCATGGAAAGGATGCACTCTCTGTGCAAAAAAAGCTTCATGAGAGCAGATTTGCTCCAGCAAATGCATGAAAAACCAAAAGGCTGCCAGAACTATGTCATCTGTTCATTATTTTAGCTGAAATTGAATTCTTTGCCAGCAGTAAGGGTTCAATAGCAATCAGTTGAAAGTAATTGACACTGGGTTTGAATCATTTTATTGTCAACAGACGTGTGAGGTGTTTGGTTTGAGGGTGGTAATGCTTGTTTCTGTTTCCTAATTAATGGAGGAATTCAGTGTAAAGCTGGTTCTGTAATTCTGTAAAGTTCCAGCTGTCTGGTTTCCCCCCACCAGCCAGGATTCTGCATGGGCTGCAAAATTAGATGCTAAATTAAGTGCAATTCCTATTTATAGATTGATAAATAGGAATAAATATATATGTGTATGTATACACAGTGATTGCTTTAGCCTTGGTACAAACATTTCTGATATCATATACTGTGTTGGATGACTAACAGTGGCTGAATGTAGTTAATATTTTTTAAATGTTGTGCATGTTAATCTTAACATCTGTGACCTTGCAGGGCTTTTTATGTGAATGGGTGAAGTTATTGCAGTTTTTATATCAAAATAAGGTGTCAGTTGAGCATAAGTGGCTTTTTGTGTCTGATTTTGACTTCTTGCTCTTGTTGGATGTTATTGTAGGAGAAAAATGGCTTTGTACTGACTTGCACAGTGATGCTTGTTTAGTTGTATCTGTATGGTTGATCTGGAGTTTGCACCTGGTGTGCTGGGTTATAAACTGTAACAGTGGAAAGCCACCAGGGAAGGATCAGGAACACTTTGTGGTGACAGAGGTATCGTTCCCTTCTCATGGGAGCTCTTGTCATCCCAGCTGTGCTGTGCAGGATTGCTTGCTCTGGGCTTGTGTGGATATCTCCATTACGTATCCTTATGCACAGACAAAACCTGAATAGCCCTGGTGGAACAGTGGCAAGAGTCCTTTTCCCCTCAGACATTTTCCATGGCTAATCTGCTGTGTCTCAGAGCAGTCCTTCCCTCAGAGGCTGTGACCTCAGGACCGCCCCCGGCACTCCCTGTTCCAGGGAGAGTTACCTGGTGGGCAGGTGTGTGGGCACACTGTGCATCTACAGCTATGCTTCCACTGCCTTGATAGATAAATACATTGGAATGGATTTATTAACAAATTAATAATCAGCTTTCTCATCCTGCTGATTTGTAAGTCCTTGTTTCTCCAATCCCAGCTAATTACTATTGACAGAATTTGGTTAAAACATACAGCTCCTCACTGGGAGCACATCCCTTCCAGCTGAACACTAAACAGCAGTGCTGAATCATGCATGCCTTGGTGTCCTGCTGAGCTTGTTAAAATCTGCATCCCTGAGCAAAATGGGCAGCGTGTCTCTCCCAGAGAAGGTGGGCACTGGTGGGGGCACAGGTCAGGCACTGAGAGGAGGGGCTGCGTGGGATTTGGCTGCCAAGTATAACACAGTTCATGCTTCAAGTTCAGATTAAGGCTCCCCAGACAATCAGCAGGGGAAGTGTGTGTATGGATTCATCATCCTTTTCCCTTGGCATCTGAAATTCCTGGTTCTGTACCTACAGCAGCTGTGTGTTCGCACATGTGAAGGATGTGACTTGCTTGGTAAGAAAGCTGAAATTCTCAAGGAATAGAAAGTTTCTTAAGATTCCAGGCTTTAGGTAACTTAGGATTCAGTGGAAATCAGAGATGTAATCTGTCAGCCTGTTGTGTGAATGTTCTTTATGTGGCTGGACTTGTGGGCAGGCCCTTTAATTTGCCATTTTCTCCACTGCTTACAGACTGAGGACCCAACCATGGAGAGGCCATACACATTTAAGGATTTCCTCCTCAGACCAAGAAGGTGAGTGGAAGGACCTTTAAAATACTTCTTACTTCATGGCTTTTTTATTTGCAATTATTTAAGAGTTGTTAAATGGAATGTACCTCCTTGTCTTGTAGCCACAAATCTCGTGTGAAGGGTTTCTTGAGACTGAAGATGGCGTATATGCCCAAAAATGGTGGCCAAGAGGAAGAAAACAGTGATCAGAGGGATGACTCTGAGGTAAGGCTGAATCCTCATGGAAGGATTCAAGAAAAACTGTAGAGTCAGCTTCACATGAAGGATAAAGCCCTGAAAACAGAGTTGGCAGTTGGTTCTCTGTGGCACCAAGCCACCAGAACACCCAGCCACCTTTGGAAATCCCTCTCTAATAGACTGATGGGCATTTAGCCCTTTTCTCGTTGAAAGGAGGAGCACACTGTAACCACAGAGATCTTTTTCTTTCATTCCTAAGCATGGCTGGGATGTGGTGGATTCCAGCGATGCCGCATCTCAACGTCAGGAGGAGCTGCCGCCTCCTCCGCTGCCTCCTGGCTGGGAAGAGAAGGTGGACAACCTGGGGAGGACTTACTACGTGAATCACAACAACAGGACCACCCAGTGGCACCGACCCAGCCTCATGTAAGCAGCCCTGGGCTGGGTGGGATGGAGAACCAGGCTGAGGCTCGTCAGAAGCTTTGTTTATGCCTGAAAGAGACTTCTCGCCCCCAGCAGATCACAGAGACACAGAGTGTTCTGGGTTGGCAGGGAAGGCAGTGCAGTAACAACCCACCTTAGAATATTAGGGGACAGATTAGGAATTTTTCAGTAAGTAATTTAACAGGAATAAAGTACTTTGTTTAGAGAGACTGTTGAAGAGGTAAGGAAAAAAAGTCAACTCTATTAAGTTTTAATGAAGTTGAACAGATTAGCTTTGAGGAGATCCTGGTTGTTATTCTGTGAATAGGCTTCATTCCCTCAGAGAGGCCTGCAAGCTGTGGTGATATCTTCTGAAGATTAGATTTAGCAAGCCTTGGCAGGCTTACATTTTACAGAGTGTGAATAACTGACAGTGTTAAGAGTTACACTGAGATGATGTATTCAACCCAGCACTGCCAAGGCCACTGCTAAACCATGTCCAAGGAAGTGCTGGATCCCCCAGCAGTGGACACGTTCAAGGTTGGGCTCCACAGAGTGCTGGGCTGTCTTGTCTAGGCCATGCTTTCCCTGCCAGGAGAGGTTGAACCAGATGACCCCTGAGATCCTTCCCAACCTGCTGTTCTGTGATATTTGTGAAGTGCTTCCAGTTTTCTTTTCTTTCAACTGAGGGATTAAACAGTCTCCTAATTATGAAGCTCGATACGTGCATGAATAATGATTTTTATAATCAAAAGCATTACCAAAGTTTTGAAGGCAATGGACAAAATGGGGGCTTAGTTTAACTTGGGTTATTTTCTTGTTCTTTTCTCTTTCCCATGCTGGGCTCCCCCCTGCAGCGATGTGGGATCTGAGTCAGATAACAATATCAGACAGATAAACCAAGAGGCAGCTCACAGGCGGTTCCGCTCGCGGCGCCACATCAGTGAGGATCTGGAGCCAGAGCCTATGGAGAGTGGAGACATTCCTGAGGTATGCCCAAGCCTTGGCCTGAAGGAGCTGACTACACTTTGAGTTGCTGTGTTTCTCACGTGTGAGCTCATTACACACAGCACAGAGCTGTGGTTTTACATGGCACTTGTGGAGATTGCCTTGGGAAAATGGCAGCAGCACCATGACAATGCAGGCAGAGCCACACTGCCAGGGTCCCGTGCTGCTGCGGCTGCCTGCTGGCCTATGGACAGCACTGAGTCCTGTGTCAACACTGGGAGAAACATTTATCATTTCAAATTGCTGGATAAATGATAGAAAGAAGGGAAGTGGACTGGCTGGAGCTGTCCTGTGCTTCAGTTTTCTGTAGTGCCTTGATTTAGGGTGAAGAGAAGCTGTTGTTTGTGCATCAGGCACAGTGAGGTGATCACACAGAAGGCAAAGGGAAAGAAGACTCACTCTGCATAAAAGCTGAACTTAGTTTCTTCTCTTTCATTAGCCTTGGGAAACCATTTCAGAGGAGGCAAGTGCCAGTGGGGATTCCTTAAGCTTGTCACTGCCACCTCCTCCTGCATCTCCAGTGTCCCGGACCAGTCCTCAGGAGCTGTCTGAGGAGCTGAGCAGAAGACTCCAGGTCACTCCTGATTCCAATGGGGAACAGCTCGGCTCTTTGATTGTACGTAACGTGTAATCTGTAAACCTCTAGTGCACAAACGTGCAATTCTTTGGCATAACCTGAATCACTTCATGCATGGGGAGCCGTTGCCGGGCTCAGAAAAACCTGAGCATGCAGTTAAAATTCCCTTCCAAAAATTGCATCACAACTTCACCATCAAGCAAACTGCCTCAGACAACAGAATTCCTTCTGTGTGAGTTTAACTTCAGACTCTGCTACTGTTAGACCTTTAGTGAAACAAAATGTATGAGAGTAGAGGGTAGCAAGCTAAGAATTTCCACAGGAAAGGGAAAAACCAAGAAATGGTCTCTGTATTTGTGTTATTCATTAGTCAGATACCATAAAAAAATCAGGATAATACACGTACAAGTGAGGCACTTGGGCTTGTGTTGAGAAGTGCAATTTTAGTAGCCCCCCACTGGTTTTACTGCAGCTGTGTCAGTGCTGTGTTTTCCTGAACGCTGCTCAGCCCTGGAGTGCCCAGCTGGACTGGTGGGGAGGAATTACATTGTAGTGTCAATCAGACATGATGCCTGTCTGCTTTTTTAGGGCAGTTTGTTTCTAGGTCACAATCATGAAGGATGTATCTGGAGAAAAGACACAACTAATTCAGAAGTTATCAGCAAAGAGGAAAATTGAAACTGATTTTTTTTTTAAGAAATGCCATAATTTTTAAAGTAAATGAATTTTTAAGGCTTTGAGCTTTCATCCATAATATTTGATTTTGGATGTATTTCTTAATGCCTCATTTTTTTCAATAATTCATTTGTTCATATTGACATTTCTCCTTTAGGAAAATGGATGGGCGCTTTTTTTTTTTTTGTAGCATATAGGAAGTAGAGAAATGGGATATACCACTCTGTGGTAAAACAGAAGTAGGTAATTGTTTACAGGAGATTTGCTACAAAGAGGTTAGTACCTGTAATTAATGAATTTTCAGAATAAACATCATGTTTTAAGACACCCTAACTTGGAGACATCTTTCTTTTTTTTTTCCTTGCAGCAAAGAGAACCTTCTTCACGGCTGAGGTCCTGCAGTGTGACAGACACAGTCGCTGAACAGTCCCAATTATCCCTGGTAAGCCAGAGCTCCCTCCCAGTCCTTCCTTTTTGTGTGGACTTCTCTGATTCTGAGTAACACCTTGCCTTGGGTCAGCTCTAGTCAGGCACAGATCAGTGACCAGGGTGGCCATCTGATGGTCTCAAACAGTAATGGAGACCAAATCCATGTGAGCTAAAAAAGGAGGACATTCCTGAGACAGGAAAATGAACAAGTCACCCTCTTCTCAGTTGTTTACTATGGAAGTTTAGGTTATTGCATTCCCACGTGCAGTCAGTGGAGAAGCTCTTTCAAGGGCTGTTCCCAGCTGGGCGAGCAGAGGGCAGGAGAACCAGCTCTACCTGGAACTGGAGCAGCCACAGGACCCTCACAGCAGATGTATTCCTGTGGCCCATAAGTTGATTTTACTTGCAAGAGGTAAATCTGTCTGAAATCCCAAAGGATTGGTGTTTTGCCTGGTTGTAGTGAAAAGGAAGCAACTTCTGCAGGTTTATTTAAGGAGATTGTTCAGACAGGAAAAGATACAAAGATATTTTGTAAGCAAAGATTCTCTCTCCCATCAGAACCGTGCACACTCTGCTCCAGCTGACAGAAAGTGGTGCCTCTCCTACAGCCCACGTGCAAGGGCTGCAGAGGTGGCAGGTTTGTTCTCTCTGCGTCCCCTCAGCAGTAGGTACAGAGAGGCCACTTAAAATAGGATTGTGCAAGATGTGCTTGTGAATAAAACTGGTCAGATTGCAAAAGAATCTTTCAAAAGATTATGCTTTTCTTCCAAGAGTTTTTTCTTCATTTTTTAGAAGTTATAAATATGCTCCATATGAATCTGCAAATAGAAAACCCATGCATACCAAGAAGTTTGTTACCAAAGCTGCTGTCTCTGTGTTGCTTGCTCTCTGTGCTGCTCTGGGGCAAACATTTCCAGAAACCACAGAGGTTTTCTCCTGGCTGGATTTTTCCCGTGCTGCAGCAGTTATTTAGTGTAGCTGGAGCACGTCCCTGGCTCTGGGGATGAGCAGTGGGGTGGCCCCCAGTGCAGTGGTGCCTCAGCTGTTGCTCCTTGTGCCTGACTGCAGGGGAACAAGGGCTGCTGTGCTGCTTTATTGCTGTTTAGCACTGCGGGAACCAAGGGCTGCAGCTGGGGCTGGGGAGGCCTTTCTCCTGCTTCTTGAGGGACATGCATTTCCTGAGCACGTTCAAATCAGCAGCACTGAGAGCATTGCTCCAAAACATCATCTTACCTGATCTTAACCACATTTCATCCTTCCTGAGCTAATGATCATTTCTCTTCTGGCAACTAAGTACATGTTCTTCCTAACTCCAGCACTCCTCTGGGATTCTGGCTTGGTTACCAGCGACTGACAAATTTCAGTTTTGCAATTATCTAACTGCTCTCTCTTGGTAAATGTGTCTGCTGCCTTGCTCCTAAGGATGTGACAGTAACCTGTGACCTTCTTCAGTAAATATGTGTAACATTAATTGTCATTTAACAGCAGAATGGTCCCTCTAGGAGAGCTCGTTCTTCAACTGTCACAGGGGGAGAGGAGCCAACGGTAATAAACTCTTTATCAAGCACTATCTCTAAATAAAATGGGGGGACATTTAGGTCTTGTACAATGAGGAACTTTTTTGTTTCCACAAAGCAGCCCGTGTGTTGAATGAAATATGCTATTGAATGAAAGCTTACATATTTTTGTCTCAATATTTTCTCAAAATTTCTCAGAACACTGCAGTTGCACTCAAATACTGGCGTGGTTTAGGGCCATGGATGTGCCATTGAATTATGACAAAGCTGTGCACTAAGGAAATGCCATGGACTCCTGAGCAATGATAGCTACAGCAGCTGATTCTTTAAAAAGGGATACTGGAAGCAGCAGTGATTAGAGACATCAAATCATTGTACATGTAACTGTGTTTGCAACTTGTATCTGTCTTCCCTTACTCTCCATTAGACTAATTAATTTTAGTTCTTAAAGTTGGTCTTAATTTGAGAGCCTTGGGGCTACAGTGATATAGCACAGACCTCTTAATGGTCTTACTGAATGCCAGTTTCATTTTCCAGCAGTTCCTCAGCAGTCCAAGACTGTAGTTTGATCATCCCATAAAATTCTTGATGTGCCTTGCTGAAAGTGGGATTAATCTATATTGAACTTTAACCAAATCATGTATATTGAATCTTTAACCTAATTAACTGCCAGTCTGAAGTGAGTTATTTCATGGAAATAATTTACAGTAACTGTCATAAATGGCTTTTATGAATTTATGCCCTCCTAGAGAATTTGTTTCAGAAAAAGAAATTTAATTTATACCTGGTATAAATTGCTATTTACATCTGGGAAATAAATAAATCTTACTTTGGGTGTTGATGCATCCTTCTATATTCTGTCCATCCAGTCTATATTCACTGGTTTTTAATTTTAGAGCCAGAGGAGCATACCTGTAAATAGCAAAGTTTAAATAAAATGCCTGACTCGTTAGTGTTAGTTAATTGTGCTAGATGAGCCTGCACTGCAGTGGTACTTCCTTGGCAGAGCATCTTGTCTTGGTTAGACTTTTTAGAGCAAAATATTAATATTTTCCTGCAAACAACTGAGTTCAAACGTCGGTGACTCATCATTAGTGCAGCTGTACCAAGAGGTTTTGCCTCACCATGCTGCAGTCACTAATCCCCCCTTGACTTTGTTCAGCATTTACACCCAGAGTCCCAGATTTGTGGAGGAATTGGGACTTAGACAGGATTTGTGGTCTCAATCCTTTGTCTTCAAAGGCTGCATTCTTTTGGGTCTTCAGGCACCTGAGGCTTGCAGACGAACAACCTGTCAGCAGTAGAAGTCTCTGGTCACCTTGTCTTTGCCTTCAGAATCCCTGCAAACCCCCTCCTTGGAGCAGGAGCCACATGCTCAGGCTCAGAAGCAGTGTCCTTCTCCCCACAGGAGTTGTAACTGAGACACTGTGGAGTGTTTGCAGCCCTGACTGTGACCTTCCTGAGCCCTGACTGATGGATTGGTAACCACTGGCACAGCCTGGGCAAGGTGTTGGCATTGCCTGCCAGCTCTGTGAACCAAGATAGGGAAAATAGCCCTTGGCTTTTGAGGAGAGAAAGAAATGAGTCAGAGAGTCTGTACTTGGATTCTTCATCTGTTTCCCTCTCTTTTCTATTCCCCGTTGGAATATGTCAGCATCCTGACCCATCCATTGTCTTTTCTCCTTTCCTTTCTTGATTATCCCTGCAGTTCTCCAGTTCTTTGTGTCAGCTGTGCTCTGCTCTTAAACAGCACCTGCATTGCCTTTGGCACTTGCTCTGGAAAAGGTCTGACAGACAAAGCAAGAACAAGAATTAAGTTCATTCTCTTGCTCTGGAGCAAGGAATATAGAGGGTAGGAAGAGAATGTGTCCTGGATTCCAGCAGGAGCCTTCAGAGGCCTTTACTGTTTCATGGCAAAACCCCAGAGCTTGCAGTGCATCAGCCTCTGAATGATGCAGGTCCTTCATCCCACTTGGTTCCAGTTCCTAGCTGGTGTGTATGAACTTGGGCTTGGGTGTTTTGGGGACAGGAAGGACACAAGAGAATGTCAGCTACACACAGGGACACGGTTCCTGTGGGCAACAGGACGTGACTCTTCTGTTACCTGGATGCTTCTCTTAGAACTTGTGGAGCTGTTACTAAAAGGTTTTGTCATGCTGAAGTCGAGGCTCCAGTTTGGGGTCGTCTCATGTCATTGAGACACAGAGCCCTGAGTGCAGCATTTGTGGCAGAGCAAAATGGTTAAAATTAACTTTCCAAACCCACAGTAGCTTCTGGCAACTGATTCAAGACACCCTGGGGTAATGAACAGAACAGGACTTGGGAGATCTTGACTGCATGGTTATTTAACTCTTACTTATCCATCCTGTAAAAGGAAGAAACCTCAGCCTTTTAAGAAAAACTCATTAAAATGTAGAGTTCCTTTTTGTCATTATGTGTAACAAAATAGAATGTTTGAGGGCATATAAACTTGTCTGGTTGTTGAATCTGTGTCAAAGTGACCCAAAAGGTCTCTTGGGAAAAAAATTATTTGATTCAAAGGCACACGGCAAAGAGCTTGAATTAAATGAAATAAGAAACTGGATTTTTCCATATGGTTGTTGTGATTAAGAGGAGTGTAAGTTAGCAAATTGCCTTTTTTAACAAACAGCAGACTTTGAAATGTTTTTTAGCTATTATAAAATAAGAATTCAGTGATTTCTTGCCTGAGCAGCCTTCTGTGGCTTACGTGCACACCACGCCTGGCTTACCTTCGGGCTGGGAGGAGCGCAAGGACGCCAAGGGCCGGACCTACTACGTGAACCACAACAACCGGACCACAACGTGGACACGGCCCATCATGCAGGTACCGGGCTGCATCCAGGGGACAAACACTTGGCTTGGCTGAGGGGCATTGCAGTTGAAGCAGCTTCCAGAAATATGAAATTTAAAGGAAAAACCCTAAGTCATCCTTGTCATGATAATACAGATGAATCATAAAAAGCTGCAGCAATTTGGGATGGTTTTGGTTACTTCTTTTAGTTGTGTGAAAGCACGGGTTAAGGTGATTGCTGCAAGGGAAAGAATTTCCAGAGGTGCAGAAGAGCTCCTAAAAGGAAGCAAATGTGTTCTTTGAATTGAATTTGAAAGTTGGCTCAAGCCATTAATGGAACCATATGTTCTTGGTCCTTCCAGTGGAATTACATTAAATACCTGGCCTGGAAGGAAATATGGTTAAGAAGAGTACTAGTGATGATAACAATGCCACCAGTTTTAACGTGGGCATGGGCAGTGTTTGTGATGTTTGTGACCTGGCTTTGCTCTGGCTTTGCACAGCTCGCTGAGGATGGGATGGTGGGGCCAGGCACGAGCAGCAGCAACCACCTGAGCGAGCCGCAGATCCGGCGGCCCCGCAGCCTCAGCTCCCCCACGGTCACCCTGTCAGCACCGCTCGAGGTGAGCCCTTCACTCCTTGGCCTTCAAACAGGGCCTGCATTTCTTTTAAGTCTCTTTCAAAGTAATTCCAAATGCTGGGGACTGATGTGCACTGTGACGTGGCTAAAGAATAGCTGAAGTGGCTCCTCACGCAATCAAAGCCTATGCGTGTTTGACTTCTGACGGTGTGATTCAAACTCTTGCCTCAGCTATTCATGACTGTGCTGAAGAGAGGCAGTTCTTCAGATTTCCTCTTCACACTTAAGAGTTTGAAGACCTGTGGCTCACGTGGCCTTGCACTGAAAGGCTTTCTTGTAAATGAGGTACATTGCCCCCGAAGCACAAAACACTGCTTTTGTCTTTTCCTTGGTAAAATGAAATATGGACACATCCAGGGCAGGTGCAGGGGAAGGTACAGTCAGGTGTAAATTGCAGAGGAAGGCACAGAACACCATGTCCTTCACAGCGAAAGACTGAGCATGTTAGAAGGCACAGATAGAGCTAATTAAGTTCTGGTAAATCAGTCCCAGCATTTAATTCTAGTATGAATTGCATGTGGAACGAAAAGCTATTTGCTGTGAAGCCAAGTTGGATTGGTTGTGCAGCCCCAGAGGCGTGTGAGCAATGGTGTCGTTTCCTGCTCCGCAGGGCATGAAGGACTCTCCGGTGCGCAGGGCGGTGAAGGACACCCTCTCCAACCCTCAGTCCCCGCAGCCGTCCCCCTACAACTCCCCCAAGCCCCAGCACAAGGGGGCCCAGAGCTTCCTGCCCCCGGGCTGGGAGATGCGCATCGCCCCCAACGGCCGCCCCTTCTTCATCGACCACAACACCAAGACCACCACCTGGGTAAGGGGCTCCAGCCGGGGCTCGGGGCCGTGGGCACATCTCTGTCTTCCTGTGCATGCCCCCGCTCAGCAGGGCACTTGTCCTGGTGTTTTTAAGAGCCAAAAGTGTGCGTGTGGATGTAAAAGCCCTTGTGGAGTGCAGGCATCCTAAGGACAGGCCTGTGTTTTTTGAAGCATATCCCTGGACATAGCACACCTTTAATGGAGTCGGGTCTTACATCACCCTAACTCACTCAGCACTGGAAAATTCATTGCACTGTAGGAATCCTAGTAAGGCATGTTGTCTTATTCTTCAGAAATAAAATAATAATGTATCATAGGAGGATTTCTAGATAAGTCTGTGCTTGACTTCGTAGATCTGCCTTGATCTGTTGAATTCACAGTTGCATACCTATGTTCCAGGAGGATCCACGGCTGAAGTTTCCGGTGCATTTGAGATCCAAAGCATCCCTGAACCCCAATGACTTGGGCCCTCTTCCTGTAAGTGATGCTGTGCCTGTGTTCTGACTTCCACCTGCTGTTCCAGGGCTCTGCTCCATTCTGGGCACAGGCTGCTGCAGCCCTCCTTAGAGGCTCTGGAGCCCTGCTGTGTGCTGGGGCTTCCCAGGCCCTCCAGAGCCAGCCCAGGAGGCTCTAACTGATGGCCTTTTTCTGTGCTACTGAGGGGTTGAGCTCTGCACACACTTACCTGGGCAGTGTCTCTGACTGTGCTTTTAGATAATCATCTACTGCTTAGGGAAAACAGAACAGATTGTGCCAGGCAAGCTCTATCAGTGCACCGGCGTATTCTAGCATTTAGAAATCAGAATAAATTTTGATTTTTCAATGAAACCTCTATATTTTGCAGAGCAAATAATCAATTTAATGTCAGAAATTTTGCCATACTTGTAATTGAAGTATAATGGGCATTTACAGACATGTCAAATGCAGAGGTTTGCTTTGTTTTGAAAATAATCTCAGACCTTAAAGGCAGAGAGTAATGTCCAAAAGCTGACACATTCCTGGTCACAGCAGCAGGAATGCTCTTTGGATTTAGGAAACAGATGTGCTTTTGCAGTTGTCCAGGTAGATGGGGCGTGTGTTAACCTTGGAGGCACTGAAGGGCCAATTACAATTTGTTCTGGTAACTGCATGGGGTGGAACATGCAGTGAAACCAGGGTAGCCTGACTTGTCACTAGCAACAGATCGTTAGTAACACATCTCACCTCAGTTAAACCTCCTGGTTTGGAGTGAGGTTGGGATGACTACAGAATTTAACACAAGTTTCTCCAACGAGACTGAAGTGAAATAATTTCTCCTCTGTATTTTCTGGCAGCCCAGGCTGGCCAGCATTGCCTGTCCCTACAGCCTGCCATCCGCTCTCCTTTCTGCACTGCAGGTGCTTGGGACATGAGAAAAGGGAACGGATGAAAAGGAGAGCGCTGAGGACTAGGTTAGGACATTCTTGTCCCACTGTACAGGGAGCCTGGGTTACACATTTACAGTAAGTAACCCACATGGCTTTCAGAAGTAGGAGCAGAAACTTTCAAACCAAGCCACGATGGACCATCTGTTCTCTGTGTTTGCTCACAACAGAAAATGGGTGGGAATCCTGAGGCAAGAGGTTTCCACTTCCAAGCTTTAAAAAATATTCCCTGCATGGGATGCAGTCACCTATATAAGATCTAGGTCTGAGTCTGCCTGGATTTTTGGCCTTGCCGTTATGTGTCTGGTCACCTGGGGTTTCCTACTCCCGAGCATCTTTGAGACAACTCCAGTAGGTGTGGGCAGTGCACTGCTTCAGGCTGTGTGAGACTGATACCATTTCACTTACTCTCTCTCTTCTTTTTTTTTTATTTCCCATTTCCAGCCTGGCTGGGAGGAAAGAATACATCTGGATGGAAGAACGTTTTATATAGACCATAGTAAGTAAGCACTCAGGTACTAGAGCAAATAGACAAAGGGAGGTACTGAGTATTGAAGTGAAAGCTTTGTGATTTTACTCTTCATTTAGGAAGCCAGGTGTTGATATGTGGAGACATTGATACCAGAGACTTAGTGCCCTCCTACGGTACTGTACATTCACTGGAAGCTTGCTTTAATTGGCTCATCAAGCTTTGTCCCTCTCTGACTTGTGAAGCATTAACATTTCCTCTCTGTGGTTTCTTTTGTTCTTGTTGATATTTTGGAGTTGTTGTTGTTGTTGTTGATGATCCCATGGCTTATTTGCACTTAATAAATTAAAATATACACTAGGAATAGAAAATAAGATGAGAAAAGATCCTGTAGCCACAGCTCCACATATAGACAGTGGAGCAATTAGCACTGAGAAGTACTTTCCTCTGCTTTCAGGTCTGTGGCAGTGCTGATTCTGATCTTATTTCCTATTTAGAGCATGTGAAACTGCACCAGCCCATTAATATTCTCCAGTTCTGTTAGTGGAGTTTTAGTGTAAGTGATGTTTCATTGTAGATTTGTCTTCCTAGAGCATCTCAGAACTGCTGTGTGAGTTTTGTTGGTGTTTGGAAACAAAGCAGCCCAAAAAGGCTGGGCTGGGTCTTCTTGCTTTTATTTTTTTTTTTCGGTATTTTTTTTCCAAGATTTTAAGACTTATAATGAGACATTTCTTCACAGCCAGAGCTAACTCCCATAACCATCAGAGGAGGGCGCACAGAGAGTTAAAACCTAAACTTACCCAAGTTTGACAAATTTAGGTTTGTCCCTCAGTATCACTGACTCCCACGCTCATCCATAGAGATGACAGTATTAAGTCATTATTAAGAGACTGCCTTTAAAGTAACACCAATTTTGAAATGGTGTGAATGCTTTTAACTAAACATTAGAAATAATATACTTGTCAAGCACCCGATGAACCTCTTCCAAAGTTCAGTACAGTAATTATCCTTTATCCCTTCTGTAATTGTTTTTCCCAACAGAGATCTGGAAATGTAACTATAGCCAATGATTCTAAACTGCTGCCACTAAGGAGTCATAGGATAAAATTGTCCCATTAATACACTTGTGTAACTGCTGAGTCTCCCAATCTCTCTTAAAACTCTTTAATTTTTCAGTCTTCTAAAGCCATTTGAGCATGTATTTAGTTCCTAAAATGGAATGTTAAAGTCATACATTAATTAGACTTCCTCAAAGAATTTGTAACTGTTAGGAAACAAAATTTATGTGCGTCTGAATTCTCCCTCTAGTCTCTTGATCTGAGTGGATTTAGCTGCTTATATAGCATTTTTCACAAAAGTTGAGGGAAGCTTTTGGTGATGCTGCCTGTTTCCAGCAAATGCCCCTTTGGTCCTAGCCTGGCCCCCAAGCACTGCTGTGGTGGCTGGGCTGGAGGCTGGGGGCTGTGCCACTGCCAGAACACAAAACCAGCAGGACAAGTCTGGCAGAGTCAGCTGCTGGCCATGTCCTGCTTCCCTGCCACATTTTGTAACTGCTGCAGAGTTCTCCAGTGCTGTTTGTCCTATTTTTGAAATGTTTTTCTCATCCTTGGGACAAACTGCAGAAGTCCCCTGCAGCCAGTACAGCACAGCCCCTGTGCTGTTACACAGGGACCAGAACCAACTGAGTACTGATGCTGCACACAGGTGTCAGTGGTACCAGAGGCTGTGTGTGACACTGAACCCCTTTCCCTGCCTCTCTGGGCCCTCAGCTGCCCCAGGCACTTCACCTTCCATGGGCACAGCAGTGTTCCCTGTTCCCTGCAGCACACACACACTGCTGCCATTCCTGGCAGCCTCCCAGGCACGTGCTGTCTACCTGTTGGAAGGGAGCAGAAGGGGAAACAACCATTTTCTGAACAGTTACCAGTGATTCACAGACAAGGGGGATGGATACAAAGTCTGTCCACATTCACCAGCACAGGGTGATATTCACAATATGCATCAGTGATTTGCACAAGGAATTAGGGGAAGCACTCCTTAGTTCAGCAGAGAGCAGCAGGGCAGGAGGGGGGAGAGGAATGGGATGGGAAGTCAGAGTGACTCTGGCCAGTGGCCATTGCAGTGTGCAGGAAGAGGCTGTGTAAGGAGAATTGTAAAGTGTTACTCAGAATGGGAATACTGAGTAGAATTTTGGTTGAAAAAGGCATGAAAAATACCAGCACCTGGTCATGAGTTATCTCATCCTGTGAGGTTCAGTTGACAGAAGTGCCTAAATCCAACCTCGAGTAACCCTTCTGATGCCATCAGCATTGGGAATGTCTGGCTGTGAGAGTTCTGTATCTGGCAGGGGGTCCCAAACTTCAGGGAAATAGTGGGCCCCTTGGAAAGGCAGGGAGAAGAGGGAATCCTCTGAGGCCTGGGAGGCTTGTTTATTACAAAGAGTTGTGTTGGTGGGAAGACTCAAATTTTTAAAATTTTTGAAAATGTTGAGACTTGAAAACATTCTTCAAAAAGAATGAGTTTGTTATCCACTTGGGATAAGACAAAGAATCCTGAGCTGCAGTTCCAGGTGGAGAGGTTCATGCCAGACCCTTGTAGCCCTGGAAGACCATTTTTAATATGAAGTCCCTGTAAAATGGACTTCCTGTAAAAGGAACTTAGACTTAGATTTGTTGGTGTTATTGCACACTCTGAAGTCCAGAGAGCAAAGAGCTGGCACACTGTCAGTCATTTCCAGTTGTGTTACCTCTGATTTCACAGAAAACTGGCACTGTGATTTATGGCTGCTGGTGTCAAGAAGGTGACCAGAGAACTTTGTAGAAGGGAATTCCAGTGTAGGGGTTGAAAATGGAAAGGGCTGGGCTGTGTGTCCCGTCCCGCCTTGGCAGCAGCTCTGCTCCGTGCATCTCTGGGGTCCCTGGAGCTCAGGCTGGCAGCCCTCCAGCATTCCCGTAAGTGATAAATAGCTTGAATGTGTGAAGGGAAATGAAATAGTATTTCACTATTAAATTAACTAATAGATCAAATGCCTTGAAATGTGCTTGCAATCCTTTAGAATTTTCTCCCGTTAACATTTGCTGAATGACGCCTTTCAGATCCAGTCCCTCTTAAACCAGCTTGGGATGCTCAAAACTTACAGGGCTTTTCCAGTTCCAGAAACATGGAAAATGCAATCTTGATTCCTGATACCCAGTTCCTAGCCCAGAGCAGTGTCTGTAACAAAGAGAGGGATGGCAGGCCATGGGTGACCAACACCTCGCCATTGCAGGTGGCACCTGAGATGGGCTTTGGAGCATTGTCTTATTGTTGCAACACCATTGTTTTGTTGTGATTCCGTCGTGTTCAGAATCTTGGGAGGAGCAGCTGGCTGGAAGCAGGGAAGGGGGGTCCCGCCATGGTCCTGTAGAACCTTTCCTGTCACCTCCTGGTGCTCTTCAAAGCTGTAGATGGAAAGAACTGGGCTGTGTTGTGCCACTGCCAGCATCTCCATTGGTCATAACTGGGTGATTCTCTTGCACCAAAACAGGATAGTTCTGCCTCCCTTTACTTTCTCATCAAATCAGAGGCTAGGAAAAATGTTATTCCCTCCAAATTTAGATGTATGATACTCCAGCTGTCTATGTAAGATTTCCAAATGGTAACTTAGGGTGTCACTGCCAAAAGTGTTGGGTTCCTTTACCTGTCAGGCCGTGTATCTCCAATCCCAGCCCATGTTCAAATGAACATGTTCACTCACTCCTGCAGACGTTGCCATCAAAGCAGTGCAAATTCCCTGGGTTCTGGGGTAGTTCTGTGTTTTTGAGTGAATGTTTTCAACTAAACAGTGTGTTGGGGCTGGGGAGGCTGGGGGACACACAAGCCTTTGCTAACCCTGACAGAACTGAGCAGTGCTAGGGAGAAAAAACCAACAGATATTCACGCTGTGATACCAGAGAAGCCATGGGATCATTTCTTTTCTTATTTGCAGATAATAAAATTACCCAGTGGGAAGACCCCAGGCTGCAGAACCCAGCCATCACGGGCCCAGTAAGTACTGCTGTGGGATCTTCTATTAAATGGCCTGACTTGGGTCCAGCTGGAGCAGCAGCAGATCAGGGATGGGCAGCCTGGGAAGCAGGAGCTCTGCTGGTCCACATCCTAAATCAGAAGAAGCTGGGAATGTCACACCAACTTCAGGCAGCCTCCCAGATTGTTCAGGGTTTGGGGGTGCCTATGGAGAAGTGCTGCTATTTACCCGTTAACTGGGTCGTTACTGACAGTAGGATTTTACTGAGCTGACACATCGTTCTGTTTATTTTGGGATCTCTGGACAATAAAAAGCTGTTTACACTTGGGAGGAGGGAGGTGGGCCTATGTGGATTCAAAGTGTGACAAAAAAGACAAAAAATGGGTCAGTCAGTTTAAGAGACATAAAACTTCCTGCGCGTAAACAGAGGTTTCAGAATATCAGCCTTAAAAAAAAATAAACACAGCATTTTACTTCAGTATCAAATTTTAAAAACATCCAAGAGTGATTCTTTGACTTTTTTTTTAATGCTGGTTTTATGCTGAGTTATGCCATTTTATGGTATTCTGGGTGATCAGACTTTCAATCCCAAGATGTCTGGTGCCAAGAGTACATTTTTTTTCTGGATAAATCCTTGGGACCTTTAAGAGTTTCAGGACACAGCAGATGAGTCTGCTGCATGGTGTAATTCCAGTTGCTTAATATTAATGTAATATCAATAATGTAATATTGATGTAATAATTAATTAATATAATATCAATAATGTAATATGTAATGTAATAATATCAATAATAGTCGCTTGTTTGACCATAGTTGTTTTTGGAGGGATTTACCAGTTTATGAGGCATTTAAAACTGGAGATCCTCACACACAGCACTGTGCAAATTGCTAATAGGCCTCTCCCCAGAAATGCTGAGCGTAAATGAGAGAGACTATTGAGAAAGTTTGTTTGAAGGAAATGAAACGATCATGGTCCCCTTGAGTGACTGACAGTGGTTTGTTTGTTGGTTTTTAAGGGAAAGCAGGAGCGAATCCATTTCACAGAAGCACTAAAGATGCATCTCAATGCTTTCAATCATAATATTTCTGGTGCCATGACAAACAGAATTACTTAAATTGCCTTTCACGTTGTGTTTAAATAAAGGAAGCATGTAGAGAGATTATTTAATGGCTGTAGTAAAGTCCTATTACCTTCAGAGTAAAATGATGTTATTTGTGGGATTTTTCAGTGGGATTTTTCAATCTCTCCTGGCTGCTGTCCCTCCTGGGTGGGTTGAGGGGAGCCCATAGCACAGTGTGTGGGTGGCAGGGCTGTCAATCCCTTTTCAGTATGTGGGTATCAAAGTGCTGAGTGGCTGGAATGACGTGTGCTCCCACTGCTCCCAACAGGCAGTGCCGTACTCCAGGGAGTTCAAGCAGAAATACGACTACTTCCGCAAGAAGTTAAAGAAACCTGTGAGTAGAACCAGAGCCAGGGGGGCTGCAGGACACACCTGCCAGGTTACTCCATTGTGCTGCTCCTCAGGGGCTCAAGTAGGCACCAAAAACACAAAGCAAAGTTTGAATTTGATGGGTTTCCCAACAAAAAGCTTTTCTAAGCCTTTAAGACTTAGATTTTTCTAGATGAATGCAAATGCCCTTAAAGTAGAGCACAGTCAATCTTTCTCCTTTTTTGGTTTGTTTGTTTGTTTGTGTGATACTTTTCTTGTTGTTTTCATCAAATATTTACCACAGAAGTCTGCAGCACTGTTCTGGAACTGGCCCAGTTCCCCCCATGCTCTCAACCCATGGACTGAGAGAGCACTGGGAAATAAAAACATGGGGAACTGGAACACCAGGTGTCTGATCTGTCACTGAGCTGTTACCAGTCAGTAATTTGCCCAAAGACTTATTTCTTGAGACTAACAAGGATAATCTGATCTTCTTTGACACAGGCTGACATACCCAACAGATTTGAGATGAAATTACACAGAAATAACATTTTTGAGGAGTCCTACAGAAGAATCATGTCTGTGAAGAGACCTGATGTACTAAAAGCCAGACTCTGGATTGAATTTGAGTCAGAAAAAGGACTTGACTATGGAGGTGTGGCCAGAGAATGGTTTTTTCTCTTATCCAAGGAGATGTTTAACCCTTACTATGGTCTCTTTGAATACTCAGCAACGTAAGTGTCCATTAAATACTTGTATTCTCAAGGGATATACATTACATTTTGCATAAGAGGCACAGTTGCTCTGGGCAGAAGTAGCTCCTCCTTCCCAGGGTGCCCTGGGCAGCCCCACTGCCCTGTTCCTGCCACCCTTCAGAGGGCCTCTGGAATTGTCCTTGAGAACCCAGAAAACATTTCAAAACATTTCCATTGCCCAGACAACATCTAGGGCAGCAAAAGTGCTGTTTCTGAGGCCAGTAATGGTGAAGGGAGCAGTGTCACAGAAAAGCCTCTTTCCTCTGCTGCCCAGGGTTGCAGTGCTGCTGTAGAGCAAGCTCGGAATGCAGCTGCTGGTTCACACTGCAGCAGTTCCCCAGCAGTGGCCTCCCAGAACTTTAAACTGGGGGCTGCCCTTTAAAATCTTGGAGCAATCCCTTAGTGCAAGGGAGAGGGGGCATCTCGTGCTCACAGTGGGCTTGGTTTGCTGCCCTGTCAGCCCTCAGTGGCTCTGTGGTGGGACAGCCTGGAAAGGACTTGGACACAGCCCCAGAGCGCTGTTGAAGGGAGATGCCCCTAAGCACAAGTTATTTATTAACATATCTGAGTGTCTGCTTACTTAAAGACTTGGTCCTTTAGCTATTTTTTTTCTTTCCCCAAAAAAGGGACAACTACACACTTCAGATTAATCCTAATTCAGGTCTCTGTAACGAAGATCATCTGTCGTACTTCACGTTCATTGGCCGGGTGGCCGGCCTGGCCGTGTACCACGGGAAGCTGCTGGACGGTGAGTCCTGCTCCTGCTCTGTTGCTGCCTCTGGGGAAGGAAATGCACCTCCTTGAGAGCCCCAGGTTCTGGGGACAGTCTGGGACTGGCACTCTTGAGACTTGAGTGGTGATTCTTGAAGTTACAGTGTCTTATTCAATCAGCGGGTTTCATACAAAGCTTTGCTCTTTTCTCCACTCACGTTAAAACTCCAGAACCAGCATGAGCACTGTCCCTAGAGGAAAAGCATGGAATATATTTCAGTCATTTCCATGCAAACCTGCAGCCCAACTAGGGGGGTCAACTGCAGCATATTTTGATACGTAAAATTGTCGCTGAACGATTTAATAACAACTTCTGCTGCATTTTGAAATCTCACACCAGGCAGACATTACTGACCAGATTTTCCTGGTGCAGCAGAGGAAGCAAAAGAGTCCTCAGCAGAGGAAGCTCACCAGCCTGGTTTTCAGGCAGCTCCTTGGAGAGAGGAGTAGTGATTTTAAATGGGATAGAGTGCCCTGAGCTCAATTCCCCAGCTTTTGGCTCTCTCTGCCATTAATGTTAGGGCAGTCAGTGGAGTCTGGTAGTTAGTGGATAATTGCTGAAACTGAAAAATGGGATTTTCTGTGCCTAAACAAACATGAGCTGCTCTGATGCTCTGAGCTGCAGGACTGTTACAGTCAGGAGGTAACAGGAGATGCCAGGGGTGGTGCCTTTGTGGAATGTGCAGGTGCAGAGCAGGGCAGGTAACACGCTCTCTCTCTCTCTCTCTCTCCCCCCCACAGGCTTCTTCATCAGACCTTTCTACAAGATGATGCTGGGGAAGCCCATAACGCTGAAGGACATGGAGTCAGTGGTAAGACCCCATTTACCCCATGCCAGTGCTCACAGGCCCGTGGGTTTCTAGAACTCTGCACTAATTGCCCATTTTCAAACTGCCTAATTGTGATCTGCCCTAGGATAGCGAATACTACAACTCTCTGAAGTGGATCCTGGAAAATGACCCTACGGAGCTGGATCTCATGTTTTGCATAGATGAGGAAAACTTTGGACAGGTACGTAAAGGTTATTTACATCTTAGGACTGGTTATTGCCAACAAGGACCTCAGTACTGAGCAGAGTCTTGTGGTGTGAATGCACTGTTCAGCCTCCACCTCGCTGTGCTCCCGGCTGGGACTGGGGGTGCCACGTTCCTGTCAGGGAGCCGCAACATCTTTGGGACAAGCCGGATACGCAGCTGAGTAAAACACTTGCAACAAAGAGGAATAAAGGTGTCTCACAGTCCAGAGCAGCTGGGACATGCTCTGAGCCCAGGGACTGTTTGGGTTTCTGAGGTGGAAGGTGTTCTCAGAGGAGAGGGGCAGAATGAAGCCAGGGAGGTCCTGTCTGTAGTGCCTGTCACAGAGGCGGCTGGTACAACAGGGGAAGCTGCCAGGTTTAAAAGGGTCACAGTCTGTGGGTAACTTTCTCCATTACAAATGAAAATGTTGTAAACATTATATTAAATTTATTTGCTTAGAGGCTTTTATCACCTTTTTTTGCACATTCCCTTTGTTTACTTCTGAGATCTAGATCCTGGCTCCAGGTACAACTGGACCTGGGGACTATAGGGCCTTTTATAAAAACTGACAAACATTTCAAACCATGTACTCAATGTCCTGTCAAAAACATTCTGATCACTTTCCAGTGCTTAATGCCTTTTTCCTGAAGCAACATAAGGTTATGGATTACATGGAGAACTAGGGAGAGTATTGAAGCCACAGAATAGAGAGGTTCTGTAATACACTGACTGGCTTTGGGCAGTTTCAATATGTGATTTATCTTATTTTATTATAAATAATAACTATTATAATTTTGTATATTTAAAGTATATAGTTCATGGTCATATTTTATATAAATATATAATTTCATTATTTAAAATAATAATTTAAATTAAATTATTAGCCAGCTTCTCTCTGCCAGTTTTCCCTTCTGTCAGCACAGAGTTTGTTAAAGTTTGTTAAAAAGCGTAAATCAATTTACTCATGATTTCCTGATACTATTTGTAAAATGCTGCTCAGGGAGAGTGGGACAAAGAGGTCCTCAAATAACAGGTTTTTTGGTCTTCTGAAATACAGACATATCAAGTGGACCTGAAGCCCAATGGGTCCGAAATCATGGTAACAAATGAAAACAAGCGGGAATACATTGAGTAAGTATCATTATGGAGTACACCTGGAGTACACCAGTTGTACTTACAACTGACCCTGCTGTAATTCCTGTAGTTTGTACTGCACAAGAGCATCAGGGGTCATTGGAAAAAAAAAAAAAAAAATCTTAGTGTTAACATTGGTTATATCCAGTCAAATATAAGAACAAAGAGTAAAGTAAATTACATGCTTTGTTCTCCTGAAATTCCCCCCCCCATGGAAACATGGTTCTCCAACATCTGGCTCAAGTTCAGATGAGCCAGAAGGTGCTCTCCAGCCTGGCCCTCATCCCATTGTCCTCCTCTGCCAGTCACGGACCAGAGCCAGGATTCCAGTGCCAGCATTCCTACTAAAAATTGGCCAAATCTGAAATTAGGTTTAATTTTCAGCTTTCTCAGTTTTTCCACCTACCAGGATGTGAAATGCTAAATTCACCTATACCTGCTGGCATTTTAAATCAGGGTCTTCTCCAAGGTGAAAGGCATTAAAATTGCTACATTCATGCAAATTGGGCATTCATTTCCAGTGCCTGGACCTGGCCCAATTCCATGCTTGGAATTGATTTTTTATGCCTGCATCTGTGAGGTGTTTGTGCTGTGGGTGGCTGGTACTGAAAGCAAGGTGTCCCTTTGATGCTGCAGTTTTTCTTTATTCATAGGCAAGGTGCTGTGTCCTGACAGCTCTCCTCAGAGCTTACAGACTTTGCTGGGAATTTTTAATTACTCAGTGCTCTGGAAGAATAAAATGTCTGCTCACGTAGGTACCTACAGGAGTGAAAATATTCCCACTGTGATTTGGTCATAGTCACTGGGGCTTTTGGTTTGTTTCTGCAAAATTCCATCAGTCACCAGCCAATAAATTGGAACAACTGATGAAAGCTGCTCAATTACCTGAACTTGCTGAAGTTGTAAATGACAAACTGAAAGCACTTGGGGTTGCTGAAACCTCTGAACGCTTGGCTGAGACCTGCTAATGAGTTTGTTTTTCTGATGGGGTTTTGTTTCTTTCTGCAGCCTGGTCATCCAGTGGCGGTTTGTCAACAGAGTGCAGAAACAAATGAATGCCTTTCTGGAGGTGAGAAATCCCATTTTTCTTCCACAAAAATAGGGATTTTTTTTCCAACACAGATTTCTTACCCACTGGTGTCTGTGTAAAGGGAGCAGGGAGCTTGGCATGGAATGCAAATACAATACTTATGTTTTATGATTGTACAGTTTTATCTTGTGTAAGAATATATCATCTTTCCCTTATGAGAATAAGGTCATTCTCTTTCAAGTTTAATTATTTGAGCTTGAAGTAATTTGGTCATTGATGTTTTTAATTAGGATTTAGATGGGATGAGTGTTTTAACTTTGCTGTTCTTCTTTTTAGGGGTTCACAGAACTGCTTCCTATTGATCTGATTAAAATTTTTGATGAAAATGAACTGGAGGTGAGTCAATTTGGTGCCCCAAACTGACGGTTCTCTGACAGATGTGCCATGTTCTGGGCTCTTCAGTCATCCATCCCTCTCCCTAAGGGAATGTGCAGACACAGCTGCTTTGCTCAGAGTTGGAAATTAGATGTTTCTTCCTAATTAATAGATCTATTCATGACATGCAAAGAACTGCACTTACACAGGGAGGTGGTTGGGGGCGTGTCTCTGAAAGCCTGGAAGTAGCTTTAGTGGATCAGTGCTATCCTGCCTCTGCCAGTCACATTTGAGGCAAACACATGGAAGTTGCTGTCACATTATGGCAGTGTGCAGCCATTCTCCAGTAACTGGAATACTCTGGGAAGAAGCTCAGACTCTCCCCTGTGTGTGCATAAATGGCTGAAGGTCAGAGCCCTGAGGGGCAGTGACACCTTGTTAGCTTGTGAGTGCAGGGAAACACACACTCCTTAACATCCCACCCTTCTGCTTTCCTGCAGTTACTGATGTGTGGCCTTGGTGATGTGGATGTCAATGACTGGAGACAACACACCATCTACAAAAATGGTTACTGCCCAAATCATCCCGTTATCCAGTGGTTCTGGAAGGTAAGACTGGGTACCACCTCTGATGGGTCCTGTAAGTGAAAGTTACTGCCCTTTTTTGCAATCATTTTTCCTCATGAAAACTGCTAAGAATGGGGGGCTGTTGTGCTGGGGGCAGGACTTGTTCCACCTCCCTCAGGTGAGGGCAGGTGTAGCTCCCAGATGGGAGCTGGAGAGGAGACAACCTGTTGTGTGCTGGGGGTTGGCTGGTACAAAAGGTGCTGGCTTTGGGCTGCTCTTTAGCCCTGCCCACCCAGGCCAGGGCAGGAGGCTGAGGCCGATGGTGTCCATTTGCCCACAGGCTGTTCTGCTGATGGATGCTGAGAAACGGATCCGGCTCCTGCAGTTCGTGACCGGGACGTCACGTGTGCCTATGAACGGATTTGCTGAACTTTATGGTGAGCTGCTGGTGGCACGATGGGAGCCCAGCCAACCTCTGAGCCCCACGTAGCGCTGAGTGTTAAATGCTGATGTCTGAGCTCACTTTCTTGGCATTACACAAGCTCTGAAACCAACTCACTGGGCTTGGAAAGAAAGAACCATGTTCGTGGTGCTTTCATGTACCTGTTACAGGTGACAAATCCAGCCCACAACTGATGCCAACATTTCATGTTAAAAATGATGTTTAGGCAGTCTGTACTGTCTGGCAATTTCTGTATCATATGGTTTTCATTTTCAGGTTCAAATGGTCCTCAGCTGTTTACAATAGAGCAGTGGGGAAGTCCTGATAAGCTGCCCCGAGCTCACACCTGGTAAGTCACCGAAGCATAAAGTCCAGAGCTGCTCCTGCCATAAGGGCCACACTGCTCACTGTGGTCAGCATTTGATCCTGCGGGTCCCCAGTGCCTTCACAAACTGAGAAACTGAAGGATATTATTTTACTTCCCACATCCTAGTAAGTGGATGTAATGAACTACAGCAAGTCAGACATCAGCCATAGAAAGCCCATAAGTAACTGGAGAATTCAAAACAAATGTAAGGTTATAAGATAATTTAACCCTGGTTTATAGATTTTGCAAACATTGAAAGCATTTAGTACACATTTGTCTTGCTCTGTTACATTTCAGGAATGTAGGTTTTTAAAGAAAAATTGTGCTGAATGGGAAAACTATTTTATAGATTATCAGTACAGACTGGGGATCTTTCCATAAAACTAATCACTCTATAGAATAATGAGCTTTAATAAAAAAACAAAAGCACAAACCCTACCAAACACAAACAACTATACTGCCCTGAACACACTCCAAAATCGGCCCATTCTCTTTGGGTTCCAGTTCTCTGCTAACTTTTACCTTTGGAAGATTTTCTCTTGGATGTTTAATGTTTTTTCCACCCCAAAGAGCAAAGAATCTGTCCCCTAAATCTGGAATATCTTTGCTGAACCTCAAGAAATTAGTCTTTTGACAAAGATTGTGTTCCATCATCTAATTACAGCGAGGGGCTTTCTGTTGGCTTTTTTTCTCTCCTGAGTGATTCTTACCAAATTCCTGCTTCCAGCTTTGCAAGGGAAGGCAGCACACAGTTACTGGAGAGCTCACCTTGGGCAGGTGTGAGGTGTGAAGTGTGCAGGGAACTCTGTGGACCACAAGCTGTATTCTTAATCAAGACCCCTAATTATTTAATCTTCTCTAGTTCTTTCAAACTCTGTTTTTCCATGGATTATGCAGTGACTCTTTCCTTGTCCCTCCCAGCTTTAACCGCCTAGACTTACCTCTGTATGAATCTTTCGAGGACCTGCGGGAGAAGCTCCTCATGGCCGTGGAGAATGCCCAAGGGTTTGAAGGGGTGGATTAACTTTGCAGCAGCACCCGTTCCCTCTCCAAGCACGTTCTGCTGGCTTTGGCAGCTGCCCCAGGGACTCGGAGGGACTGTGGCACAGCAGCTGCCCGGCGCTGGCTCTGGAGCAAACCCCGGCAGCGTGGGGGCGGAGCCCCGAGGCCGGGACTGTCACCGGGGGTGGCCTTGCTGATGTTCCCGCAGCAGTTGCGAACTGATCACATTTCAGCAGGACTTACTCTATTTATGTTGTGCCTCTGTAGGCAAAGCCCTTAATAAATATTTTACACAATTTCTAATGACAATGAATGGAATTAATAATTTTACAGGTATAGTATTACAACTCATGTTTACTTCCTAATTGATTTAGACATTTTCAGATTTTATTTCATTACAATTAAATATCATATACTTGGAAAAATGAGCATTTTTCTTAATTTCATACCAGACTTATTTTTCAAAGTACGTTGAGCCTTGTGTTCCTAAATCATTAGGAGAGTAGGAGAAAGCTCTGTTAGAAGCTTTCTCTTCACGGGCTGTCTCTCGAAAGCAACTCTCTTCATTAAGCACATCACTGTTGTTCTGTATCCAGAAGTAAGGGCTGGATGTTGCATTTTTGTATAAGTACTAGAAGAGTGTCAAGGCCCAGCAGAGCCCTGACACAGCATGTCTAGATCTGTGTTCTACCAAAACGGCCTCGTTACTGCCAAGCTGTACATGTGCTACAAAGCATCTGGGCTGGGTTTGGCATTAAGCCTTTTAGGAGAACATGCTGAACCCTGTCATTCTCTCTGCACAGTGATTCGTTTTCCATCCTTTCCTCATTCCTGTTTGCAGTGGAGGCGTTCTGAATGAAATCTGGCACTCTGGAACACAGCTCTGTTCTGGCTCCTGTTTGTGTGCACTTGCTAATGAACCTAATTAACACTGGGGTTGTTCATTTCTAATGGCACCGATTCTGAAGGCACTTTCTGTACCACAGGGAAGGTAGACCTGGCTTGAGCATAAACATTAATGGGATTTTACTCCTTCCCACTGCACGTGTCCTTCTGGTGCAAGATCTGTCCATGGCGAATTTGGCTGCTGCTGTGTAAGAGAAAACCCAACCAGCTCTAGACCTGAGCCTACAGACATGTTCCTCAGCAACTGTTTCTGTGATTTCTTTTTTACTTACAAAGATTTATTTAATATACACTGCTGTCTAATCCATTTTGTTACCTATGACATGTTGCATGCCTAATCTATAATGTCTGAGTTGCATCTGTTTTGTGGCGGATTAAAGGTGACAGATTTGTGCTTGTCCCAGTGCAGTGACATGGTGACAGCACTGCTGGAGCAGGGCTGGTTCCACTGACCTGCAGCTCTGCCCCGGCCTGTTCCCCAGCATCCAAGCAAGGTGACACCACTTGCCAAAACAAACTTCCACCTCACTGCCAACAGTTTTTGAGCCCTAGGCTTACCTGTGTGTCCAGCCTGCGTCCAGCCACACGGCAGAGCCTAGGACACAGCATAACCCAGCTGGGAAGAAGCCTCACTGCCAGTTATGGTCCCAGTCCTGAGGAAGACTAGGGTAGTACTTGAATGCAGTTCAGGATTCCTTCTCTGTTAAATCTGCTTCCTGACATTCCTGCCTGACCTTTTCCATCTGAGGAGCAAGCTGGAATGCAAGACAGTGGCTGGCATCAGAGTAGACAGGAATGCTGGACTGACTGCTTGGCTTTGGGGATAGAATAGATAAATCCTGGTTATCCCAATGACCTGTACATTGAGCACAGCTGATTCTGACATGGAATGCTTTGAGAGAAGTGTCATACTCCAAAATTTGTTTTGTCTTCTGGAGGATTTTTGGTGAAGTCTGATGCATGCATCAGAACGTGGGCTGTGAAGCTGCAGTGCCATGTCGGGCACAGAGGAAGGCTGTCAGCAGCTGAGGCAAGTTATGTTTAACAATCCACCCTTCCTCCTGGTGTGCTCTGTCTTTCCCCTCTCTTAAAACAGGTTCAGTAATACCTACCTCAAAGCCTTCTCAGGCCCCTAGAATTACACAGTGCCATCTCACTGGAAGTTTTTGTTGGTTGGATTCTTTTTCTTTCTCCCCAAAGTTAAATCTAGACTGGTTTGCTTACCAGCTTCTCAGAGCTGCTTTTCAGCCCCACAAGCCAAGCCCACAGTCCCCCCAAAAGCATGACTGGTGATTGCAGCACAGAGGTGAGGATCACTCCCTTAACTACAATTACTGAGGAAATCAGCTGCTGTGAAATAAAAATGTAAATGAAATAAAAAAAAACCAAAGCTGTGAAATAGTTCCACAGCTTTATTTTGCCCAGGGAGTTTTTAATTTACAGCAGAAACCGTCCCCTACCCTCAGACCCCATCTCCATTATTTTGGGGGTTTCTCCATGAGTATTCTCTGCCAGCGCTGGAGTAAAAATTCCCCGAGTTCTGGTGGGACCGGTGGGATTTGGGGTTCGGAGCCGCGGCGGGGCTGCAGCCGGAACAGGAAGGGCAGCGCCGGACTCGACTGATGCCGGTCCCGCTCCCTCCTCGGTCGTGCGGGCCCGGGGCGGGGGTCGGGATGGGGCTCCGAGCCGGCTCCCCGAGAGTCCCAGGAGGCAGGGCCCGGGTGGTA
>JANPWX010000601.1:144577-169014 GCA_024734555.1 Trochalopteron elliotii | reverse complement strand
GCTCGCCCTCGGCCGCCCGGCGCTCTCCCGTGCGCAGGCCACGGAGGGCGCGGCGGCTGCGCCGCATCGGCGCTTCGAGTACAAGTACAGCTTCAAGGGGCCGCACCTGGTGCAGGCGGACGGCACGGTGCCGTTCTGGGTGCACACGGGCAGTAAGTGCCGGGCGGGGGTGGCGGGGCCGGGCCGGTGGCGTTTCTGAGAAGGAGGCAGCAGTGTCCGGTCGGGGGACGCCGGGTCTCGGGGAGAAGCCGCGCGCGAAGCTGGCAGTGGGTGCCCTCCGTGCCCTCCGACTCCACGTGGCACCAGAGGGGGAGAGGAGATGCTGCGGTGGCGGAAGAGTGCCCGGACCCGCCCGGGCTCCCGCCCGCGGTGCGAAGGCACCTACGATCTCCTGGTGTGGCGGCTGCGGGCCCTGGGCAGGGGACTCGTGGCGCTGCCGGGAAGTGCTGATGTGTCACTGCTGCCGCGCTCGAGGTCGGCCCGGGTCGTGCTGCCAGGAAAACTGTTGGGTTTCATCGTCTCAAAGCTCGAAATGCAGAGTGTGCCTTGGCAAATAGGACTTGGTTGAACAACGTTTGTACAGTTTCTGTGCGCTCTGGGTTAAGGGTTCCGTTGTGCTCCGAAAGGCTTGTTGCCCTCCCTGAGTGTCCCCCCTTGTGAAAGGTGTTGACATTTACAGATCCACCTTCGCATAGTTTCTCTGCAATAACTTCTGCTGTGGGTTTGGGTTTTGTCAGACTTTAATTTAGTTGCTACCGCTTGATTCTAAATATAATCTTTTTATTTGACATTATGCTACAAGTGACGTGAGGGAAACTGTCTACAGATGAGGGGCTTTGCCCTGCTTTCTCAAGAAAATAATCCCTAAAAGAAGTTATTTAATGCAAGCAAATTAATCTGTCTCTGAATGTATGCCTGTTGTTCTTTTACAGAAAGTTAGAACATCTTGTTTTCTTTCTAGATGCCATTCCAAGTGCAGATCAGATCCGTATAACGACCTCTTTGAAAAGCCAGAAAGGCTCAGTATGGACAAAGAACAAATCAATATTTGAATATTGGGAAGTGGAAGTGACCTTTCGAGTTACAGGAAGAGGCCGCATCGGAGCTGATGGACTGGTAGGAGCAGTTTCATCTAACTGAGAAAAATAGATGTGCTTTAAAAGTGAATCTTGACTTATGACTTTTTGCTTTCTTCATAGGCAATCTGGTTTACAGAAGAGCAAGGCTTGGAAGGCCCTGTTTTTGGGGCAGCTGATAAATGGAACGGTGTTGGAATTTTCTTTGATTCATTTGATAATGATGGAAAGGTTGGTTGGAAGGAAACTCTTGTAACAAAGATAACAAATTAATTTCCTGCCTGCTGAGGAAAAAACTAGGATGTTGTTTTTCTACTCTTCCCATCTTTCACTTCAAAGGGATAAAATAAAACAGTCGGGTTTCCCTTATACTGGAAACACCAATTTCTATGTGTGTCTTCAGAGATGCTCTTTTTCTTGGAAGATATCTGCCTTGAGTAGCTCAGCAGCAGAGATTTTGTAGCAGATGAGGATGACAATTACTGTTTTCAATTCTCAGTTTTCCAGTCCAGAATGATCCTGAAACTTAAACAGTACATAGTCAGACTGCTTTGGTGCTTTTGCTTTCTCTGCACAACTTTGGCTTGCTTTTAGGCATTTTAGACTGCTTTTAGTAGAGGGCTGTCTGAGATGTTGCTGATATTTCCCTTCAAATTAAACTAATCCATTTGTGTGCCATTTCTTTCCCTAGAAAAACAATCCTGGAGTGATTGTTGTAGGCAACAATGGAAAGTTGCTGTATGACCATCAGAAGTAAGTTTATTTTCAGTGTTATTGCTGAATGCTTGCTTTTGAATGATGAAATGTTCCTTGAAACCCTTTGAGAAGCATTGTAAAGGCTTCTTTCATATGAAACTTTGTTGTTTCCTTTACATTTGATGGTTTATATTTGTTAAAACACTGCTTTGGCAGTAACAGCAGAGAAACTGGCAACTGATGGATATTTAAGTGGCATATGCCCTTTGGGATGGATGAACTCAGATAAATGTAGGCACAGTACAGACTTTTGCTTATGGGAATCTTCCACCCACAGCTAATAACTGGCAGAAGTGACTAACTGAAGGCTAATTGCTGTTACTAAAATTAGTTGGATTAATTTTGATTTCTGATTGTTTATCAACAGCACAATGGACACCTTTTTGATTTCGGAGAGGAGTGGTGTCTAGCTCAGTTGGTGCAGTCTCTACAGCTTATTTCCATCTAGGTTCCCAGGTGCAGGAATATATCTGAAAATTATATCCTAGAATGTATCTTAGAAAACAGATTTCCCCATTGCTACATTTCCTCTGCACTTGTCCTGTGTACAGGGTGCAGTACTGGAGATCCCTGCAGAAGGCTTAGTGCAGTTACAGAACAGCCCTTGGAAAAGCTTGCAGATTGAAAAACTGGGATGCGGTTGCTTAGTGAGAGTCAGACACTTTTGACCCAGCTGATTAATCATAACACAGGGTTTTATGGATGTTCTCTTTTTGCACAGTGATGGATCCACGCAAGCACTGGCATCCTGTCAGAGAGACTTTCGGAACAAGCCCTATCCTGTTCGGGTTAAGATCACTTACTACCAAAAAACACTGACTGTAAGTCTGAAATAACAAAATTACTTGTCTTTCTCAGCTTCTTAAATGTGAGACTGGGCTTTCAGAGTTGCAACAAATATATCAGTTGCAGTGGTGGGAATGTGGAGCTTGGCAGCAGAGGTTGGAAGGAGGTGGTGTGCTTAAATACTTACACAGGTTCTTTTGGCTGCACTAGAATGCAGGTATGGCTGATTTTTCTGATGTGACGTAGGAGGCAGTCGTGCAAACACACTCAAAATGTGCTCAAACCCTTCTGTTGCTCTTCACTTGCCTGGAGAGGTGTCCTAAAGTCAGGATCTCTTTAAGCTACAGGTGATTGCACAGATCCTAAGCTTGATATTTCTTAAGCTGATCTAAGAGTTGCAGAGGGTTTTGTAGCTGATTTTTGAACCAGAGGTTCTTGAAATGTGGCTAAAATACTAAAACTATTTAACAGTAGATTTAAATGTTCTTGAGGCTACTCACCTCCAAAAAATAGTAAGGCTTTGAAGACTAAAGATTAAAAACCACTGGTAGACTTCTTAAAAACTATTCAGCTAGTTGTGAATTCCTTCTATGTAAAGAGAGAAAAATACTAATGTAGTGCTGGGTTGTGAAAGCTACAGCGGGTGCTTGTGGGCTTCTGATTCCTTCTGGAAAGGTGCTGTTCGTATATTCACAGGTAGCAGCCATAAAGTGCAGAGCTATCATTTTGTAGTAGAAGTTTCTCTAAAAGTAAACATGACTGCACCTAGAAGAGGGCAGACCTTGTACTGTGTTGTAATGAGAAAAACTGCCTGTCACTCTTGAATAAAAGTTAAATTTCAGCCTCCAAGGCTGCTCTGTTTTCACTTGGGCTCTGATGCCTCCTCTAGGAGCTCCTCTGTCCCAGATGTTGCTGTTAAACTTAGCAGTTCTCTCTTTCTCCGGGATGCATTTGCAGACTCTCCCTAAACTTTGAATCAGAGCTGCAAGGGATGACTGGTGTAGATCAGTTGCCCAGAACCTTCTTAGGATGTGGACTCTTGCAAATAGAATGCTTATGTAAAATGTCTCTTTGAGAAAATAAATAGTTTTTGGTTTCTGGTATGAGCTGCTGAGTTACCCAATCAGTTGTATTTTGTGAGCATTACTGCAAACTGACAAAACAATTAACACAAATGTGATGAAAATCCTAAGTGTTTGTCCTTTTAGGTATTAATTAATAATGGCTTTACTCCGGATAAAGAGGACTATGAATTTTGTGCCAAAGTGGAAGATATGGTGTTGCCATCACAAGGGTACTTTGGAATATCTGCAGCCACAGGGGGACTTGCAGGTGGGAAATGTTAAAAATTACAGCACATCCTGTGGGGACTTGCCAGGCTTGCAGGAGAGGTTGGTTGGGTGGTTGGGTTTTTTACTACCAGTGTTGAGCCAAAATACCAATTTTGGACCATGGTGATGTAAATAACCCTCTTGCAGTCCTGAATTACTGACATGCTTTGGCCTTTTCCTGACTCCAGCTAAAGAATTTTTGGTTTTTCCTGACAAAGCCCCTTTATAGTCTCATTCCCCACTGCACAAACTCTTGGGAGGATGCTGGTTTTTTGAAGATCTTTTGCAAGTGGAAGATTGGCTTGGGAATTACGGACATTTGTAAGGTGGTTTTGTTTTGTTTGTTGAATACAGATGACCATGATGTGCTGTCATTTCTGACCTTCCAGCTGACTGAGCCTGGGAAGGAAGCAGTAAGCATTTTTATGCATGATTAGTAAAATATTTTATTGTGCATGTTACTTATTTTATGTGCAGCACCAGATTATGATATTTCCTCTTAAGTCACACGTGGCATTCCTGTTTCAACAATTCTGGCATGTAACTGTGCTGTCATCTGGTTTAGAAAAATTAAACTAGTATTGTAATGTTTCAGTAATATTGTCATTAGTATTCTCAAGACCAGAATTCTGGAAGCAACACTGAAGCAACAAAATTTGTGATGTTAAATCAAGCCATGCAGTACTACAAAGTACATTTTCTTCTGGAAGTAGGCAAATGTCTGTTCTCACTTTCAACTTTCCCTACTTCTAGAATGGTTCTGTACTGCTAAACAGCTTTATCCTTGCAAAACTTGTTTTAATTTTCTGTTGGGAAAATTTTCTGTTTGATCTCCATGGGAATTTGTGGTTTTACACTTCAGCTACATGTATGAATGTGCTGCAGTAATTTTGGTATGTTTTCACATCTGAAATCTGAACAGCCTTGCTGCAGAGTCAGTTATGTTAAGAGTGGGGGAGAACATGAGAAAAATCTCACACGTGCCTTTCTCTCCAATAATGTTTTAAAGCCAACACCAGATACAGAAATCCCTCAGAAAGATAAAGAGAAGTATCAAGAAGAATTTGAACACTTTCAGCAAGAATTGGATAAGAAGAAGGAAGAATTTCAAAGGGAACATCCTGATGTGCAAGGACAGCCAGGCAAGTTATTTGAGCTGTTTTTCAGTTGTCCAGGAAAATATTTGTTTTCCAGGATGTTCACAATTAGGGATACTCTGGCTGGTCTTGCTAAGCTCCCACTGATGTTACTTACATTATTATAAAATCTTCACTGTAACGTGTTTCCTGTTTCTAAAGTTACTCAGGTGGTGCCTGGATTGAGAACAAAAGGAATGGCTGGAAACGTGGTGGGAATTATGAACAACAGAAGGGAGAGAAGGTCATGCATCCCTCTGTAAAGTGGTGATTTAGAAAGCATGGCCTTTTTTCGTTATTTAAAGAACATCTTTTTGGTCTGTTTCTGCACATTCATAGAAAACTTTTTTAAAGGTGGCCTAGTGCATATCTTGGAACATATGCTTACCATGGAAAAGATTTTTAATGCTTGCCTAATGCTGGGGAGACAAGAACCTGATTAGTTGAAAATATTGTGGAAGCCATTTGTTACTTCTGTGGGTTTTAATAGCTGTATGTGACTGCACATACACTGGGAATGTACTTTGGGCATCTAGATGTGAAATTTCAGGTTGTCATCTTTATTGCACAGTGATAAGTTATGACTGTTCTAAAGGTCTTAATACGTTATTTTGATCTGCATTTTTGAGGTACAGCTCAGCCTTTCTTTGATAAGAAATAATCCCTTTGCCACAGAGTCTTTTGGACTTTGGGATGGTGAAGTTGTAGAAGGTAAATGGATGTGGATATGTTAAAGGAGCAAGAAGAATGATCCAATGCAGTTTGTGAGGAATGTGCACATGTGTAAGAATCCCTTGTGCTCTTTTCTTAGCAGCAGATGATGTTTTTGAAACTGTGAGTGATCGTGAACTGAGGCAAATCTTTGAGGGGCAGAATCGAATTCATCTGGAAATCAAACAGCTTAACAGGCAACTGGATATGATTCTGGATGAGCAGAGGAAATACGTCTCTGCAGTCACAGAGGAGATTGCCAAAAGAGGAGCTGGGTTTCCAGGTCAGCAGGGACAGGTAAATAAAACCCATGGTGATTCAGAGCCCAACCTGATTTCAGCAGTGGGATCCATTTGTTTTTTTCCAAGATATGTTGATCTTTTTTCTCTCCCTGCCCCTACCAGGTTTCCCAGCAAGAGATAGAGACAGTTGTGAAAACCCAAGAAGAGGTCATTAGACAAGTAAAGGAAATAAGGTAAACACCTTCCAAATATTCTGGCTATGGTTTGAATTTTATGATTTCTGTCTAAATCATGTGTATTATTTCAGTGGGATAATATTGACAAACTTGATGTTTGTGTCAGTTCCTTAGCGAAGACTCCCTGCATATATTGAATTTCTGTAAGAAAGTCAGTTCATGCCCCAAGGATTGCTAAGCACCCTAATTTGTTTCTTTTTTATCATGAAATTCCACTTCAACAGGTAAGTTCAGCCCTGTTAAAAACAGTGAAGTAAACCCCTTATTTTAAAGGTGCTATACTGCTGAAATAGATTTGTGAAGATGCTTGTGTTTGGGATGTCTCAATACTTCTTTCAAGATGTTTTGCTGTTGCTGTCTTAATCAGGAATGGCTTTAAGCTGGTTCAGCCCTGCATTTGTAGCAGCTAAAACATTCCTTACCTTGTATTTAAAAAAAAAAAGAGGAAAACTATTCCTTCAGTTGTGCTTTTCTCCCCCCTCGTATTAGTTTAAGGGCAGCTCTTATCTAAGTAGGTCAGTTTTTTGTAGAATGAAGATTAGAGTGCTTCCATTTTTGCACTTGTTCTTCCACAGAAGCTTTTATGTTAATATTCTTGACAAATCTTTATACCTTGCAAGCAAATTAGATTTTCTTGTTAACATTGGCATTCTGCCCTTTTAGTGACTACTTACCAGCTTGGAGTTTGCGTAACATCATCTTAATACTTTTCTTAGATTAAAGAAATGCTTTATTTAGAGAGAGAGAAATAAACAGCCCCTCGGGGCATCGCTTGTCATCCCACAGGAAAAGGACTTAGGGGCCAAGCAATTTTCTTGGCAAGATTGTGGATTTCTTAATCACCTGATTACAGAAGAATCTTGCATGTTCCTACAATAGAACTGTCAGCAGGGTGTTATTAATGCAAAAGTCAATATAAATTCAATTCTATATAGCCCGTGTCTATTAAGGGAAATTATTTTGCTTTTAACAAAGATTGGATCAGTCTGGGGGAAAGTGGGTGGGCAGATTTCTGTTCAGTATGTAGAGATGGTTCTGTTGGGAGGGAGAAGAACCAAGTGAGTGTCCCACTTGTTTTGTAACACTGTGAGGTGTGTGGAATGACAGAATTACTGTCAGTGTTATTAGGCAATGGGCATGACGAGTTATTTAAGATAAAACCTTCCAGTGAGAAATTTCCTTCTAAAATACATTATAACACTAACTGCAAGTCCAGGTAAATGAAAAATTGCTGACCACTCTACAGAGAGTTAGGAGTGCTCCATGAAAGCATTGAAATACGCTCCCATCTGAACCAAATGGAAAGTTTTAAGTAAATTAGAAAAAAATCCATACATTTTGATTGTCTATTCTGTTAATAATGAAGAGATTATCATTCACATGATAAATATTTTAGCTGTAGAATAATCCTCTTTGCCACTCAAAAGAAACATCACTGTAGGGGAAAATTATATAAACATATTGATTAGAGATTAAGGCTTTTTTCTCTCATTGACTAGTGTACCTCAAACCAAATTAGTTATGAAACCTCAACTTTTTCTGGATTTAATTTCATTTGTTGTAGAAGCAAAATGAATCCACAATAAGACAATATTAAGTATTATGACAATGCATATGGGAATTGAGTTCCTCATATAAACGGTAATCACGAAACAAGGATGTATCTAAATCTTTTCTTATCCCTAAAGCCTCTTCCTTATTTTTATTTCTTACATGACTGCTTTTATTTATTTATTTATTCATTTATTTATTTTTCAGACAGCTTTTGGATTTCTTCAAAGATTGCATTAAACTCTGATGATCCTAAAGCCTTGGCAGGCACCTCAGACAGAACTGTTGTTCTATGGCCCTCATCAGGCAGGGAGGCAAAGCAGATGTCTGGCAACAGAATATTTGCTAGTTCCTATTCTCAGCATGACTGAGAGATGGGGCACTCTACAAATGGCAACTGTCTGCACAATTAACTACTGTTAAAAATCATAGTTTGACTAACGGATTATTTCTTGAGAGGTATTCTTGGAATTTGCTGCCTTTTGGTGCAACTATGTATTTCTACCTAATTCTAATGAACTAAAAGCTGTCCAGAATAACTGCTGTTTGTAGAAAAGCTGGTGTGTGTTGAAAGCTGGTTTGTTACTTGTCTTGTTTTAGAAGTTCTGTGACTGATGCTCTGAGATCCATCAGTGGGGCACAGCACCCTGGCTCTGCAGGAGTCTATGAAACAACTCAGCACTTCAATGACATCAAAGAACACCTTCACGTAGTAAAGAGGGACATAGAGCATTTAGTACAACGCAACACGGTAATTTATGTGCTGGGAGTGTAAAGCATGAGTGTAACACAGCTTTCTTTGGCTGTTAGTGAAAAGCTAGGATGAGCCAGCATGCAATTTAGGGAGCAATTAATCCTTCATTAAGCTGCTTCGCTAAAACTATGCTGCCTTGACCTAACTGCATGATCTGGGTCTTGATGAGAAGTTTTGCACAAAGAGCATGATTTCCTGTGGAAACAAGGTCAAGCAATTAGGTTTTCTGGGTGCTTTTTTTTTTTTTTTTTTGTGTTTGTCCCTCTACTTAACAGCTCTATACAGAGGAGATTCTGTGGTGCTTCTGCACATAAGGGAGAGCTTTAATCAGGGGAAACTCAGGCAGGCTCTGCTTCAGGCTTCTTAATGCAAAAAATGACTCTGTTCACATTCAGGAGTACCTTAATCTAGCCTAGGTAGCAATTAAGTTGAATTAGCTTATGAGCTGTAGAAGGTCCTTGATTAATTTACTGTATTTATCTATTCTTTCCCATATAACCCTCAATTTAATATCAGGCATTTTGTCTGAAAAATGTAAAAGTGGGAGGAGAGAGTGAGATGAGGAGTAAGATTATTTTTCAGAGTACTGTAATTTCTCTCCATTTTCTGCTTGTGTTCTGATTTTTACATCACATTGCAAAAGCCCTTGTTTTGTAAGTCTTTTGATGGGATGTCTTGTTTGCCCTTTTCTTGGTTTTTAGCCATCCAGTGAGAAACAGAAGTGTCCAGAGTTGCCACCGTTTCCATCCTGCTTATCTACAATGCATTTCTTCATGTTTGTGGCAGTGCAAACTGTGTTATTCATTGGTTATGTCATGTATAGGTAAGTCTTGTGTGATTTAAAGACATCAGGGCAAGATAGTTTTGGAACTGCTGACTGATGCCATTGAATGGTATCAGTGTGTTAATCTTGTTAAAACAAGCAATCATTCAGATTGGAAGAGACCTTGGGAGGGGGTCCACACTGAATTCAGACAGGGTCACTTGAGGTTTAAACTGGTCAGGTCTTCAAAACCTCTAAGAATTTACCAAAATTTACCACTGTCCAAGAACCCACTGGAAATGTTGAATTATCATAAAGACGTTTGGTTTATTTTACCCCCACTCACCCACCACGTATCAAGTGGGAACCTCACCTGACTGTTTTGTCTTTTTCAACCTGACTGTTTTGTCTTCTTTTTCATCTAAGCAAATTGGGATGGTCTTTCTGTTCTCTTCCCCCTCCTTCTGATGTTGAAATTCTATTTGCATTAGTGAAAAGGACAACCTCCATGCTTGGTAGTCTTTTTGCCATCAGCTGGAACAATGATTTCCAAGACAAACAAGGAGCTGGTTCCCTCCAGTTCTTTGTGATGTGTTTGTGATTCCTGGATGTGGTTGATCTGCACTAAGAAAATTAATGATTTGTGCCAGAGGGAAAAGGAAATCCTATTTAAAGCCAACTCTTTCCCTGCTTAGTTGCACAGGTTTCCTTTTCTAAGATGATACTTAGGTAAATCAGCTACTGAGAAGCTTCAGAAGATGTTCAAGAGTATTTTAAAAGTCAGTTTGTTTGTTCTTTCATTGTTTCTGGCTTGTGTCCAGAATGTGGGGTTGTTGTTTTTTTTCCTTTTGTGTCTGCTGCAAAACTGGAATTAAGTGATGCTACCCATGTCTTTGTGAATAGAAAAAAATATATTCTGCTTTTGTGATATGACTTATATTTTCTCTAAGTCTCTATTGATAAGGAGTGGAATCTTCTAATCCTACAATAAATGAAAATTTAAAGCAGTTAGCTAGTTTCAAGTGGAAGATAATAAAAGACTTGAATTCTTTTCTGCATTTTCTTTCAGGAGCCAACAAGAAGCAGCAGCCAAAAAGTTCTTTTGATGACCAATTCCGTTTGTGTGTACGTAAAAACAGTTTGTATGCACAGAAAATTCTACACTTCTGTAAATGAGGGAAATTTTAGTGTTGGAGATACTTCAATATTATAAATTATTGAATTTTGTTAAATAAAATGAGTTCTCATTTCAAGTGTTGATGCTAAAATCAGAAGGCAAATGCTAGATGGGGGAAGACTGTGCACCCTATCTAGGTCTGTGTTTTCAGCTGACTTTTTCATAAATACTGAAAGGCAAACTCCCCCTTCCTCTGCTGTTGTTAAGATTGCAGGGGAGGAGTTGAAACACCCAGGCTTGGTGTTTGTTCAGAGTGTGAATTGCAGATGGATGATTTGTGCAGAAGACTTGCTACTAAGTGTCCTGACGTAGCAGTTAAAATAAAAGAGAAGAAAAAGTAGGTAAAAAAATCCCAAACCTCAAAGAACCATTCTTCTGTGAGGTTTGGGGTTTTTTTTTGGTGGGTAAAAATTTATTGTAGACGTTTTGTTTGCCACTTGGATTTAACAGTATAAGAATATTTTAGTAAATTCTTATTTAAACACTTTTTAATATGTGGACACAAAGACAGGCCTTTAAGACCCTGGCTCTTGATACTTGATATAAAAAATCAATTATACAGAATGTGCAAAGAAAGACTTCTCTCCCTGTTTTGTGGTTTGATCTTGGGCAGTGAGAAAAAATGTGATAAAGTCGTTTCTTCAAGTATATTGTGGGGCTGATTTCTTTTTTCATAGTTTCAAGTCTGTCTGTAATTTTTTTGGGAGATTTGTGGAACTTTTCCAGCAAAGATTGCTTTATCCATCTTCCAATCTGATTGTATCAAGGATATGTTTAGTATGTGAACTTGTCTCTACTTTTCTAAAGCTGTCTTTCCCATATCAAGTACAGATGCTTTGATTTAAATCTTGACATGGTGAGTATTGTAATCTGCAAGTATTGAGTGTTAACCCATTTCTTCACAAACTTGCTTTGGACATGTTTGTTCATCTGTAGAACCAGTATTTTGTGTCAATTCCTGCTTGGATTTCAAAAGCATAAGACTGAACATGTGATTTTGATACTGCTTACCAAGTGAACATTTGCTTCAGGAAAGAAAGGAAGCAGAGGGCTCAGCTTAGGAATGTGAAATTAATTAATTATGCCTTGTTTACATATCTGTGGTAACTTTGTCCTTGAGTTGTATGTAGAATTAGAATAAGTATTTCTGTGGTTTCCTAAATTCTGTAAAATACACAAATGCATCAGGATATTTCACTTAGAACTGTTAATTTGTTTGTCTGAATCTGCAAAAATGATCTGTAATTTGACTACTCCTATTCCATTTCTAAATTCTGCTCCCTTGGAGTGCAACACATGCTGCCAAAATTCACTGTAATGAGGAACACTTAAGTATTGTGCCTGTCAGTTTGGAGAAATGATAAATCTATGCAATATATTTTGTTACTTCAAATACAGTGACCAAAAAGTGAATGTCTGTGCTATACTAAGAAAATGACACTGGCTACACACCAATTAACACATCTGCAGTATGGAGGATACTCCAAGTGGTATAGCTTTATAGATTCACTTCTAAATTTGAGCAGATTTTGCTGTACTAATGACAGAAACTACTGCCTCAGGCTAATCAATGAATAAAAAACTTTTCAGATAAAGTAGAACAACGCATTGGAATTTATCTCTGCAGTTCTTTCAACACCAGCAAATATTTCCAGGTGCCTTGAGTCTAAGCTATTACAACCCTGACTCTTGTAATGAAACAATATATTTTCTTAAATGGTTCTGAAATTTTACAGTGATGTTTCCTTTCAGTTGCAGACCTTCTTGCATCAGTGCAACATCCAAACAACTTCTCTCACAGCAGGCTTTGCAAAATCCCTTATGCAGAAAGTATTTTGATAAATATCTAGCAGAATGAGGAGCAGTTCTGATGTGTCCATTGGAATGGGCCTGGATTTTTGTCACTGTGAATTTACCCACCCGTTCTTTTGATTTAAAGCTGGGGCAGCCCATACTTCTGTTTGTTTGGTTAGAAAGAAGAGCAGGTTCGGGGTGATGTCTAGAGGGAAGCATGAAGCCTACAGTTTTCTCTTCAGGAGGAGGCTGCTGGATCAGACACGTCTCCCACGTGCAATGAGAAAAACTCTGTGGTAGGGAGCAGAAAGTCTAACATGGAACATCAGAAAACTGGTAACTGCTTCAAGATTCAGTTCACAGTCATCTCTCCTTGGAGCTTCCATAACTCACTGGATCAAAAGAAAACTCCCAACTGCCCAGCTCAAATTTCATCCTGTTCTTGAAGTGATAGCAACAAATTGGGATTTTAAGAATATTTTTCAGTCGATGTAACCTCCTGTTAGGTTTCTTTCAACATTGACAGTGTGTTTGATTGTTACCCAGTAAGATTTCACAGCTAGGGGGAAAAGACACTTTGGAATGTAGTTGGACAATATTAGGGAAAACAAGTTATATTTGAATTGTGGATGATAAGTGCAAATATTTGGCAATGACAAGATAACGGGACTGTACTGGTGGCGGTTTATTAAACACATGGTCACCCCTGAATCTTCACAAGTCAAATGCCCAATACGGTTTGGAAATGACACAGTTTCTGGTTTGTAAATTAACTGCTCTGGTTTGTAACTTCTGTGGGAAGAAAATCTGACCTTTCTCAGTGGATCAATTACTGTAACACCAAAAAATGTCTACTGGCTTGGTTTTTAATTTTAAATTCAAACAGCTGACAGTTTCATGTTTGTTTCTCACTGATGTAAATTGATACTTGGAGTTCAGAGATAACCTCATTTGAATAAAGGTGCATATTTTTAGTAAGCCTTTTTCTTTTCATTTGGTACATGTCCATGAAATCTAAGTAAGTGTATTTGAAGCATGCTTTACCCTCAGTTTAGAGTCAGAGGACTTACAGATCTGGCTTCAGTTTTACCTGACAGTGGGGAGTTAATGGCATTCTGAGTCTGAATTCCATCTTCAGCTGTCATTTTTCCCCATCCAGGAGCACGAGTTTTAGTTAGTGAAGGAGAGGAATTCTGAATTGAATCTATTCAAGCTGACAAAACCCTAAATACTTCTTTCTGATGATCCATCTGCTAGAAAAGGCAAGATCCTCTTGGCAGAGGGATGAAGCAGGGGACAGAGTCCTGGTTCTTTTAAGAACACCTAAGTATTTTTGCATTATGTGACTGATAGGAACACAGAATCTAGAAAAGATTGGGAGTTTGGATGGCATTTTTTGGCTGGCCTCCCTCTGGAATTTGCTTGTTTCAAGACTGAGTTCTGTGCTGGGGTTAGAGATCTCTGTGTTCCTTGGGTATGGAACTCAGGCTTTTATACAATCACCCATTTTCATCAGATAAAACAGGAACAGAGTCTTTAATTTTGATTTCACTTCAGCTAGAGGGAAAAGACAGATTTAAAGCAAAGGAAGTGGCAACATGAGTACTTAATTAGCTGCTGTCTGTATGTTTTCATGAAGCCTAGGATTCCTGTCATCAACAAAAAGCAGTAAGTTTTTTAACTTCAATAGAGCACCTGCCTGAAACAGAATTACTCTGGAGGTACTGGCTGTGTTGTGCCTTTTGTCACCAGTCTCTCCTGTGTTTCTCAGCAGCTTCAGTGGCAACAGGCCCAGTAACTTTTAAAGCCCTCTTTGTTATCTTTGATCTCAAAATTAATATGGGAAAACCTTTTGCTGATAGCGAGGTTGAGAGCTGGAGGGCAAGACCTCTTGGTAGTCCCTCCCTAAGCCAGTCCTTGTGCTGCTCAATCCTGTGAAAGCATCACTTTTAGGCACAAAATTATGTTAGAAACATTTTTAGAGGGATCAAAGCCTACAGCAAAGTCAGGGAAGTTTCTTTTCAATAAAGACCAACAGCACAAAGCTTAACAGGTACCACTTCCCATACACTTGGAGAAGACCCTTGAAAAATCAGTGTTTTCAAAGTTCCAGCTAGGAAGAAGAATTTTAAATAAAGATGAAGTAGTTGTTACTTGGAATTCATGTTTCTGAGTGATAGTTTCAAAAAGAAAGTTACAGTTTCTTGTTTAGTCACTAATAATCCAGGATTTTAGAATGTCTTGGGGCTGGGGGCAGGGGGGGTGGGGTGTGTTTTGTTAGTTTGTTTGTGGTTTTGGGGGTTTTTTGCAGGTTTTTTTCTGTTTGTTTTTTGTTTTGTTTTGTGGTTTTTGGTTGGGTTTTTGTTGGCTTTTTTGTAATGGTAACAGGTCTGCTTTAATTAGAAAGGCTGTAATATAGATTAAGGCATTAGGCAAACTGGAATCCTCCCATCTCTCAGTTCTCATTGAAATTATGAGAGTGCTGGGAGAACCATTTAGATAATCAAAACTCCAGAATGTTGCATTAAGGCATGTGCAGTCGGATAAATGCTCCAAAACCAAACTCATGAACTTTGGAAACCTAGCAGGTGATTTTCTTTCCTAAAATAGTCTATGACCTAGGCAACAGATCCTCAAATCTTCACCTGAGTAGACCTGGTGAGGCTAATGATATGACTAAAGGTTTAAAAGATGAGGACCTACAGAAACAATCTACACCCAGAGGGTATCTAGACTGGTTTATGGCATACAGATTTAGATTTATTCATCCTTTATCAGCAGTTAGGATTGCAAACAGCAGGTGTTTTATGCAGCACCAAAGCAGGGGTCTCAAGGGAGATAGCCTGGGGAAGAGCTAACAGAAACACAAGAAAAAGAACAGTAGGAAGATATGACTTGCTTTCTTTGGGGTTACTTTCTTGAAATAAAGTAATCATAGCAGTGATGCCTCATTCATCTGCAAGATAAACCAACCATATGAAGAGGGGCTGAGGAAAAACCACACAAAATATTTCTGTTCAGTGGGATAAAATATTCATGGATAAAAAGAATCAGGGATTTTGCTTAATGAAGAATTAAAGTTTTCAAATCTCAGATCTAAAGGGTTTCCACTGAGTAGCCTGAATTTTGCTATTTTACTATGGCTATTGAATCAAGCAGGTTTTCAATTCAGATCCCGGGAACATTGTGATCTTTGTGAAAGCAAGAGCAAGCTTCAAGACTGAAGATGTCAAAATGCTATTGCACTCTATAACTGATTTTTGTGTGTGTGTGTACAATTAGCTTAAAGTATTAATGGAAAAAGTAGGTAGTTGCATCTAATGATTTTTTTTTTGGAGTAATCTGAACCATCTGCCTCTATATATTAAGAAGTTCTTTCTTTAATCCAGATTATGGCTGACAAACTGGTTTTGGCATTCACGTTTCACTAGCACTGTGCCCTTGAAGAGCTGATGTGGCTGTAGAAACTCTCTTGCTTACTACTGTTGTGTTTGAAAACATTTTTTATTTGGCTTTCTTGTAGTTGTTTCCTTATTGCTCTTTTTTTTTTTTTTTTTTTTTTTTTTGAGAAGATGGCCTTTCTAATGAAAAGTATGTTGAGCAACCAGGTAAAGAATTTGGGACTTGGAGGTGGAGGGGAAGAAAGCAAAGAAGAAAGCACTCCTTCTGATCCAGCAGCAGCTGCAGGAATGACCAGAGAGGAGTATGAGGAATATCAAAAGCAAATGGTTGAGGAGAAGTGAGTACCTGTTCCCTTACTATGAGTACTGATTCTTGGTAACTTTGTGCAGATAAAAATAACCCAAGAAAAAGCCAAACATGCAGCTCTTCACTATTTTGTTTTTAAAGCAGATTAATCTTTGCTAAAAAGACTTTCCAAAATAAAAGTTCCCCATCTGGAAATTATAAAATATTACATTCCCTCTTCCTGCCCCCCTCCCCATCCTGCAACTCTCTCCTATGCTTTCCTGCTATCTCCACAGCTTCATATGCTGGACTCATTCCTAGGTGATGTTACTTTATCTAGAAAAATTTTCCAAGATGTTTGTAGTGCAGGATTTAATTCTCAAATGTACATGAAATTAATTCTCCTAGAACTCCATGTGGAGTACACTTTCAATACGTAATATTTTGTTGTCCACATTTATTATGGCAGACCTGAAAAAGTACTGAGTGCTCATTTATCTTGAGCAAAGGTTTAAGATGGGGGTTTGTTTCTAAAATCTACTAAATAAAGCAGACCTTTAAAATCTATTAAGTATCAATTTTTGTCTGTAAAGACAATCTTTATCACTTGCTGTGTTTATGAAAATGAGTAAAATGGAGGAGCTGGTGTGTGTAGGAGTTCAAACCATGCATAATTATAAATAAAACGATTGACTTTTAAATCTCAAATGCATCTGTTCCTCTAATGGTCAATTACATAATGGTTGTGTAAATCCTACTTGTAAGATGATTATAGGTGCCAGGTTAATGACTGATGGAATTTGAGGTATCCAGGTCTGTATTTAGCACCAGACGTTTCTATCAGGAAGCCCTGAGGAGGTGTCATTTGGTCTGGAAAAAAAGCACAGAATGTTTTGCTCTGCCTTTTGTCAAGGGATATTTAAAAGGGAAACGACCATCTGCTGGCAGGAAGATGCTTTGTGGAGACTGAGAAGAAATACAGGATTCCTGGGATAGGGAAATGCCTGGGAAAAAAAATTACTTCTATAGTGTTTTTAAGTGGGGCATGTGTCCTTTCCCTGCTGATCTGTACTGAGGAAGCAGGGCAGGAGTACCCCTACAGGACAGTTAGAAACTCTAAGAGAAAAAATCATCTCAGGATGAGATGTGGTTCTGTGTCAGAAATCTCTGACACGGGCAGAGCATGTTCCTGGTTCAGGGCTCCCGGGATTTTGCCCAGTGTTCAGCTGTGCAGGAGTAAAGACCAGAAAAATAAATGTGCCTTGCTGAACTTGTGCTCAGGCAGTTTTGAACCCATAACCAACCAGGCGTTGGGTTCTTCTCAGATTTTAGGTTTGTTTGTGGGGGTTTTGTTTTTAAAGAGAGAGAAATCCAAAAACTCATTTTGGAAGCAGAGGAAAAGTAATATTTCCTTTTGGAATATTTTGTGCCAAAATACCTATACTCAATTTTGCAATAGAATTTCCATGAAAATGCTACCAGGGAAAAAAGAAATTAAAGGGAGAAGGGGGTGAAAGGTGAGTGTTATCAAATGTTACCAAAAATCTTTGAGAAGACACATTTTGCAAATAAATACTTATGTAATCTAAGAAAATGAAATGGTGCAGACCAATTCTTAAATCTAATGAAAACATTTTATAAAATCACAGATGAAGTCAGTGCTTTTCCATACAGGGAAGTTTTAGAACTCATTGCCCTTGTGAAACAATGAATGCACAAAGAAAGACCAGGAAAATTCACAGGTGACAGAAGCACAGGAAGTGTGGCCCCTTGGCATCACTTTATTGGTATTGCTCCTTTTGTGCCTTTGGACAAGTTACTTATCTTGGGGAATAACTCCCATGTGTAGCTTTTTGCAGCCAAGCAACTGGTTCAGTGCAAAAGACTGGTTTTATTAGCACCTTGAAGGAACATTTTTTCTGATTTCCAGGATGGAAAGAGATGCAGCATTTGCACAGAAAAAAGCAGAGCGAGCCGTTCTGAGGGTTCACCTGAGAGAAAAGTACAGACTGCCCAAGGTAAGCCTGCAGCTCATGAGCTCATCTAATCCAGAGACCAAATTTCAACCAATTTTACCCTGCCCATTCCTTTTTCTTTAGTGAGCCCAGTGCTGTCAAATATTTCCAGGAAAACCAAAGTATTGAAAGCAGAAGCTTCAAGAAACTTATTTAAAATAATTTTTAAATTATTGTGTTATTTTGTAAGCTTCTGCCATGGGCAGGAGAGAGGTAATACAGGACAGAGTACTCTTTCCAGGGGTTTGGATCACACATTTGCTCCGACCTGTCACTACTGGGAAGATATTGGCATATTTCATTTATACCCCTCGAGGACATGTGTGGTCGTTCGTAGCAATTTGAGAGTTTATTTGCATTACTCACCTGCCAGCTCTGAGTCATTACCACTCATTTTCTAATCAGTACTTTCCAGTGCTCTTTGATTAATTAAAAAGGAGGAAGGCAAAGAATCCATCTCCTATAAATGTAACTGCTAAAAAATTTAGTGCTTACTCTAAACAAGTAATTTAGGGACTCATCATCAACAGAAAGAGACAAGCACTTGTAGCCTCACATAGCCAAACTTTTAAATAAGTATTTAAGGTGGAGTTGGGTCACTTCCCAGTGGCTGTGTCTCTTCCAGAGGGAGGCCAGGTGACAGCTGATCTCAGGTAAGATGTATTCCACCCCTAAGAGCCTGGTTCTTTCGTGCTCTAGCTGGCCAACATGCCCTGAGGGTGAGTTTAATTACAGAAAGATTAATTATGCAAAAAAATTAAGTCCAAGATTTTAAGTGATTGATTGGATTGGAGGCCTAAGTCTCTAAACACCAGCATTTTAATTAGCAGCTGAGGAGTAAAATATCATTAGGCTTTGCTTTCCTTTTGGAGGCGTATGCTGAGACAGCTCCTGAGCAGCATTTACCCAGCATCTCGCCAGAGCTTTCAGCTCCAAGAGGGGCTGCTTTGGAAAGCTACAGGACACTTGAGTGCCCAGGTCTCCACTAAACATCAGTGGAGCTGGGTGTCTGGTTTTCAAATTCTCCCACTTGTAGTGCTTGTTTCAGCTCGAGGTGGTGTCCAGGTCCCCCTTGCCTGAGCACCTCACAGACACACGAGTATGTGCTGGTGATCTGACCCATCTCCAGCAGGATCTTGGCTTTGGCATGTACTAAGTGCTCTCTGGGACCATATTTCAGTAATAACAATAGAAGACTTTTCTCCAAGGTAGAAGGGTAGCTCTAAGCCAGAAAACAATACTGCAAGGTACATTTTTCTGCATTTGTTTCTCCCTATATGACATTTCTTGGTTTTCATCAGCCCTTATGAAAACATGTTATAGCAGGAAGAAAATGAAATGATTTCATGCACTCTATGTGTCCCTGAAAAAAATTTCAATGCTGTGATACAACATTCTGGCAGCAAATTGCTCTCAGGCTTGTGATAATGAATTAAATATTTTTGAAAATTGAAAGTCATTTCAGGTAGCCTAGTATGGGCTAGAAACATGGAATATTACCAGTATCAATCACTAGCAAGCATTTTAAGTAAAAGCATGAAATTCAGGACTAAGCAGGGCCCCCTTTGCCATGTAAAATCTAAAGCTCCATGCTATCTGGGCCAGATTTATAAGAGAAAGTAGACCCTTAATGAACCTAATCCTATTAACAGAGTTGTCAACTTAGGTTTGTCATCTGAAAGATGTTTTTAGCTATGAGACATTTGATCTGTGGACAACTTTTTCATCTTTGGCATATCCAGTGCATCACATTCATACAAAACATTAAAAATATTATATAAATACAGACATTAATATTTTAATAATAATATTGATTTTTTAAAAACCCAACAAAACTCACCAAACTCTCTTATCCACTTTCTGCCTTTTTCCTGAAGTGGGATTCAGTAATCGATGAATTTCTGCAAGGTCTAAACACGGGGGCATGAGCTGATGGTAAGCTGTGGAAAACCAGAGTTCCAATGTCAGGAGGGAGCAGTCTCCACCCACCAGCCCTGTGCTCCAGGCTGTGATCTCTGGATTCTCTGAGGATATTTCTGGGGAGGAAGGCTGGTGGTTCCAACATTTGGCTCCTCGTACCTACTTGTGAGGTACCTGCAGCACAAGGATGGTGGTGCTGCTGCCTTGCTAATTTAAGTCCCGCCTGCAGGTCAAGGCAAGGTGAGCTCTGATTTTGTATGTTACTAGTGCATTATAAGTGATAAATCACAGGATAAGGTCTGGAGTCAGGTACCTAAGGGTCTCTGCACGTCAGCATAGATAAATGTTATGACAGGGTAAGTTAGACATAAGGACAGCAGTACATCACACAGCCATGCTGGAAAAGAGTTTGGTTCCCCTGTGGATTAGTCTGTGAGCTTTGATCTATTTTGTTTACAAGCAGACTTCATATAAGCAGAGTTAAACCAGCATTTGCTCTTCTTTGCCCCCTAAGTTGCACAGAAGACTTTAACATCATTGTTCAGAGAACCTAAAGTGCTATTTAACAAGCAATACCAAACTTTGATTGTTCTCCCCGCCTGGAGGGCGTCGTCTCCCTTTGAGGGAGCTTGACAAAACTTTTAGTGAAAGAAGCTGTCTCTCCCTGAGGGAAATTGCTTTTCCTGCCCGGCGGGCCTGGAGCTGTCTAATGTTAAACTGTATCCTTCACCTGCGGAAGCCAGAGAAGGAATTTCCCCTGTGATATCAGATGGTGACCATCTCCTGCTTGCACTTTCTTAATCCTTCTCCCTCTCTCTCTCATTCACCTTTTTTCTCATTTCTGTACACACTTAATGCTACAAAATAAAGTTGGTATCCTTGAACTGGACCTTTGCACCTTAATTTGGGCAGAAGACTTTACCATCAAATTGTAACAAAGCAGATACTTAGACAGTTTTCATCTCACACCTACCTGTGTATCATTGTATATGTTAAGAAATCTATTGTATCTATAGCAAAACACATCTGGGACTGACTGCATCGGATGCATAATCAGGGTCAAAAATATTACCATGCACTCGGACTCTATGGCCTAGGCTGTTGAATTGTCAGAATAATGTCTGACCCAGTTTTGGCCTGGGCACTTTCCCAAGCAGTTCCCACGGCCGGTTTGGGAGTTGGGACAGGCATTCCCAATCGGCAGTTAGATGGGACCACCCTGTTTGATAGGGCGACAGAGTTCAATCGCATCCCAGTGGGTTTTTCCAGGCCAGCTGGCCTTGGGGCAAGAGACCAGTGCCAGGCATATTTAATCTAGTAGAATAGATGTTGCTTCTGTGTTCACTTTTAAATTTCAAATCAAAGTAAACAAGAATCAAATACTCAAATTTTAGAAGGAAGAGAAGAGGCCATACATGTATCATGTGTGTCTTTGCTTCTTGTTGAGGAACCCTATCCTGTTGAAGCTCATCTTAGGTCTATTAAAGCTAAATGTCAAGTGGGTAGAGGCAGGTGACTTGGGCAGAATTGTACTGCTTTAGACTATAACTCAATGTATTCTTTTTTTGGTCAGAGAACGCTCTGAAGTCCCAAACTGTTGCACATTGCATCTCAGACTTCCATAGGACAGTGGGCTTTGGTGCAAGAACATGCTAAACAGCTGTTCACGTTGCCAAAGATGTGAATCACTAGAGTAGCATGCAGTGATGATGCCTTAATTTAGAAATAATTCTAAAGGAAAGAACATGTGTGATGGTCTGATTAGGGGCACCTTTTCAGTAATCACATTCTTTTATCATCCTCTACTGCTACTGGCGAGGATTTCAAAAGGGCTAACTCCTCTAGCCATCAGTTGCTGAATAAAAGCTTAACACAATTTTTGCTGCTACACAATCAATAAAAAAAAAACCTCTTCTGTTTGGGAGACTGTTTCTAGCTCCCACAGATCTGACTGCAGCAACCCTTACCCGAAAAGGTGAAGAGATGTCCTCACCCATTTTATCCACATAGTAACAATCCTGCTAGAGCTCTGCACAGTTTCACAGGAGATATGGGGGGAAATCAGATTAAAGGGAGATACAGCCATTGCAAACATAAAGTGTGGAAATACAGAACCATAAATAGTGTCTATGCAGCCGACCACCCCCAGTCTGCCTGTCCTTGCTAAGGCCTGCAACAACACAGACATTGCTCATATATGTCCTTGCATTCATTTGTCCTTTCATTCATGCAAAGCCCAGACCCCTCACTCTAAAAAACACCTCCTGCTGATAGCATTGCTGCTTATTTATATCAGGCCTTTGCTGCTGTCATGCTTAATTTTGGAGATGTAATGAAGCATTAATGCTTATCTTTGATGTGTGAACTGTGTCAAAATATCCTGTTCTTCTGAACTCTGGATCCATCAGAATCCACCAGAAAACGTGAACAAAATCACCATTGTTTGAAAAATTGACATAATCCCACTGATGGAGCGTTTCAGTGGGCAGGCAGGAAGCAAATGTGTAGTGCTTGCTGCATCTCAGCCCTTTTAATTGCTTAACCAGTTTCTTCTCCTGTCTCCTTCTGCTTTCTCAGACTCACAACCAACCTCCCTCCTCTCTTTTGTTGTCCAAGTCCTTCTATTACCCCACTTACCAGCACTGCAACACTGATTACATGCCAGGCAGCCCCTGCTCTTCATCACAACTCAGAGAGGCCAACCAAAGACCTAGACAGAGTTTAGAGATGGTTTGGGAAGATGGGGGACCCTTTCACCAGTAATTATTTCTGAAGTTTAATGCATCTTTCTTCCAGAAGGCTTCAGTTTACTGCTGATACTTAAAAATGCCCCCCCCCCCTGCCGCCCCCCAACTGAATAAGGAAATGGTACCACAGCTTTTCTAAAGCTCTTGTTTCATTGACCAGAAGCTGACAGACACAGCAGCTGACAGGCTCGGTGGTGTCCTGCAGCATGGTTTTGGGGCATACAAATAACTTGGAATGGAATTCCTGCAGTATCACCACAGCAAAGATTTCTAAAATGGCAAGTGACACTCAGGGCTTCCGTTTTGACAGGCTGAAGCCCTTTAAAGAAATATAATTGACATTGTCCAAAAAACTTAGGACTTTCATGGAGGTTGATTGAGGCCCTGAATTCCCAAGTTGCACCCAAAAAATTTGACTGAAAAATCTGTGCATCTGTTTTGGTTCTCCCTAAAAACCTAAAAAAGAACAAAGCAAGAGGCTCATTGGTAGATCCTGGAAGAGCAGAAATACTCTCATCTGCTGGTTTTATTTCCTGCTTTAGAGTGAATTGGATGAGAATCAAATACAGATGGCTGGAGATGATGTGGGGTTGCCAGAAGACCTTCAGAAGATGGTGGCAGAAGATCAGGAGGAGGAAGAGGACAAGGACTCTATCCTGGGCCAGCTGCAGAACATCCAGAACATGGACATGGATGCCATCAAAGAAAAAGCACAAGCCACCTTCACTGAGATGAAACAGGCAGCTGAGCAGAAATGTTCCATGATGTAGAAGACCCACCACTGCCCAAGGGCTGTAACTTCAGTCTTGTTGCTGGGGCTGCAGAGGGAGAGCAGGCAGAGGGATGCATGTAGCTCTATAGCATTCAGTGTAAATATAGAAAAGTGATGAGAGAGACTTAAAACCCTGAGGAGAGAGTAAAAATTTACCTGCTGGGACTGCCTAGAAGGAAGTTAGAACTGATTCTCAGTTTTGAACATAACTTTTTCCCCCATGGAAAAACTGGCTTTAAAGAAGTTAATAATGGGGAAAAAATGTGCCTTTTTCCATTTTTTCCACATGATTGAAATGCTATTAAATGTGCATGTTTGAACAAAATTGTACTTCTGGTACATCACATAGAGGGAACTGCTCATTTAATCCTGCTTTCAGAAATAAACATGTGTATTTCTTACAAAAATATGTCTTTTTCAAACATGTTGAGGCAAACACAGTGTTCAGATATTATTATTTGCTGCAAAACCTTGATTTTTTAAAAATCATCTCTGTGCTAAGTGTAGCAAAAGACAAAAAGTGAAACATGTAACTCAACAGCTTGGGTCAAAAATGTTATCATATACACTGAGTGGGGACTTGTAGGAAAGTAAGGCTTGATTCAGTTCCGTGAGCCCTGCTCTGGAGCAGTGCAGGCTTCTCCAGTCTGCTTTCATTTCCCAGCCTCTCAAAGACACTTCAAACATGAAGGGACAGCAGCAACCCTCTGCTTGTCTGCTCTGTGTGCCAAATTCTGGGGCTTGGGGTACCAACACAAGGCTAAAACCAGCTCCCCATGCTGATCCTGGGAGTTGTCTCCATTGAAGGCTAAACATGGAGGGTTATGCCAGGGTAGGGCACCTAAACCTGAGGAAAGGCATAGTTCTCACTAATGTTAAATCTGCCTGTGTCTATGGGACATAGCAGGCTGCTACTCTCAAGGAATTCTATAAAATGAATGGCTTTGTAAGTTCTCCAGGAATTAGCCTGAGAATTAAATTTG
>JANPWX010000601.1:81096-128550 GCA_024734555.1 Trochalopteron elliotii | reverse complement strand
CGCAGGGGGCGAGGTCACCCCCGCCCTGAGGGACCGCACCGTGCGGGCTTCGGCTCGCCTGCATTGAGGCAAAGGGTCTCGCTGTCCCTCACTGCAACAGAAAATCTCGCGCAAAGAGCTTATTTTAATTTCCAGTATCACCTAAATTTCCTGCCACAAGTAACAGTAACGTGAACGCGCGCATTTACAGGACTTTCTGCTTTCTTTGCACAGGGACCCTTTAAACTTTGCAGCACCCTGAGGCACCTGGAAGTGGCCAACTTTGTGGTAAATGAATGAAAAGAATTCCTGCCTGAAGAGACAGTGCAGGGAAAAGATGGAGACAGTATAACCTTGGAAAGGCCCTGAAATGGAACACTTAAAGTGGTTTCACTGGAGTGAAGGTGGGTGAGCAGTGATGGGATAGGAAGTCCTGATGTGCCGTTTGTCACTCAGGAGAACAGCAGGGTCAGGATGAAGCCACATGTAACGGGTGCAGTTTATGTGATGATTTTGCTGTCTAGAGAACTACGGCAGGAGGTGGGATACACAGGGAGCAGAGCTGACTGTAAGGAACCTGCCAGCTCCTCCAGCTAGCCCCACATGACTTGAACTGAACTATCCCTGCTGGAAGCTCCCACGGATGTGAATTAACATAATTTCTGGGCAAACTCTTGTACAATTCCTTTGGAAGTCAATTGTATATCCAGCTGTATTGAGCCAAATTGTTCCCTTGTTTAGTCACAGTTTGTTTTGCCTTCTTTTACTGATTAATGTGATTCATTCTTTTCTTTTGGTTATTAATTATGCATTCCTGCTTAATTCACAATAGTAATCTCATGCCTCAAGTTTCACTGTACTGCCTGCAGTACAGCTACAGACACGTGCTCTGTGCTGAGTGACAGCTAATCAAATAAAATATTGCCATCTAGAGAAACTTCTAATTGTTTGGAGCAATCAAGGCAGGAAATTGAAAAATTCAGGAAACTGTCCATTTTCAGAAAACAAAACCAAAACTAACTAAATATGAATTCTTACTCAGTTCCTTGTTGCCTGGTAGTCCCAAATCTTTTAGTGAAAATACCATGCAAACAAATAAACCTTTCTTGTATGTTGTATATGTATTATGTCTTTATTATTTATTTACTTGTTAATAAGGATTTATTCTAATTCTTAATTTATTACCCTTCTAAGAAAAATAATAACTTGACAATATTGGGAAATATTATTCTGGACCCCCCACAACAGAAAAGGAACGACGTACAACCAAAGGATGTTAGGAACTGTGAGTGACTCAACCCACTCAAGACAATCTTTCCTCTTTACGAAGAAGCCTGATAACATCAATTTGTGTTTGAACATCAAGAAACAGCCCTCTCTGTTTTAAAATACCCTTCCTCATTTTATATATCCCATGGCAAAGCAAAATGTTGCTGTGCTTCATGGCAGGAAAACATTTATGGTTTTCAAATGCTATTAATCACGATAACACTCTTTAATCTGCTTCCTTTACATTTTAGACAACCATCATTGTTCTATCAGCAACGCACATTTGATGGCTATAAAAAGGGATAATATAAGAATGGTGTGGCTTTCATCATTTTCTTTGTAGGGATCCTGGTGCCAGACACAGCCAGCATGTATGTACAGAACAAACACTGGTGGAAGCCTATCTCCAACGTAATAACAGGCGTGATCACTGAGGAATACTCTGTAAATGTTGAAGATGCTGAATAGACTAATCTCCAGCATTTCCAACCTGCACTCAGGGCAGGTGTTCTGCAAATAACCTCGACATCGACTCAGTGCTGCAACAGTTCCCTGAAGAACTGAAGACATTTTTCAGAAAAGAGCTCCACAACTTTACAGAGGCTGAATAATATGAAATAATAACATTTATCTAGTAAGACCCAGTGTAAGATAGTTGATACTGTTTGTGCTGCATTTGGGGAAGCCCTGGAAAGTTGAAGCTTAACTACAGTGATTGCTCACCGCACTTTTAACGTGTGGCAGGCTGCTGTGGCAGCCACAAGTGTGGGTTTATGATTTTTGCAGTGGAGCAGTTCAATAATAGGAGAATTCAAACTGGAAGCATTTATGGACATGCCTGTGGACCAGAACAACTTACAGAGACCATCCAGCCCAACAGTCTGAGCCCTTCCAGGCTGCCCAGAAGCTGGGGCATTGTCCAAGTGCTGCTGGAATGCTGAGCCTGGGGCATCCACCTTCTCCTGAAGGAGGTTGCTCCAGGTCTGAGCACCCTCTCAGTATGGAAATGCTTCCTAACACTCACTCTGATCCCCCCTGGCACAGCTCTGAGCCACTCGTGTGACTGGACCACAGCGTCACATTGACCAGCTGCAAAATGTTCAGCTGTATCCTCCAAGTCAGAGCTGACTGTGCTCACACTGGGGTAGGTGGACAACATAAATTTGGATTTCAGCAATACCAAGAGAAAGAAAAAATTCTTACTCCACATACACTGTCTCCAAAAAACACATTACTTTTTCTTAACTGGGATGATACACTTCCAGGAAGACTGCATTAAGGATCCCAGCATTATTCTGCCATGCCATTTATTATACTCAATTTTATTTCTATACAATTTGACACAAAATAAGTAATTTTTATAATACAGTTGGACATGAAAACCGCTTAGTAGGACACAAAAGAAGTAATATTACTTGGAGAAATTCAGCAGTTGTCTGTTGAGCATGAGCTTTACAACAGAAAAGGTATCATTATTGTAAAATAGAGTATTTTTGCAGAGGTAAGGGATTACAGAAGAAACAGAACTCCAGAAGAAAAAAGCATCATGCTGTTCCTTATCAAAGTTACAAAAACAAAGCCAGCAAGGAAAACAAGTTCTGCTTTGCTGAAGGTGCAACACTGACATTTGAAGATAAGAGAAAAATACCAAATTTCATAAAAGACAGTTATCAGGTAAGTTTTTAAATGAAAAATCAATTTTATGTTTAGCACTATTCAGGTGTTATATGATAGGTGAGAATAATACATTCTCCAAACTGGCATAAGAGTTCTGGTTTCCCCTTCTTGGCAGTATCCCTGAAGTGTACTACTGTGCTATTCATTCAGTAATTTACAAGTGTTATTAAAGCCCCAGAAAACCTTTTTGTTAGGTTTGTTTAAGAGCTAGGACACAAAAGGCAGAATCGTCAACAGCCTGAACACTAGCAATGCACACAGCCCCTAAAAGCCAGGCCTCTAGAAATCAGGCCATCTGGGCTTTTTTCCTTACACCATGAAGGAGCAAGTTTCAAATTCAGGGAAAAAGCTCTGAGTCCCCACTGCTGAGTGCCAAGCCAGAGTAAACTCCCCTTCTTGGTTGTTTTTGTCAGCCACAACCAGCCAACTTAGGCATAAGTCTGACTAAACTCCTAGAACTTACTTACTACCTGTTCAGAGATTCTGTGTCCTTACAAGCACTCATCAAAACAGTTTGTATGGTGGAGAAAAAAGGACACTGACAGATTAAAAATAACCCCCAAAACAAACACGAGGGCAAAAGTGGGTTCAGATGCAGCACCAGTCAAGAAAACCCACTGTGGCATGGCAAGAGAGCCCTTGGCTGCTCCAGCACGGCAGTCCTCCAAACCAGTGCCAGGCTAGCTGAGAGCAGTCTGTAGAAGGTGGTAAATACGTCATTTTGTAATTAGCCAGCAGCCAACAGCTTCACTCATTAGGTGTTGTTTATTTAGACAAGACAGAAGCTTGCACAGTTTGTAACCGTATACAGAAATGAAATCATCTGAAATATATTAGTTTTTTTTCCCCTGTATATTTCCCTTTGTTCTTGTGTTTAGGATTCCCGTTTGAGCAGTACATATGCTCCCATCACTGCCAGGAGAGCATACTGCAAAGAAACACAGAACACAGACTTGTCACAACTCCTCTCCACTGAGCTCTGAAAGCACAAACAGTTCAAAAGGTGCCCTCTCAAACATCACACCTTCCACAAATACAGCTCTGGGCCTACAGAAATGCAGGAAGATTTTAAAGCGATCAAATTCATCATAATCAGGCATCACATTTGGATACACTTAACTAACAAAATTCTAATAAACTACATGTTTTCAACTCATTACAAACAACAAATTCTACTGCCCAACAGTAAGCAAGGAAACTCAGCTCATCCTACATTAGGTACTAAACCACAGACACAAACGTATTCATTATATGTATACTTAGAAGCAAGGTTCTTATTGTCTGTACTTGTTGTTTTAGCACCTCAAATATTCAAAATGTCAGTATACATACCTTAAATTTTGGGTAGTCATTCATTATTATCGTTACCATTCCTACATAGGGCAAAAACCTGTAAGTGATAAAACAGAGGAATGGAAAATTAACCCTCAAATATTACATGGCAGTATTTTAATGTTATTTTAATCTGGAATATTTTGGTGTAATCTCACAATTTACACCTGGGACTAATGCAGATCTGAATAGGAAGTAAAATTCATTAGTTTTCCTTAATCAAAGTTATCTCAGAAAATCTGAAAAGATTTCACCTCAGCTGGAGAAGGGAACAAAGTCAAAAGCTCAAACCTTGCATAAAATTCCTGTGGAATGCCAACACAATTTCTTAGGAATTTCCAGCAATTACAAGGAGAAGCTGGTTAATTTTGTATTTTCAGGTAGACTATTTGTCAAATGTCCTTCTTTCCCCCCACACTCCACATCACTGCGAGTACTATAGGAAGCAACTTTTTCAGGTTTTCTTTTTAATTACAATTCTATTAAAGAAATTTAAAAATACATCACATCTGGTTTGTATCAACAGCAGAACCGATTCAAGAGCTAATTTTTCCAGTTTAATTACAAAGTACATTTTGCTTTACTTACCCTCTTGCTCTTCCAACAACATCTTTCTTCTCTAGCCAGTTCTGTCCTTCTTTGTACAAGCCTCTATCATCAACTTCATTATTATCCCCTTTGGTCAGAAATTTGATGTTCCCATTTCCTCTAGAAGGCAATGAGGTGATAAACTAAATAGCACTTAATTTAAAAATCTCAATTAACATCTACAAAGCAAATGAGGATGGAAAGTGCTACAAGATTAGATAACAATGTTTGCTTTCAGCCCTGCTTACTGAACAAGCACCATTAAATCATTAACATTACAAAGTTTACTGACTTTATCTATCAACAGATATTAACAAGAAACGTTTTTTACAACACTCCTAGATTGTCAATTGATGTAAACAATTACACAGTGGACATGAAAGGGATATTGCCCATCTAGGCACTGAACTTCCTCAACAAAAGCCCTGCGTGTTTATCAGCATCCTCCACATAACACAAATTCAAATAAACTTCCTAAGTTTACTGCTTCAAACGAATTTTGCTCAGGTACAGAAATTAGGAGTTCTCATAAAGACAAATTAGGTAGTAATAATAAAAAAATAGGTGATTCTCGGAAATTTAAAAAAAAACATGGAAGAAGAGATATTACTCAAGAAATAAACACCTTCAGTTCATGGAGCTGAAGTTCAAATATGTCAATGCTTTCCAGCTGCAGCTTAGCTTTTCACTGTGCAGAAATAGGAGCAGAACTGTGGTTTGGAAGGAACTGTTTAGCAGAGAAGGCATCTGCAATCAAGGCCAAACCAGGCCCTCTCCCTGCTGCTTTTCAGCAAGAATTGTTGTGGGCAGTGTGGCCAAGAGACATAAGAGTAAGAAGAATCTCTTCTTTTATCCTGAGTCAAATTTGGAAAACTTCAGTTAGCAAAGCTCACACACTCTGTCAAGGCTGCACCCTGGTCGTGAATCTCCACCTTCAGTCAAAAACTTGCTTTTATAACCAAAATCCTAACTGTACAAGCACCAGCATAGGAGTGGATTCTGCCCCCATGCACATTCCCGCTGCCAGGATTCCTCCTGGGCACAGCTTCACCTGCACCAATCCTGAGCAGCTTTGCTGAGGGAAAGGTCTCAGACCCTCGAGAAGTGTGGCACAGAACTGGGGACAGAAGTGGATCACAGCCTACAGCTGAGCTATTTCTCACTGCTTATCCTGACTTGCCTTTCTCACACACTAAACCACAATTTAACCGTCACTGAAAGCCATGGGGAAGGAAAGGAGCTTTACAAACAAAAAAATGCCAAGTTGCATTACTTTTCATGTACTTTGATAACTCTGTGAACTATTGGAATGTCTCTGCCTTCAACTTTAAAAACAACTATTTCACCAGCTCTGATTGGGTCATCATGGAAGTTTGTCAGGAATAGCAGGTCTCCCCTGTGAAAAGCTGGTTCCATGCTGCCACTACAAACAGCAAGAAAAAAAGAGTTTGTTGACATAAAGGAAAGAAGCACCATGACATCAAAGAACATTTAATTCTTACAGACAAACCCACAATTTTAACTGAGATCTGTACCTTCACCCATTCAGTAACACTGCTCGGACCTTTAACAGAACCCAGAAAGCAATTTGCAGTTTAGGTAAAGTGAAGGAACTTGGATTTTAAAAGGTCTCAAATGTTTACTGCTCCTACAAACCTCAGTAGAAACTGGGCCATGGCTACTGACACTGTGACTTTTGCCAGAGCCCAAACACAGCTAGAAGGAAGCAAGTGTTTAAGTTCTTCTTTAAACAGGTGAGATTTCAAATACCATATGTATCGAAGGGGAAGGGGGAGGAGACAAAAGGCAAAACAACACCTGGACTTGAAGCAGAAAGCCTTTCCACTCACTCACCTGAGCACCACAACAATGGGGCTCTCACTGCCAGTGACCACGATCAGCCCTTTCCAGATCATTAGGGCAGAAGACACAATCATAGCAAAATTTAAGACTTGGTAATATAGCTGTGTGAAACAAGAAAATTCGTTTTTAAAGGTACTGTATTGTATTGTATTGTATTGTATTGTATTGTATTGTATTTAAAAGCACAACATAGAACTTCAACTCAGGTGCACCACAAATTCTAGGCTTTTATGCTAAAATCATATTCAAACACAACTCTGGTGGCACAGATTGCCATGTCAGAATCCACCAAACTGCAGCATAAAGCTGGAATTCTCTGTGTGCCTTAGTCTTTGGTTAATCCACTCCCGTGTGTCAGCGACAGCGGCAAACACTCTGAAAAAGGTTTATAAAGCTGGGGAAGCGATCTGGCAAATGATCAAACCTGGTTCGCTCACACGGCCCTGACTCCCTCCCGAGCTCAGAAATATCCCAAAGGGATATGTGGAACACCGGACTATGAGCAGAGGCTGACTTTCTGAGAGTGACTTCTGTTTAAAAAGAGGAGCTGTAGGAGACGACAACGGATCGTTTCCTGCTACCGTCACACTGAAACTTATCTAAAAAATCACTGATTTGACTTTCTGCTCCCCAGTTCTCCTGCTCCGCCAGCCCTCCCAGCAGCGGATGCGCTTTAACCACACTCGTTCATTTTTTGTTCCTTTTCTCGGCAGCACACGGGGACAATGGTGGGAAGGACCCTGGACGCCGGCGTTTGAAAAACCCCGCTCCCCGGTAAGGGGTGAGAGCCGCGGGGGCCCCAGGCGCAGCCCCGGTACCTGCCGCTTGTTCATGCGCCGCAGATCCCCGAAAAGATCCATCGTGGCCCCGCCAAGGACCCCGCCGCTCCTGGGCCAGCACAACCCGCGCCCCCAGCGCAGGGCCCGGGATGACAGCGGGACCCGCCCTGCTTTCTGGGATCTGTAGTCTTCTTCCTCTCCCGACCTGCTGACGCACAGAGAACCTCACCGGCCAGGTGAACTATAACTCCCAGATGCATCGCGGCGAAAGGTCCTGATAACGAGGCCCCTTGCTGCCTGCCCCTGGAGGTGCCTGAGCAGCTGGCTGTACCGAGGGACCGTCGGTGAACGCTCAGACCCCTCGGCTCGGCGGGAAGAGCCGCGCCCGTCCGAGAAGCATCGGGACGGCTACACCGGTCTCCCGGGGGTGGGGAGAGGTGAGAGTTTTCGGTCAGGCGACTGCCGCGGGCATCCTGTGGCCGCCGCTGCGTGTGCGCAGCTCATTGGCGGGAAGGGGAGCACGGGGGCGCCCGCTCTGTGAAGGAGGGGCGCTGTGCTGAGCGCGGGAAGGCGTGAGGGGCAGGCGGGGCTGGCCGGCAGGGGGCGCTGTGCTGAGCGCGGGAAGGCGTGAGGGGCAGGCGGGGCTGGCCGGCAGGGGGCGCTGTGCTGAGGGCGGGAATGCGTGAGGAGCCGTGAGGGGCCGTGAAGGGTGTGAAGGGTGTGAGGGGATCAAAGGGAACATCGCGCTGTCCTCCTCACCGGCTGTGAGCGGAATCATCTCATGGCAGCAGCTAGCGGTGACCTCAGTGTTTGCTCAGGGACCGCGACACGGCCTCGATCAGAGGAGAGCACAGAGGCCCAGAAAAGCTGCAGCCGCCCGTGTGTGGCAGCCTCTCGGTGCCCTCCGCAGGCCTGGCGGCCGGCAGGCAAAAGCCGGCGCTGCTCAGAGTGTGCCTGGTAATGGGTGAGACCCCCCGCAGCACAGGCAGACTTCACACCCTTTTCCAGTTCCACTCATTGAGTGGTTGCATGAGCCTGAAGGAGCAAGCAGCCACACAGATACAGGTCAGTCCAGAGCCTGATTTCCTGGGAATTAAATGGGCCAAACCGAGTCAGGCATTCACCAAGTTTAAAATTAGCCCCTGAAGACTAGGAGAACAGAATACATGGAAATGCTACTAAGATAAATGGAAACAAACCTGTCTGACCAGAGTGGTGTTTTTGTAAAAATTTGCCAGAAATTCGCCAAGACTTTAATGTTGGTAAACATTAGGATGAAACAGACTAGGACCGACTAAGAGAGGCAGAACTGGCATTGGATCACAGGGGAAAGTGTGATGCTCTCAAGATTGAACTCAAATGGCAAACTGGAAAGAAAGCTCCAAGGACCAGCTAGGCATGATCTAGGTAAGATCCTTCACCTTCTCACCTGAGTATTCTTCCAGTGACACCAGTATTCTTCTACTTGCTGCACAGGAGTTCCTGTAAGTTTACGTGATTTCAGGTTAGTTCTCTGCTATCCTTTAAATATTCAGTGAAAAACATCTGCTACTATTGCCTTTGAGCAGATGCAGTATTCAGAAGTAATTGCTAAGAGAGAAGGAAAACATACAAGGGCAGACACAAAGGTGGTGAAAAGATTCTGAGTTTTCTTTGCGATTAAGAGTTTAAATTAAAAGGTGTGTAACACAGTTATGTGTTCTGTACGAATGGGAGGTGCCACTGAAATGTTGTATTGACAACTTGCCCAGCAAAAGGTTTTCTGCAATTCCTCTTGAGAAGGTCTTTCATACCATACTATTTAGACGGGGGGTGGGGGGTGTTTAACAGTTTTTTTGCCTTTGTGTACAAATCTGCTTGCCTTTATTTTTATAAAAAGACCAAGAAAACAGAGATTAAAAATGGTGATTGAGACAAAATTATCAGGCTCTATAATCATCATAAGGGAGACTAACAAATCCCAGTCTCTAAAACCCTAATTGAACCTACCAGTAATTTACACTAGGGGTCAGACTAACTCATTAGGCAATTAGAAACAATTTGACAAAAACATCTTTGTTAAATGTGCTTTGCTATTGGAAGGAAATCTCTGTCATTTCTTGTGGTTATAGCTGTACATTCCACTTTAGCTATTAATTCATTACATTAATGTTGGGTATCATATCTGCATCAGTATATAAAAAAAACAAGAAACCAGCTTTCATTCCAAAACACTGTGTATCACACCCAGATTCCTCCTAAAGTAGAATAAATTTAATCCTTACTTTGTATTTAATTACATATTTGCATCTAACAGTAAATATCTGACACTTTTCTATTGACTGGTCACACAAGGAATGGCTGAACATAAATGGATGAATTTTCACCCTAGACTAGTTGCAATGCTGCCCCTCACAGAACAAAGGCAAATGGCTGTCACAGAAGGATGATTTCTGAGTGTTATTTTTGGGTAGTGCTTTAATTCACCAAACAGGCAGAAAAATATTCTTGTGAGTATTCTATTGTGAAGCAGGAATATCATTTTTGGAGGCAAAAGCCACTCAGCAGGGAGATGGCAGCAACTGAGAGAACGTAAATGACAAAGCCTGCTCAGTGTTAGAACAATTCCTTGTAATCATTCCTGATGGAGAGAATTAAAAGTGGAAATCGAGGGGGTAAAATCTTGTTCTGTTACAAGCAGAGGGAAGAAGCAGAGTCAGTGTATGGAGAATTTAGAAAAGCGAGAAGGCAGCTTTGTGTTGAGACCTGGGAGGATTGAAGCTGCTTATTTTTTTGTTCACATAGATGGGACTTTCTTTTGTCCGAGGCATGAACTCACACTTAATTCTGAGACTGCAGCTCCTTGGCCTCTTGGTTTGATTGTGCTTGGTGTTTGATAGCTCAGAAAACACTTGGACTTCTCCATTGTTTGTGGTGAGGCAAGAGAAACATATTAGGAAGCTGTTTCCTTCCTTTTCCAGGAATCGCCCACACTTCTCTGGGTAGCTTTGTTATTTTACCATCTGCATGATTTTGATTATTAAAGGTTACAGGTATTTTGAAATCTTCCCCTGCACTGGATGTTTGACTTCAATATTTGTACAGTAGATCTTCTGGAGCTCTGCAGCAAGAAAATTATGTTAGTTTTTTAGTACACAGAAGATGTAGCTCTTGACATTCTGGCAGATTTGCCAGGCCTTTGGACGCAGCCAGGCATTAGTGCTACCTGTATATATAGTATTGAATGACAGCTCTTTGTTTTCCAGTGTTGCTGTTCCTTTCTGGAACTCGCGTCGCTACATTCCAGGGGATTGGTCATGGGCACAGAACTCACCCCTCTTCTGGATACTTTTAATGCTGGTTTTTCATTGCAGTTCTGTAACAGTAGAAAGACTGCTTCCTGCATGCCCCTGGATGCACACCCCCACTTTGAAGGCCACTGCTTGGGAGCATGTGTGGCTTTTGTCTTGTGTCACTCCTCTCCTGAGTCTTGTTATGTGTCTTGGGAGCTGGCAAGGGCCCATTCACAGGCACAGTTTGCAACCCCAGTGTCCCTTTCTAAGTGTATGAGTCAATATTTTGGGTCTGCTCTGCGACCCAGTGTCTGCAGAGCTAATTGGGTTTCAGCTGAGTGGATTCATTTCAGGGAATAGTTTATTTGTGAAAATAATTTATCTTTCTCGGGAAGAAGGGTAAGGGGAGGGAGGAATCCAGCTATCTGAACATTCAATTGAATTTAGTGAATAATATTCTCTTTTCCTTCCCTTTCTCCCATGGAACATGGGAAAAAACCTCAGAAACAATCACTAAATCAGGAAATATCGTTGTGCTTGACCTGCAATATTGGTCTGGCCCACAGAAGTATGGCACTGTTAGCCAAGTGCCGGACTGACCCGGGGAGAGCAATGCTGATAATGCACTGCATCTATATCCCCACCATCACATTAGAGCCATTGAATACAAAATAGCACAATTTGAGAACAGAAAATAAATGAACTGCATAAAGTCTTTCACCAAATCATATAAGGGGACATATCTGAGAAGGGTACTATGCTCAGCTTATTTGGCTAATAGTCACATTACTGTTTCAAATATTTTTCTTCCTTCAAAATAGAATCCTGAGGCTCAGAGAAGAGAGCTGTAGTGCCTCTAGTTAATTTTCCAGGTAAATCTGGGTCATTCCCAGTGCAGTGCCTCACTGTGATGCCCTCAATAGGGCCATTTGGTCCCCAGTGAGGAAAGCTTTTTTCCCAAGTATGAAAGAAATAACATCAAAACCAGGTTTTGTACAGTCACTGTTAAAGAGCAAATTCAATTTTTTTTTTTTCAAAGTGAGGAAGTGTCCAGGGATGAGAGGAGAAGTGGCTCCTTTTGTGCTCCTGCATCTGCATCCACTTCTGGCTGCAGAATCTACTTTGTACACAGAGCCTGGGGATGTAGGTCAGGAACGCTTGTGCCTTCCATGGTTGATCAGTTCTATACTCATTTCTCATGTCAATCCATTCCCCACTGTTCCTAGTCACCCTTCACAGAGCCTGGGCAGGTAACCTTTGAGTAATAATCTGAAATTCAAATACAAAGAATTGACTACTGAACTGCCCTAATATTTGAGAAAGGTTTTAAACTAAAATAGGTTTTTCTGTGTGCCATTATTGGCCTGGCAGCGGTGTGTGTATGCTAAGTGTACTGAGAAAGGCAATATTAACAGAATGAAAAGGTCGGAGTTTTATAAAAATCCTTTTAAAAGTAAATAGGCTTGCCAAACTGAATTCCCCACAGGTAGACAGAGGTTAAGAACTGAGAACATTTGGGCCTTTGGCAGGTCAAGTTGTGCATCTGTAAATGCCCTCCAGAAACACAAACACCAGACAAGTGTAGAGAAGTCCAGTGACTGTGGCCAGCCAGATTTAGCTCTGGCTGTACCTGCAGGCAAGCAGGCCAAGGCTCAGCAGCTCCCGAGGGGGGTATCTGGGGGCACTGTGCAGGGTGGGCACAGCACACCTGTGTCGTGCCCAGGCTTCCCAGGAATGAGGGAGGCAGATGCACGTGTAGTCATTAAAGGTGTCATGCACTGGGCAACACAAATGCATTGACTTAATTAGACTGATTTCTGGCTGAGCTTAGAGGTTCAGCATAGCCCCAAGATGTGTGGCGGGACATGAAGGACCGGGGCCTGCTAGAGTGAGGCAATGGGTGGCAGGCTGAGAACACACCCTGCATGGGAGAGCACACACGACAGAATCACAGATCTGCCAACCTGGAAGGGGCTCACAAGGATCATCAAGTCCAACTCCTGGCTCTGCTCAACACCATCCCTAAGAGTCACACCATGTGCCCCAGAGTATCCCAACACTGTGAACTCTGTCAGGCTTGGTGCTGTGACCACATCTCGAGGGAACCTGTTCCAGTGCCCAACCACCCTCTGCGTCAAGCACCTTTCTCCAACATCCAACCTAAACCTTTCCCTGGCACAATTTCAGGCTGTTGCCTTGGGTCTTGTCCCGGGAAGGGTCTGGAATTGCACTTGTTTCTCCCCTGAGCCCACCGCTCTTGTGGCAGAGCATTTTGTTTCCTGTGGGGTTCATTGCAAGTGAGGTGGCTCTGGCTAACAGTGTCCCACTTCCCCTTATTGTTCCTGCTGTCCAGTCTCACAGCCTTTCTCAAGGGCATCTTTATTGTGGCAAATTGCACATTTTGGAAAGTACCTTGGTACAGCCCTGGGCACAGTGAGGAGGGCCAACTCCATGCTGCCTCACTGGGCTATTTACTACAACCTAAGTGTCTTATTTTGGTGCTGTTTTTCAAGGACCCCACATCCACACAGCCCAAGCCAGGTGACTGGCAGCCAGGCACTGCCCACATGCCCTGAGGTGAGGTGTTAACCAGTATTAGCAGGTGAAAAAACAGTTTTATTGAGGCTGTATTGGCAGGTGGACCTGAGCCTTGGTGCAGTCCTCGTCGGGCAGTTTGTGGGCAGCTGGATATTCGGGCAGAGGTCTCAGTGCGCTCCCTCCCTCCCTGAAGAGCAGAAGGGATGGAATGGGAAGGCATACAACAGGAGGAGATATACAGCCTTAGTTTCGGTTGCAGTTTGAGGTTGTACTGTTAAGCACCTTTGTTTCCAACCACAAGAGTGGCTGCAAAATGGTGGAATCTGTATGATATCTTTCCTATCTGTCAGAGAGGTTTTATGAGATTTAATCCATTAGTGTTCAATCCTCACAGGAAAGGGGTAAAAAGCAGAGTATTTATGTCATCACTGACTGTTAGTGTCAGTGTTAATCAAAAGCAAACAACTCAAATGCCAGATCTTGGAGAAAAATAAGTGTAAACATTTTTTCTATAGTTTACAAGAGGAAATAATTCCTTTAGGCATTCCTGCTGATATTTGTGCCTTTTCACTGTATCTCATGTTGCTTTAAAACCTTCTGTTCCCCTCCTGTTCTTCAGGACATTGTCTTCCTGTTAAGGAGGTATGTCAGCTCTGACACAGAAATGTGGCTGGAGCTTATGGGACTGTTCAAGACCCTCTATCTCTTAAACCTTTCAAGAGATTACTGGCAGGGGAGTTAAACTGATCTGCCACTTAGACCTGAAGAGAGCCCACTGCCAGGCAGCTGGGCTGCACTCCCTGGCTGTGCAGGAGCTTCTCTGGGGACACGGGTGGCAGTGTGATACCCTGGCACCATGATGCCATTTGCATCATCAGGTTACTTGCAGGTGTAAGACAGTGACAAGGGAAAATAAAGAAAAATATTAGTAATGGCTGTGAAAATTGAACTTTTATTATGTGTTCACTGTATACAAAACACCATTCTGCATAGTGATAACTCATTTGGTGTACAGTTGACAGTGCACATCAACAAACAAGTGTTCAGAGGTATCCACTAAATGGGAAGGGCAGTGGTGGCAGTGGCCAGCACACACTGAGGTGCTGTAGGGTGAAGTACCTCACAAGCACTTGATATGCCAGTAATATAAATGGGCTAACAAGCATCTACCCAGGAGCCAAATTAGGAATGAGGACGGAGAGAGCAGAACTAATGTATCTGATACACAGTTGCCAGAGCAATTAAGTTTTACAGAGGTGGCTGAGAGGATGCGTATTTTTTTAAACACTTCAAATTTTAAAACTATTAAAATTTAATGATAAATAACAGAATCTCACAAGTCTTTTGGGGCAAAATGCTCCACATTTATTTACATATGAAATGTGTTTAATACAGTCGTAATGGACATAGTGTATAGTAACATCTGACAGCAGCAAGACTTTTAAGGAACCCAACAATTACTACTGTTTATCATGCAGCTATCTATATATACACAATTTGTTTTAAAAAAAAGTACAAAAAATTTTCTGTAGGGTTACATACAAGGTATAAAATGCAAAAACAAACTAAAAATATACTCTCACAGAGAACTCTATCTGAAAGGGACAGTATGGTACCTTTTTGTAGTTGTGCAAGCAAAACTAGTGGTGCTGGACAGGAGTTTGCAATGTGTGGCCAAGCTCTGCAGGGCCTGTGCTGAAGCTGCAAGCCCCAGTCCCACTCCTGGCTGGGGTTGGCTCCTTTGCAAGTTGTGGCTGTAGTGTGACACTGAGCACCAGAACATTTGGCATGATCATGGGGAGCTGGCAAATCCCAACCCCTGTAGCAAGAGACAACTATTTCCTTTCAATAACCAGCAAGGAAAATACATAATGCTGTGTACTCACTTCTATATGTTTAATAAATTTCATGACAAAAAACATCATCATTATAAACCTATTCCTCTAATTACATCTTATTTCTTGAATCCAGAGCAGCCCAGCCCTTTTGTAACAATTTGAGCTTTGATCACAAGCACCTGATGACCTAAAAAAATCACTTCACGATACTTAGAGTTGTGCATTTATACTCTTCAAAAGTACTTTACCCCTCCAGGAGGTCTGCACCTGTTCTGGTGCCACCTAAAAACCAGCACTTCATTTTACACATGCAGTGGGTACTTTTGGGTTTTTTAATAATATATTTTGTAAGAAAAAGTTTAAAAGCTTCCTTAGACATTTGGAAACCCAATTTCTTTAGAATTTAAAGTCTCCCCTTAGCTTGCTTCCTCTCTCATCTCCCCTCCTAGCACCTCCTCCTGATGCACTTCCGTTAGCTAAACCTTCTTTCAGAAGCATTCAAAAACCAAATAGTTTAAGAGAACCTAAGGAACTGCCCCAGCATTCAGAACTCTGTTTTAAAGAAACTTACTACAAAAGAACAGAAACAGAAAAACAGAAAAAAACCCACTAGATACCGATACAAACACATAACAAAAGAGTATAAAAATTATTAGTTTAAATATATACAAACTCTTTTCAACTCAAATACTGCTTCAATAATTCTGAGGGTATAGACAATGAGGTGAAAGGGACACTTTTATGCAGAATATATTGCAACAGCCTGAACAGCACTGTTAACACTATTATACCTTGAACTTCCTGTAGCAAAAATGTCATTAGTATTCCAATGTGGAGCGAGATTTCTGCATCCCAAACAATCTGATCACTTGTCAGCTGAGCTCATTCTTTTGGACTTGATAAAGGCCATGCCATGTGTTCTCATATGAGTGTTTAAGGCCGCTTCAGTTTCAAAAGTCTTTGCGCACACTTTGCATCTTCTGTCCGATGCTGCACTGTCGGACGAGTCATCCTCATGATTGGGTTTGTTTTCCTGCTGATTATCCTCCCCAGACCCATTCTGTTTTGATACTGGCTGAGGCTCCTTCAGCTTATGTACAATGAAGAGGTGTCTGGAAAGGGACACGTGAGATGTGTAGCAGAGTCCACATTCCCTGCACTGGTATGAAGAGCCATCAGATTTATGCTGAGGAATATGTTCATGAAACTGGAGAAGATTTTCTGTTGTAAAGCCACAAACTGCACACTTGTGAACTTTAAAAACATTTATCTTCAGCTTCTTTAATGGCTGAGTGATTGCACCTCGCGGAGGTCTGAACTCCATTACAGGTTCTTCCAATTTACGCTTTGGACTAGGAACCTACCAAAAAGACAGAAATGGTGTATCATGTAAGCATAAATATGCAGGTTTTTCATAACTATTTGCAACTTGCAAATGTCAGAACCTTTCCCTTGGCAGATTCTAGAACAACTCTGTTAAACAATCCTTTTGGGGCCCTATTTCACAGAAGACGAGACGTTTATGGAATGAAGTACCTGTATTTATTTAACGATCCTGAGTATATACCCACAAAAAAACCCCAAATCATTCTTAGTGATTGAATGAGTCTTCTCAGTGATTACCTTTGTGTCTTCTTTTACTTCCCTTTCTTCCATGTTGGTAGATTCAGTCATTTCTTTTACATCAGGGTCTTTAATTCCATGCATCAACTGAATATGTTTTTCCAACATCAGTCTCTTGGTAAAAGTACGTCTTGAATCTGGGCAGTGCCTGGAGACACACACACAAAAATTCAAGTGTGATGCTTAACAAGTGCCTTTTGTAGATTGCAAGAGCAGCTGTGTATTTGAAAGACTCCTGAAAACCAGGTTCCCCGAAGTGGAACTGCAAGCGCTCAGCTCAGCCAAGTTTCAGACTGTAGACTTTGCACACTACGCTTTCAGAAGCCTGACATGTTTCTGCAGGCAGGACAGGTAATTGATTTGGCCTGTCCTGAGCACCTGAATGAATGGGACACTGGCTCTTACACAGTTAAGACGTTCAACTAACAATGGTTTTTGTATTCCATTTCTAAATAAATAAAAACAGAACTTACGAGCACGTATAAACCTTCCTAATGCCTTTGTGCTTGATACGATTGTGCCGACATAAACTATGGGATGAACTGAAAGATTTGTCACATTGCCGACAAGGATGTTTCTTCATTTGCTTTAAAAAAAAGAAGAGAAAGACTAATTTTAAAAGCTCAGTTTAAGTGGTGCATGTGTTGAACCTTTTGATAAACAGGGAAGAAACATCACTTACCCATTTTTGGTACTGCACTTCATGTACACACCCCCCCCCCCCCCCCCCCCCCCCACCACCACTCCCCCCGCCAGAGTTGGACTTCTTTCAAAGCAGTGTGGCCCCCATGAGCTACACACACACCTGTCCCCAGCTGTAAACTGGTGTCACGGATGGTGGGTGAAGAGAATTTCTTCCACCAAGAAACAGGGAAGATCAGAAGACTATTTTTGGATCAATAAAGGCAGCAGGATGAGGGGGTTGCTTTCCCTTCTCATCACCAAACCATGTCCTCAGCTGCTGACTAGAAGCTCCTCAGCCACATACAGGGAGCAGTGAAGAGCACAGAAGAAGGACCAAACTTGAACCTCACAGACACTGACAGGGTTCAGGAAAGTCATGACAAAATGAGCGGTTTGATCTGATGCCAACTTGATGACCATCTGTTTGGGGAATTCTGTGTGGCTGATGGTGCAGCTGGTCAAGTGGAAGGAAGAAGTAAAGGAAGAAACTGAGAAGGGCTGGAGCAGTCACACATTGTAGCTGTGTGGCAGTGAGCAGAGGCATCAAGCCCGTGGTCAGAAAAGCAGAAGGAGGATGATGCTCAGCAGGACCTAGGGGCACTATGTGGGGTAGCCAGCTGTGACCCCACACTTGTTCTAAATTCCCTGGGGAGACTTGAGATAGAGACCCAAACAGGATTTTGGATACATTTGTTTCTGCAATGGCAGCTCAAGCAAAAAGAACTGAAAAATTAGTTCTGTAATTAAGTGCACCACGATCTGTTGTACAGCATTTTGTCTTGACAGGAAGAGGATGATCAATGAGCAAGTTGGAGTGGGTAATTCCTACTTAGAAAACGTCTGCCCTTTCACAGAAACGCACCTGCACACAAGTCCAAGGAGCTCAGCATATGCCTGCCTGGTGGAAGGCAGACACACATAATCCAGTTTCAGACAGGAGTTGTACAGGCTTGTTGAAACCCTCGCTTGTCTGGGCTGGTAACTTTTTTTTTCCTTGCAGCACTTTTAAGATCAGGCAGACAGTCACACCAAGGTGGCTACAAAATTTCCTACCCTACAGCTGGCTCCCTTCATCCAGGATCCTCAGGAGAGGATCAGAAAATGTGAATCTGTCTGTGTAGACAGTTCCCAATAAGGGCTGGAACCTTAAGAATCTGTCCAAAGAGGATATACATGGCAATACCTCTCCTATGAATACCTCTGCATAATCCAGCCTGGGATCAGCTAGGGGTTACAGCTCTTTCACTCTGGTCCTGCAAAAGCAGAAATTAGAAGTTTGAAACTAGTATTTTCATATACCTTGCATGACAATGGATTTTGTGAATAGCACATGAATCGCTTAATTACAGTTTTAAACAATCATTCTGAAAGGATCATTTTAGAGCATTTAACCCACACCTATCATTCTTAAGAAATTCAGACTGTAAATTAATTCTTCTATTTATTAGATCCATGCCACATACTTAGTTATCTTATGCTCATTTTTGTTCTCTCTATAGTAAAAGTTTAGTTTTTCGACATAGTCTTTGACGGCTAACAAACTAAAAAGTTTGACAGGTTGGGAAAGAATGTAGCACCTGGTCCATGTACCCCATTTCTTAAAGACATGGAGTTGTATTTCTGTTCATTTCAGTACCTGTGTGCCTCCTGTGTTATTCAAGGAACTGCTTGAATGGGGATAAAAACCAGTACCTGAATGGAAGCAATGGAAGAGGCCTTCAAGCCAGGATTTGAGTGCAACAATTATCTAATATTTCATAATGAGGGCTGTCCTTGAGGTAACATTGCACATAAACATCAGAGAGAGAGACAGATTTAAAGCTAATATTTAGAAACGATTATTGATATGTTACTAACCTTCTTTTACATGCCTTTGGCTACTCTGCTGTGGATGGAATCAGACTGAGTATCGCTCTCTAGTTCACTCTGAAGTGACAGTTTCACTGGGAGGTTGTGCTGCTGTGTTTTTAAGAATTGCATAAATGTACAATGCATTCGGTCTTAAATGCATTCCTGATTGCCAGTAAAAGCTCTGCTGAGTTAATATTTGGGCAGCAGGAAACTGAAGGAATGGGGTGGGAGTTACTGGAGGCAATGATGCTAGGGTGCTATTTGCTTGAAGTTGTCCTAAGAAAATTGAAGATGACACTCAGTAGTCCAGCATTTTCAGCTTTTCCATAAAACATTTATAAACAGAATAAAATAATTTGCAGAACAGCTTCAGAGATAATAACTGTAACAGAAACCTCTGGAAATGTGCAATCATTTATTACGGCACATTAGCATCCTGAAAACTATGGATTTTCACACAGGGTGGTTCTCCTCCACTTAGACAAAATCAGCCTATTATCCCTCCCAGTCCTGCTCTTTTGCTGCAGTGCAGCAGAGCACATCAGTTTAGCTCCCTGGCTCCCAGCTGAGGAAAGTCAGAGCATTGCCACCAGCACACCAGCAAAGGTGAAGACTGGCTTGGCAGGTGGCTGCCACATGTCAGCAAGGGGCTGGAGCCTGCCACAGCTAAGCAGGGTCACTGTTGCCTTCCTGCCTGCCAGTCTTTTTAACTTCATTTAACTGGAAATGCCACTGAACAATGGAAGAACATCAGTCTCTCTGCTGACATGAGGATGCAACATTCCCATGTTTCAATCCGTTTTAAGTAAGATATCTGAAATTCAGCTGCTTTAAATACAAAATTCAACTTGTTAACTCAGCTGAACTTTCAAGTGTAAGATTAGAACAACAGCTCAAATGTGGATTGTGTCTGCCTTTAAATGAAACACCAGTTGGCACTCAGTGGACCAGTAGAACATGACCGAGTCTCCACTCCCTGAGGCTAACAGGCACTGAGCTTCAGAACAGGACAGAATCAATTTGTTTAAGTTGGAAAAGATCTTTAAGACTGGGTCCAGCCCTTACCCTAGCACTGCCACGTTCACCACACCACTGTAAAGAGAGGGAACCGAGAAGGCACAAGGAAGAAATAAGAACCTGGAACAGATTAGATGGCTTGGATGAAACACAGCGATATCTCTCACTCTTTCCATCTTGAAAAAAAATCGGTACTGAATGAACAAGCCTACAATTGATTTTCTGAGCAGAATGATGTAGAAACTGAAAAAAACTAAGCAGCCAAAGCAAAAAAGATGAAATAGATATAAGAACAGTGAATAATAATGCTGGGACTTAATGGACTTATTTGCAAAAACACAAATGGAATTTAGAAACAAATACTTCACCTTTCAGGTTTAATTCACCTTTTTTTAATTGAAAGTATTCCTTTACCTTTCCATGTTCTTTCCTCATGTGGGTGATGTAAACGTCTCTCTGAGTGAAGAGCCTGTCACACTCCCAGCAGGTCCAGCCAGGACTAGAGACTTTTTTAGGTTCTGCTTTCTTTATGGGAGAAGGCAATTTCTTCTCCAGCTTTTCTGTTCCGTTGACAGATTTTGTGTCGTCCTTGTTGTGACTGGCTGAGTTTTGAGTTGTGGGTTTAGTACTGAGAGGCAGATTTATCCCCAGGTTTGGTGGCCCCTCAACACTTTTCAAAGTTCCATGCATAGACTGCAATAAAAGAGAGAGAAAAAAAGGCACAAAACTGACCTAGACATACACAGTTGGACTCAACCAAAAGCCTTCAGTTACTTCTTTGGCACACTATTATCATCAGATCACATTCCTAAAGAAACAGTGAGGAAAAAGTAAAGGCAAGACCTAGCACGACCTAACAATAACAGACACTGTATGTAGGTATTTTTACAAAAAAATGAGAGACTTACTTTGGGGGTTAAGTCTAAGTTGTGGTTTAACAGGGAGGAAAAAAGGGCTCAGGAAGTACTTTATGTTAAGTTTAATTTCTCACTTTACTTACCTGACATGTTAGTTGAGCATCCTCATTGCAGACTATGTGATTGGAATTTTCCAAGAAGGAAAGGCTTTTTTACTGACCAAATGTTGACTTGGCATATTGGTAAATAAGGTAAGGCAACCCTGGAAACATCACATGGCTATGTAATTTAGGATATATTAACTTTTTATGTTGAGGCTGAGGTTAAGCCCTGCCTTACTCTCCAGTCAGGTTATGAGCACGCTCATTTAGGGCTACCTTGCGGGGCTGACAGGGCCCCACAGCAGATCAGAGGGGCCTGACCAGCTGTTCTCCAGCCCCTGAAGCTCCTGGGTGGGAAGTTTTCCTCAGAGACTTATGTCTGCACTTCAAGTCAATGGTTAGTAAGAAGGGAAGAACTCCTCCTTTCCGTATTTCCAAACCAGTGTAGTGTGCTGGTGTGACACCTGAGCATTCCAACCAAGTGACTTGTTCAGGAAGGGCTGGGGGGCTTCAGCTGTGTGTCCGAGTTCCACAAGTGGACGTGGACACAGCAAGAATGAGGAGGGCTGTGAGCCAGCAGGGATGACTGCAGCCCAGAGCTAATCCACTGCTGAACAGGGACCCATAGCTGAGGTCCCATGTCTGAAAGGCTTGTCCTTTACCAGGACAGTGTTCTGATCCTCTCACCTACTGACCCTTACTATAAGCCTCTTGGATGATACGTTTAACCAGCCCAAACAGAATTGTTTTTCCTTCAGGTAAAACCCATTCAATCCATTCTTGATTCTGGGAATATAAGAGTATCAATGTGATACTCCAGCAACAAGTTCTTTTGTAAATACTTTGGCTCTCGGGACTACCCACTGGCTCTGGAGCACTTCAACCTCTGGAGCATATCAACCTCATCAGTAGAACATGTTCTTTGATTTGACAGCTTTTAAATAGCAGGAAAGCCAGTAATTAACCCCCCTAAACTGTTAATAAAAAGCAAAATGCACAGGACCAACAACTAAGAGCAAAATGCAGGTGTGTAGTAAAGGAGGAGGCTGGCTTTAGTATCCCACTGCACAGGGGAGCAAGAAATGAGGCTCCTGTACTCTCAGGCAATCGAAACTGCCCTGGAGATTCCATTCCAGCCTAACCTGTCAGCATGTAAAATGTTAGTGCTCAACTTTCCAAATGTCTTTTAAATACAATACTTGAAATTTCGTTTCTTATTTGAAACTACACCAAGAGCCTTAAAACATAGTATGGAGTCTCAGTGCTGGGCAAACAGGGAGCATTATACCTCCAGGCCAGGCTAGGCCAGTCCTTCACCATCTGCTCTCACTGGATGCTGGAAATTTTCTTGTAGCGAGTCATTATAGGAAAATAAGATACATATTTTGCCATCAAGAAATACTGGCATCTGTAGGAATTATTCTGGGTTATTTTCTGTAGCTTTAAATAATCTCCTCCTGAGCTTCCTTCTGTCCCTTTCTGTCCTACTTTCACCCAGGTCTGTCTCTGCCTTGATGGTTTATGTCTAGCCATACCAAACCATTATTTTCTGTGCAGCTGAGCTCTGCCTCTGTCTGGCACTCAGACTCTCCCTGAATCCTTTTCTGCTTTTATCTACAACCTGTTACTGTTTTTATCGGTTCCCCTTAACTGAATTCCAATTTACACTGCTTTGCTCCAGTCCCTACTGCTATACTCACATCCTAAATGCAAAACCAGCAATACTGCTACTGCACATGTATTTTCTAATCCTCTAATTTTAGTCTCAAAAATATCTGAAATATTTATAGTGAATCATGCTAAAACCCTACTGGTTGAAAGTTCAAATACTGGCATGGAACACTAAAGCCAAAAAAGTTAAGTAGTGCCCAAGTAACTGTGCACGTCTTTAAAATGTGAGATGCTGAGCACCCTGATTTCTGTAAAGATAGCTTCTGGCCCTAACTACAGTCAGATCGAGCTCCTGAAAGTGTTGTCTTCAGGTCTTACAGAAGTACTTATGTACAGATATAACAATACTTTTCCAGTAATAGCTGAGTCAGGAAAAACTAATTACAGAAACAAGACATACACTGCAATACACAGAATTAGTCTGTTTAGTAAAAAAAAACCCCAACCATCTGAGTAGATCAAAGCAAACAGAAAACAGAGTTCTGCATTGCTGCATAAGAGGAGCATGTGCTACTAGTTCAGAAACAAAGAAAATATCTAGTCCTTGTATTTCTGAACATCTTGGCTCAGCCCTTCCCTCATTTCCTCCTCAAATTGAAGACTGGCTTTAAGACCACCTGTTTTTTTCAAGACTTGTGATCTTAGTTCCAATACAACTTTGGAGAAGTCTGTAGTTACAAGTGCCATAGTTGGGCCTAAAATGCAAAATGATGGCTTTAGCAGCCACAAAAGATGTCTGCTTTTCCACTTTTCTGTAGAGAAATAGTACTCAGAAATTGTGTCATTGCAGAGAAGTGCAGCGAGCTCCACGGTGCCAATCTGGACCTTAGGGCTGTGTTCAGGCACCAGGGGTTAACAAGGCATAAAAACCTCAGCTTTGGTCTGTATGATATGAGGTAACAGCAAAGGCTTGATTTTGTGATACACTCAGCATTCTCAGCTCCTAACAACTGAATTAATACTAAGAATACTGTAAATAAAATTCAGTATTTGTTACGATTGGACTTGCTGAGATATTCCCAGTATACCGAAATCAACATTCTTACAGAAAAACCAACTGAGTCATCACAGATATGCTGAAGACCAGACAAAATATAACAGTTTAACATCTGAGAACAATATTCACAGATTGCCCCCTCAGAATTATTAACATCTCTCTCAGCAGTCTTGTTATTCTGTGCCTTTTTGCAGTATGTTCTCACAGCATATATTGCATGACAAATGGTATCATGAAGGAAACAAGAGAAGATGCCTACACACCTTGATATGATCCATCATAAGCTGTTTCTGTGCATACAGAAGAGAACAGTCTGGACACTTGAAAACAGACACCTTCTGGTTTTCAATGTGCTGATCAAAGTGGCGATAGAGCAAAGGTTGTAGAGTAAACACAGTGTCACACATAGAGCATTTATATATTATTCTAAAAACAGAAGTACAACAAACAATGTCAGTCACGTTGACGATCTATTTGCAAGAATTATGATATTAACTTTTTTTCTCATCACAGATAAGATCTGACATGTTTAAGCAATCGTTTCACACTGCCTGAAAAAAGTTAAACTAATTCAAAACATCCTCCAATTTCAAAATATGGGAGCAGCAGAAGAAACAGAAAAATAGAAAAATATAATTTTTAAAGTGCAAACAAGAAGCCAGAACACAACAGCATGTGCCAGTTACATATACAACAACAACATCTGCTCAGGATACTCTTACAGTTTAACACCTTCAGTTGTTGTTAGCTACACATTGTAGCTAAAGGATAATATCCCTGCTCCAGGTTACAAATACAGTATGTTTTAAGGGAGTGATTCATTCAATCATAGTTAGCAACATACTTGAAGATAAATAGATTGTTGGAAATATTCATGGCTTTGATGCTCCTGAATGCCAAACCTAGACTCTGTCAATGCCCTGAAGCTCCAACAGCGCAGGACGGGATTTTCCTGATCTGCCATTCCAAGCCTTGATGAATATGTCACAGAAATGTAGAGACCAAATGCTTCCTGTCTCGGAGCACATGTGACTTTTAAACTTATGTCCCCCAGCCTCCTGTTCTTACAGCAGTTTTCTAGCCCCAGATCATCAGATGAGAGAGAAATCTAAGCCATCTAATCTGTAGTGCTGCAGAGAAAGTTTAGCTAAAATAAAAGAAACCCAACCACAGGTGCTCAATACAGCAACAGGCACTTCCCATCTTTAAGAGTAACTTCCACTAAATAAAACCCTCAAACCCCCTTGCCTGCTAAAGCACTAAATCTTCTCATTAGGTACATAAATGTTCCCAGTCCTTTCTATGTCCCTCTAAGTAATTACCACTGATAGTGCATTGTTCCAGGGCTCTAGGGATCACTCTGCACTGTGTTTTGAGATGGCAAGAACATGGGCATTGCTTCCATGTCCAAGCTGTCCTGTAATTCCAAATGAAAAACAATACTTCTTCATGTTAACTGGGCAAGACTTTTTGTGGTATCAAATGGTCCCAGTTTCTCACATATGCTAAGATAAATGTATTATTTACACAGCATCCTCTGATGATCAATGTATTATTGTCCTGCTTTCTGTGGTGAACCCTATATTGCAGATCTGTAGTGAATCTGCTACAAAAAAAAAAAAAATCAACATCTTTCTGAGTTTATCGTATATAAAAACTGTAACTCTCTAAAAATACCACAAGCTGAATCTCTGTATTTTCTATGGCAGCTGAAGTACTTTACTCTGCCTTCACAGAAGCAGAACTATCTGGCAAAGATCCAAACTTCAGACAAGTCTCTGGGCAAAGACTGTACTCACTTAAATTCATACCAACACACCTCACAGTATGAGTTATGGCTATACACACCTGCAGTATTTCCTTCAGACACAGCAAAAACATGATTTTCAATCCTTAACAACATACATGCAACCATGTATGCTGGTTTTGGGGTTTTTTAAAACTTAATTGAAGTAGTCAGTGTTTAACACGCAACTGGCCTAAAATGCTGTTCAAAGCTTAAAGGCAGTTGTGCTTCCACAGGATGTCATTTACAGGGATGCTGGAATAAGTCAGGCAGTTCATCCCATCCCATCCCACCCCATCCCACCCGACTGCCAGGATGGTTACTCAGCACTGCTCCTGTCCCATAGTACACACCAAAGCAGGTGCATGGCCTTTTCACTTCCCAAAAATCTGTTTAATAAATTCATGTATTATCTTGGAATAAATACAGGTGTCATCTCACAGGAAAATGCTTTCAGTCACATAAAAGACATTTAGTATTTGGAAAGCTTTTGCACCAGAGGATAGTGTTCCTCCTTCCCATTTCTTTTCCTCTAAAAAAGGAATTTGTGGGATAATATACTTTTTACCAATAGTACCATAAATATTCATAATTTGGCTTGATAAACAAGAATTTCTCCCGTATTCAAAAAGAGATCAGCCATGAAAAATATCTTAGTGCCATTCCTAGACACTGTTTACTGAAAAAAAGACCACCTCTGTGGTTTTCTGGGAAACCAAAGTTTAGAGTATGTTACAGGAGAGAGCTTCCCAGAGTTGAAAGACAAGACAGCCATTCATTTCCCTATATTAAAATAATCTAATTTCATCCCACTGAGAATCCCTGCATATAAAAGTCATTTTTCATACACCAAATAGTTTAGTGCATCTGTTCTGCAGCAACTATTTGTAATGTAATTGTAAATCACACAGTTCCAAGTGAATGCCAGAGGCAGGCAGCCAGATTCCCCAGGAGCCCAATTCCTGTAAACAGAGGAGTGTAACCTACTAGAGAGTCCCTCAGAAGCCATGGGGCAAGGGTCCTGGCACTGCTGGAGCCACAGGCAGTGTCCTTGGGCTGTGCCACAGCCCTGGGGTCAGCAGTGAGGCTGGCAGGCTTGCAGTGGGCTGCAATGCCCGTCACGCAGCCTGGGCGCTCCACGATGCAGCATAGATAACCCAAATGTGAATGTATTGCCTCAAATACAACCTGCCAGCTCTGCTCTGAACTAGACAAGCCAAGAACTCTGAATGCTGCAAGGGCCGGAAAAATCCTACCAGTCACTCTGCATGCATTTAAGGCAGCATTGTGATTAAAACTGGCAAATTTAAAGGAAACACCACATCTTAAGAGGAGTGCTCAACTATGGATTCTGTGACTTATTACATTAGTACATAATAAAATTTCATTTTTTTATAATGCAAGTAAATTCATAAAGGAATACAATTATAAGTGCATCTATACAGAAAGAAAACTAATGCAAAATACTTAATTCATGAACCTGATCAGAAACAATTTGGCAGATCCAAGCAGAGTTCACTTTTCATATGTGTAGAATCTTACACAAACAGTGATCTGAATCTTTTTGATTTCTCTAATGAGAACTATGGGAACCTGAAAAAGGTTTTAAATGCTGGTATCTCACAGCCTCTGACTGATGATACCATCCTGAATTGAAACAATAAATCGTTTCCCACTAGGCAGAAATGCCTTAATTTGGTATCAGACATGGCAAGTTTGCTGCCATTTTGCTTTGATGGAGGTGTAAACAAAGAAGAAATATCCTGTTCATGTGTTAGAAGAAACAGTGAGAAACTGAACTCTTAGAAACGCTGGTTATTACATCACGTGACACCTTCTATGTTCTTGAGCCTGCAAGTTGTTACCATCCTGGTGCTCTGTGCAGGCCCCAGAGGAAAGCTGGAGCTCAGTCCCTGACTGTTTGCTCTGAACAGTACAGCCATGGCCCTGAGGAAGAGGATGGAGATGAAGGGTGCTCAGAGAGGCTCAGACCCGAGGGCAGGAGGAGTTTGCACACACAGAGCAGCACCTGTGGCTTTTCAGCAGAGCCCACCAGTGTCCAACAGCTTTAAAAAAGGACCCTGATCCCAAGTCCTACCTGTGCCCTGTGTCACCACCTTCAGCAAACTACCACCTTTATGGCCAACCTTCCTAGCTACATAACAAAATTACTACCGCTTTAAGCCAGAAAGAGATTACCTACTGAAAAAAGCTTATATAAACAGCTTTTATATAAATAGCTTTTTCTCAACTTTTCAACCAAAATATGAAAAGCACCACATAAGCACTGGATGAATCTTAGCAGCTCTTTTTGGAATCACGTTATTTTAAATCACAGTAAAAAAGCAGATGAGATAAGCAGATCAAAACATCAGAACGAGCAACACTTTGGCTACCTGTCCAAATAATTTATGTAATTACATTTGCAATTATTTTCTTGTAGCATGCAGTGCTTAAAGACCTGCTAGTGCATTCAGAGAAATGTCACCTTTGCCCAGTGAACTGCCAGCTGCAAAGTCATGAAAGCACTACACAAATCCCACGTTACCAGCAGGCTGACAAACTGGTGGCTGTCAGAGGTGACACACAACTGCAAGCACAGGACAGAATGCAATTTCACGGGTCATTCAAATGCAGGCAAGTGCAGTAGAAGATGAACTTTGCTTACTTTGGTTCGCCTATCTTGATACCCGGGTGTTGTGTGTAGGCATGGGAGTGTGTGCTGGGAGCAGATTTAAATGCCATGGGACAGATAGGACACTTGTAAAAGACTTCACAGTGACAACCTTGAATATGAGACTTGAGTGCCGCCACGTCAGAGTACACGACATTGCAGTGCACGCAGCTGTGGAGAGAGCGGAGGAGAGTCAGTGCAGCCCTGCCCCGAGCACTGCTGGACATAATCAACGTGGATTTTCAGGCAAAGGGAAGAGAGAAACACACACGGATAACAACTGGATAAAACTACATTACTCTGTCAACTTAAACAAACCCCATAAGAATCAACATAACCAGCGATTTGTGGATCACAAAGTAAGGGGAAAGAAATTTCACACGTTTTCATTTGAAAATCTAATAAGATCAGAATATGTTTTCATGTTATTACGATAAAACGGATAGAAGGGTCAACAGACAAATACTCTATTGATTGCAAAAAAAATACTTAAATCTTCTGCAAATTTGGAAAGAGGTTTTCCAGAACGCATTTTTATCACATGCAGGGTATTGTTTAAAGTATACCACAGCAATTTAGAAACTACCACCAAATGGAAAATCAGTAAGGAAAGTATTTTCACCATTTCCCTTGTTTAGATTTAATGAAGATATACTGGTAATGATTTTCTGTACATGTAATCAAATCAGGACTTGGATTGAAACTCAGGAAAACTACACCAAATCCCTACTATCAGATCAATATATCATATTGGAATTCAGAAAATATTTTTCAAAAAACATACTTCTGCTGTGTCGAAAATTTGTGACCTTTCTGCATCTATTCTAAAATGAAATGATTAAAAAATTGAATTAATATTAGAACATAAAAATTTTTATACACAACAGTCCCCTTTAATGCCCTACATCTCCAGTACCAAATGCTCCCAAATCAGTCCAAGAACATAGTGCTATCAGCAATTACCTGTCAAATGAGACAATTTCTTATTGATCAGTATTTTGCAGTAAGACTTTTACAAAGTCTTCAAACGTAGAAGGCCTCCACCCTTCCAGAATTTTAATTTTAGCATTTATCATGGCAGTATGATTGTTGTCATATAAATGTCAATTCAATTTCTCAATACTTTTAGTGCCCTGATGATAGCAATAAAACAGGAAAAACGGTTCTCCATTCAAGGATCCCATTTTATTTTTAAAATTTATTACCCTTGAATTTTATGAAATGTCATCATTTCTTTTTCTGGGCATTTAATTTATACTCTTAACAATATTCACTGAGTTTATATGCATCTAGTATCTGCTTACCAATGCACTCTCTAAAGCAGATCATTCTGGTCTGTTTTGGGTCTGTCAAGACCTTCTGTGCTCACACAGAGCTGAGCACCTGAGCACTTCTTCACAGCCATACTCAGCATGATGTGTTCAATAACACATCTGCTCCTGAGGTGTCCCTCCGGAGAGCCAGGAGTCATTTTCACCTCCCCATGCCACGGCTTGGCTTTATCCTCTAGTGATGCCACAACAACAACTGATCCTTAGCATCCACCACTGTATATTACGCAGCTCCTAAGGACCAAGCCTTCCTCTCGGGGACTATTCTAACAAGTTTTCAGCCCATTCAGTGCAGACAACTAGCATAAATCACTGGAATCAAAGGGAACTCCTTGACAGAGGCCCTCTGGAAAGGCAGGACAGGGTATGCTGCTCCTCAGGCAAAAGCACTGCAGTTCTGAGGAGAGGCTGAGGAGTCTGAGGAGGGAGACAGTAACATTCCCAGAGACTGCTTTTGCTTGCCTCAGTAACTTTGGTTTAGTCTCACCAAATCAAGAAATTCTGACTTAGTGTGACAGGAGATGTTTATGAGACATCTTGAAAAGTTTAGTGACTTAGATTCCCAGTCAAGGGGATTCTGCTGATGTAACTGGGGCAGGCCAGGAGTCCCTAGAGGTGCTTCCGTGTAAAAACCCCAGAGACACACAATAGAAGGAAGAGCAGTGGAGTGCAGGAAGCAGATGGAGGAAATGCAGGACAAGACATACTACTGCTTGAGAGAAGAGGATAAAAGAAAAGAACCCAAAGAAATGAAAAGAGCTTGGAGTTGTGTCAGGCCAAGGATTCAAGCTGAAAACAGAGGCTTGATGCAGTAAAAATGCTTTCTTTCCTTAGGGGAAGATTGCACAGCCATCCTGGAAAATGAACTGTGGCACCTTAAGGATGGAAGGAGCTACCTGCTCTAAAACTTTAGAATGGCCTTTTTCCAGGCAGACAGGATGAAGTGGACGTGTTTTTGGAGTGCTAAGCAAAGCTCAGGGTATGGGTGGCCCTTCTGATCTCTTGCTGTGCTGCCTGCCATTCAGTGCAAAGAAAATTCTAACAGAAAACATTTTTTCAAGTCTTTCAAAACTAAACATTTCTATGAAATGCCTCTATTCACCATTTTCCCAGTGAGTTGCCATTACAGGGAAATGTAAAAGTCAAAGGGAAACTGAAGAGTAACAAAGGAAAACCAAAAGACAAGGCTGTTTGAGAAAGGCAATTTCCAAGTGAGGTAAAGCCAAGGAATCTTGACTTGCCACAGAAAAGAGAACAACCAGAGAGGTGCAGTATGCCCATCAACATCTCAACCATACATTCTGGAAGTACTGAAAATAACTGTTCTTCCAGAGAGAACAATTTAAATTTAATGTTTTGAAAAAGTTCAGGAAGTTTTTTTTAAAACTTGAAATTAGGACAATGCATCTGAATTCTCTGGACTTTATAAACCATGAAGTCCTGAATCTGTGTGACACTAGCTAGTATTCTGCTTTAATCATATACAAAAGTGGATGCCCAAAACAAAGCAGAATCCTTATGCATTTATTCCAAAATTTTAATACTAATAGTACTGTTGACATGACAATCTTAAGCCCATGAAGCTGGTATTGTCCCAACAATGCTTATGAAAATGGAAAATCACTTTTAAAACCATCAATTATACATAAATTGACAACAAAAGGAATCATTATACTGACCGAAACCCAACTCTTCGGGTATAATGCAGGCAGTTCTTAGTGACATGGGTCTGGAAGTGGACAGATCTGCAGATTGCTCCACATTCAGGACACGTGTATGGAGATTTATGCTGATGAATTCTCTGGTGTGATGCAAAACTGCACTGGTTAGGAAGCAGCATCTGGCAGATATTGCATGTCTTCTAAATGATAAACCAGAATAGATGAGACAAAAGGTTTGGTTCAGCTCTACATAACGTCTTGTGTCAAATACTGCAATACAGCAAATAAAGGTTAAATGTCAGAAGTGGGATGGGACCCAAAGCAGTAGGCAAGTACGAACACAAGCCCTGCTGACAGAGCTGGCAGGTGCTGGTAGCCAGACTGACTGGCATTCTGGGCCACAAAGTTCCTTCATACACCACTAACCACGGGAGATACACATGGTTTACAGAAATATTACTCAGGTGCCTTCCCAGAGTACCTTAATAGTGCAAGGGGCCTATGTACAACTCCAGAATCAAATTACTGCTATTGTCTCTTATGGCTTGGGACTTGTGAATCTCACCAGTGACTTACAAAGATTTAAAATCAAACCCAAGAGTCCTTCATGGCATCAGTATTTTTTTTAACATGTATTTGCATACTTTTAGGAATGTTCTCTCTAAGAGTCTGGCATATGTAGTGATGTGTACACTCTGCAAGAATATTGACCAAAAAAAGATCTCCAGAGCCCCATTATGAATTATTTACTAATATATGCATGAAGAAATCCTGAAATAAATACTCTGGGAGCACTGTGGCCTGGAGTGTTTGAACACAGTCTCCATACAAACAGACTTCTCCAATGTCCTGATGCAGTAACATGGCAAAATGGAAACCATTGAATATACAGCATGTTAAGCAAAGAAAACCTGTCATCACTGCAATGCAGGTTGCACTGGCATTCCTGCCAGCCCACTACAGTCGTGTTCAGCATGGGTAGATAGATGTACTGCTCTGCTGCAAGGCTCTGCCTGAGTTCAGCTATCTACAGGGATTTCAAACTGGCACCTGCTCAGAGCCATTGGGACACAGGAAGGCTGTATTGAGACACACAGAAATATTCACTTTGGAATGCCAAATACTTGGCCTTAATTGACCAAACAGTGGCTAGAAGTGGGGGACTCACAGCCTTACGCTGACCAGAACTGTTTTGGGGAGTTAACTTTGTCTTTAGTTCAGCTAAAGGCAAAACCCTCTGACCAGCCATAAGTGCCACATTTACTCAGTACCATTCCCCAGATCTCTCTTTGGCTGTTCCTGTATTAACAAGCTGTAATACAATACTGAAGAACCTGGGGCATCATGTGATTATGTAAGAAAACAGCAAACCAGAACTTCTTATTCCAGTAACAGAAACATTTGAAGGTTTCACAGTCCTTCCAAAGCCTTTGGCTTGCGGGACTTCTGAAGGAAACCGGGATGTGATGCTACAGAAGAGCCACACAACATTCCAGCTCAGTGATCTTCCTGATTTTGCAGCAAGCTGCCAGACACATTTGCTGACCCAACATGCCAATAATGCTCTTAGTTAAGGCCACTGCTCTGCTATTTCAATGAGTACAGAAAATGTTCAATTTTAACTGATTACAGTAGAACAAGAAGCATCTACTGTGAAATTCTGACATTCGGCACGTTTGCTTACCATTTTATTTTGGGCTTAAGGTGGCATTAACTTCCAGTTCTCTCATTCCAACCCACACCAAAATAAAACACAGTTTGTGAAAATCATCACCTGCCTGCATTTAAAGTCAAAGTTTCAGAAAAAAAAAAGGGTTAGAAGGAAAAATGGTGGAGGTGGAAAATAAAGATACACACATACACTGAGTATGAAGGGAAATGAGCTATGTAGTTCCATGGGGGCTATATATTCCTATCTATAACTAAGAAAAATATTAACATTCATTAGCCCAGAATTGCTACCTTTTCCCCCCAGCAAGTAGATGAGGGTTTTGTTCAGCCAGAAAACCTGTCAGTGAGTCTGGGTAAATACTCCTTTAGCAGGAATATTCCACTAGGTTAATATTCCTTTAACAGGAATATTAATGGCAATAAAACATTACAGAAAGGTATAGGGAGTACAACTTTATAGGGAATATATTTTCATTGCTAAGATTCTTCTACCATTGCTTATTTGAAACAAAACATTCTACCTTCCTAAGAGGAGTGTAAGAGCAGCTACTTACTCATTGGAAATACAAAACTATACATTTTCCATTTTAGGAGCAATTAGATGGGACACTAGAAAGAACAGTAAGCTGCAAAGAACCTTTTTTCCTATTACTTGTTTGCAAAACCTAAGTGTTTGTTCTTTCTTTCTTTCTTCCTTCCAAAGAAAAATACACCACTCTCATCTAACTTTCCTGTCCTTTTCCCCCCACAATAATGGCAGTTTTGTAGCAAAAAGCCAGTGCCAAGCACTAAGAAGGAAAACAGGTCAGATTATTTTTCATCCAAGCTTCTCAAGAGGTAACATCTAATGAAAAAGAAGCAACATACTTAATAATAAATGCCTATAAAGACTCTTTCTCCAGCAAACACTACCACTACAGGATGCAACCAAACACAACATAAAAAACAATGGCTGCTTGACATAGGAAAAGGACTACAAAAATGTTTAATATTTAAAAGGATATTTCAACAAAGAACATTTAAAACTACATTTATTAAGTGTTCTTTTCAAATGGAAGAACATGAAAATAGCTTCTTTTCCTCCAGTGCTTTCCAAGTTTTTTTAAGCCTGCAGCTCTTAAGCAGAGCAAGTTTCCATGAGGAGACACAAACACCCTGACAGGCAGCAGGCAATGCCAGCTGCTCCTGCAGCTCCAGGGGCTTCCCTCCTGGAACAGCAGTACCTGGGAACACACACTTCTCTCTCCACCTCCCTGCAGCTGCATTGTGACATTCTGTGAACATCACAATTGCTTTCCTTTAGTAAATTACCAGGATAAATAGTATCTAAAGGACACATAAGGAGAGCAAACTCAGCAGCAACAGGGAAAAAGCACCAGACAGAGGGAGAAGGGGAAGGGCAAAAGGTTTAGTTTACTTGGCCATAAAGACAAAAATCCTCACACCCCGAAAGTGAGACCATAATTTTATCTTTGTTCTCTTTCTTTTCCCATTTCTATTTTAGCCTCATCCTCCCAACCTATTCTCTGTCTCTCATCCAACTGCTTTGTCTTGGCACCTTCTTACTTGCTTGATTTTCCATTACCAAAACCAACAGGTTTTTGCAAGGACTACTGGATCTTAGAAGGAATGTTACCTAATGGGCTTATTATGGGAAAAAAACCCCTACCTTCAACCACTAAACACCAGAAAATCAGTTAGTTAAAAACCCTAAGTATTAAGTAGCTTGAGCTGGTGCAGAATATACTCATGGTCAGCCATTAGATCCTGTTCAGAACTGTAACATCTATGGATGGACGCGTTCTGCTGAAGGAAACTCCCTTAGGTATGAACATTTGTAGTATTTTACAAAGAGAAATCCCCTCGCATGGCATTCCATTTGGAATCCAGGCTATTTCAATCTAACTCTGCTAGCCAGTTAAAGGGAGGAGCTAAAGCAGAGCCACATGATCAAGGTTATTTCCACATGCAAATCTCTTGACATTAGTACCTGTAGTGGTAGGTGCAGTGGAGCTGCTTCCTGGTACAGAATAGGTCCTACATGTAGTGAATAGATCCTGCCAGGAACCTGCCTGTGCTCCTAGGACTAGTGCCATTTTTTTCTAACTGCAGGACTTAAAGTCTTTAGCCTGTCCACTGTTGTGTGATTTCCAGGAAAACTCCTGGGGCATTCCTGTCTTGATCATGCTTGCAGGTTTTCAGCTTCCCCCACAGCAAGAAGCTGGAGCACCAAGCACACCTGAATGCTTTGAAACACACCAGAATCCCTTTTAATTGGCACACCCCAACAGAGATCCAACCATATCATTTAATTAACCACCTTCACTCTGCCAGGATTATAAAATACATCGCACACTGAATAATATTAAGTTTTATTGAATGACGTATTTCTTTCAGGTCAGGCCACATACATTAGTAAAGAGTTTTCAAATGGTTTTAAAGTTGAACTCATTAGCATTTGTAAGAGGAAAAGAAACCCAACCAACTAAACAAATAATCACACAGAAAGGAAGATGTGCAAGTGAGAACAGCACTTTGCACTTTCTGAGGAAGAGCTGAGGCAAACAGCAGGCATTCCTGTCAGTAGTCAGTGTGCCATTTGTCACTGCCTGAGTCCCTCCCTGCATGGGAGGGGAATGCCTCGCTCACTTAAGGCACTTGGTGAAAACTCTAAAACCTGAAGACCAATCGAGAACGAATCACTTAAAGCTATCACTCAGGTTGAATAGACGGGCTGTTAATGAGGGTGCCAATTAAGTGGATTCCACAGGCTAGTCAAATTCCAAAGCACAGAAAGAAGCATTAATATATTATTAGTAAAACCCATTATTATTTTCTGCATTATAATGTTCAGCTGTAAGAAAGCTAATGTTAAATTTTAGCAAAAATATACAGTGTCAATTTCAGACTTCAGGGACTAAAAAGATTCTAAGAAAAAGTCTTATTTTAAAAGTGCTGACATTCACTATATAAGCGCTTGCAAGACTTTTTGTGGTTTTTGTTTATCATTTTAATCACAGAGGTTCAGATAATTAACAGCTAAATGAAAGTAAAAACATATCCAAAGTCTCCTAGGCTTATAGATGAAACATTGGAATGTAAACATAGGATACTCTACTTGTCCACTTGTGTCTGCAGCCTGCTGGAAATGAGTTGCAAGAGATGTCTCATCTTGGAAAACTTCATTGCACTCCAAACACTTTAGACTATGTCTACAGAGTTTCGATGGATCTTCATCTAGCGGCATAGCTGGAATGACAGGAGAGCTCGCAGGGGCCGAGATCACTGTCCCAGTTAAGCCAGTCTGGATCTTTGTCATGGAGTGTGTGCCAGCTCCCCCTGGGCTCTGGAGCACAGCCGCGGCAGTATTGCTGGAAGGAGATGCTATCATTTGATCTGCTGGGACTGGTTTTAGGATCAGGTGAGAGCACTGCATCACGACGCCTTTCTCCTTGTGCCCCCGGGCGTGGGACAGGAGACTACATTTGTTGTAGAAAACTAAATTCTTTGTACAATGATTACAAGTCACTTCAATTCGCACACTCCTCCTGTCATAATGCTGGGTCAGGCTCTTCTCGAGAGCAAACGAGTCGCCGCACTCCAAACACTTGTAACCTCGTGTTGGTAGCGTGATTCCGGCATTGGCGGGGGGGCTAAGGTTTGGGATGTAAACTGGTACGGGATTGACACTGCTCAGCACCTTATTGAATGCTTCCACTACGGAGCTCTGTAGAGATGACACCACCTGCACTCGAGACACCTTTTTTGAAGGCTGGGAGGCAGCCGCAGAAATTATTGCCTGCTTGATTTGCTGCTGGGGTTTTGTTAGCACTTGGCGCAGTTCAGACGTGGTTTGAGCACCCTGAGGCAAAAGGTTAAGGTTGGCAAGATGGACTGTCTTTGGCACAAGTTTGGCACTGGCAAGGCTCGATGCTGGCACCACGACCGTCTGCTGCTGGATGGCATTGGCAGCTTTGATGATGGCGCTGCTGGCACTCTGCACAGATGCAGCAGAGATGACAGTGGCTTTCACTGTGGTGTTGTTAGCCAGCTTCAGATTGATCACTTGGGAACCTGCTGTTTTCACTGCCGAAACAGGCAGGAAAGCAGTAGCCACGGGTTTGATAGTGACCTGCTTGGGGGCAAGTTCTGCAGATCCGACTGCATTGGTGACAACAGAGGACTGCAGAGGAGCTCTGGGAGGAGAGGAGAGAACAGCAGCGGAAGTTGGTGAGGACAGGAGAGATGTCATGGAGGTTACCATGGAAGCACTCTGCTCTGGCTTTTTACCACTGTCCAAATCAACTTCTGGCAGCACTCTAGTAACAGTTCTCTTGATCTCCCCAGAAGAAGTCTTGATGGTTTTTATGCGAACCTTAGGAATTGCTGGTGTCGACCCTGCGGGAGAAGATGGAGACCCTTTGCTACTGTTCTCACTTGAGACGCTTCTGGGACTATCGGGCTGTTTGACAGATGGCTTCTTAGCACCATCAATGAGACTCTGAGACTCAGGAGATTTTTCTATAGCCCGGGGACTTTCACTCATGTCTTTTGGTAATGGAGAAGACTCTCCTGAATTAGACTGTAAATCTTTACTGCTATCTGTAGCTGCCTTTTTAGCACTCAGTGCTGCGATTGCAGCAATGCAGGATGAAAGCTTTGCTGATGACTTTGCTTTGGACTGGGAAATGCTGGCAAGATTTGTGTCACATTTTTCAGTACCCAGTTTTCCATCAAGTACCCTGTTTTCAAGAAGCTTCTCAGAATTGTCTTTTAGTAACTTGTCCTCTGTTTTTCGAGTTTTAAAAGGCTCATAGACACCTAAATTCATGGGATTTGTCTCTGTCTCTCGTTTACCAGTTTTATTTTTATCTATACTACTTGAAACAGCGATTCCAGATTTAATTAAGTTCTCCCCTCCAAGTGCCTTTAGTTTGTCATATTCCTGCTGAGACAGGGATCCTGCCAAGACATTTGCTCTGAAATTTGCACGCATCTCCTCTTTATCTGGGGGGTCATCCACCTCAATTCTCTCATCATCATCAAATTCTTCCGCACTTGATATTGGGCTGAACTGGTTGAAAGCTGAATCCTTCAGTGTAGTCTCAGAAGCTGACCCATCATCTTTAAGTGATTTCCCTTCATCTTTACTGTAACTCTCAAGAGCTGCTGATGTTAGGAAGCCATTGTGCAAGCTATTGCCTGAGGCATGGTGGCCATCCTTATCCAAACCTTCAGAAGAATCAATGGTACGCACATTTTTCACGATGACGCTCACCCCAACATCAGATGATGATGGGACATGGGAGTCTTCATCTGTGTGAGCATTTTGTTTTATGTGGCTTTCGTGGTCATCATGTCCAGATTCAATAGCTGCTTTGGGATCTACCATGTCTGGTATGTCAAAGGCTGCAAGAAGGTCATCAAAATCTGGGGTCTTCATATCCCCCATGGCCATGTATTTGATTGCAAGCAAATCTGTAAAATAAGCAGAAAGTTATCACTTAAAGCTATAGTAGCACAGTCTTATACAAAACAAGCACTTGTTCACATCTGCCATGCAAAGAAGTGTTATTTCACTTCTGAAGTAATGTTTTTAGCGATTATACATTACAGAACAGTGTTCCAGTCCAAGTATACAGTTGAATTATTATACCAAGAACTACAGTAATTCATGAACTACACAGATAGTAACCTGGCAATTTTATTCTGGGCCCAAACTGACTTTGTTCCTGTTTCCTCTCCTACACTCCCTCCTATCTTCACCCACCCAGACTGCAAAATACCTGGACATGCATGAAAATAACATCAGACACTTGTAATTTCTCCTAGGTCTTGACTTTCCTTAACAGTTGCACTGTTAATCCGAGGATTAATTATTCTTGAAAATAATGAAGTACAAAGTAATAAACATCTGTAAGATGTAGGTATTCCATCAACACCGGCTGCCTGAAAGTCACTGCGGACTATGAGAAGGCAACTGAGGAAAATTTTTCAAGGTGACTGGAATAGACACAGACATTTCATGAAACAGCTTCAGGTAAATACAGAAGGGTTTGGAAATTTGTTTACACAGTTCACTTAATGGTTCTGGGCCCTTTGTCTAACTTATGAAGTCCTTAATACAAAAACACATGTGTGCACAGTATCAAAATCACAAAGCAAGTTTCTATGAGGATTAAATGGAAAAGACTGCAGACACCAAAGCATATCAAATCCATGTAAAATGACAGAAAACTTTGACACAGTTTCTCATAATCTAGGACACTAATTAGTTGCATTCTGGTTGTACATCTGTCCATAGGTGTCTTTTTACAGTTGTTGCATACACTCAAAAAGAGCTAGATGGTCTCCCTAGTCTGAAACTTCCTCTAACTACATATCCTGGAGTGTAATTAACATTTACCCATAACAATGAATTAAGGTCTGCTTACACATTTAATTCCTCCAAGTATGTTTAAGATCACGACTGCCCAGCAGAAGAGACACAGCTGTCCTTTACTGAGAACTACTGCTGCTCTTATCAAGAACTTCTCTCATTCCTCAAACTTTTCAAGCAACCAAAGTTAAACAAAAAGGGAGACAAACATGGTCAGCTGCGATACACAAGGAAGAGAAGTTCCAACCTGGCCATTTTACTAATCTATTCCTCACTATTCTAGGGCACCAGTCTTAAGATTCAGTATATCAACTATGTTTCCACCACAACTGCCAGGACTCTGCAGCCATATTCCTATTACTCACTTTTTTTTCTTTTTTTAAAAATTTTTCCACCCTTCTTCTCCACAAACCTTTTAGTACCTCTTTCCTTTAAGGATAAAATTCTGCCTTTTATCCAAGATCAAAATCAACCTACACCTTGGCTGCCAGACAAGCTGTGAGTCTGTTCCTTCTCTGGGCCAACATGATGCCTGTAAATACTTCAGAAGAGGAAATAAGGCAAGCTTCTCATTCCCTAGGAAATCATGGTTTTCCAGGAACTGGAATTCCTTTGAAAAGTGCTCTGAGAATGCTTGAGAAAAGTTATACAGAAAATCAATTTATTTACCCTTACTACCTGGCTTCCCTGAATCTCTTCAGTCACAACACCCACCCCTGCATCTTACTGAAAGTAAGTTCTCGGGATGAACCAGCAGTGGTTTAATTGCTTTCCCAAAGCATATGTGCATGACTTGCTACACTGTTGTTTCTTTGGAAACACATCTCCTCAAATGTTTCCTATGAACAGCAGGAAGAACATTGGCACAGATTTTAGCCAAAGAAAGGCACTCCTTGTCTGTTCCACTGCCTTGGTTCTCCCAGTAAGGCTTTCTACTCCAGTGCACCTGATACCACATTCCAGTGAAGCACTCACCTGGGGAATTATGTCAAAACAAGAACTAGACCACGAGAACTCTCTTCTGACAGTAGAAGCAAGCAGGACCAACAGGACTTAGAAGTAAACAGCTGCTTCTGAAGAATTGACTTTTTGTTTTAGTGCACGGAATTGTTATCATTCCTCCTCAACCCCTGTATCTGTACCTGTTCCAGGTGGAAAGACTCTAGCCACATGAGGAAAAATAAACCTACCCTTTCATGTTCTCTGTTGAGATGGGGAGACATACCAGAGAAAGGCACACATTTTTTCTTACTTTCGAAGTCAGATTTATCTTGTAGCTCTGGCTTCAGGACACCTGCAGATTAGGCCCAGCATTCTCCACAGAAAGACCAAGCTGCCTAGAAGCTGTTGCTGAGATTAAAGGGTACTTTTCTGGATGAATCCAAGCAATTGCAAACACTCCAATCAGAATCGTTCCGGGGAAGTTCAACAGCCTAATGAAGGCAAGGAAATAGAATAACCTGGTAGCTCCCACCCAGGTCCTATCTCCAAACTACTCAGGCCCCTAATTTTTGTCTATCAGGTACAAGAACAGCTTCAAGCTTTCCAGAAACGGCAAATAATCCTCCTCCCTTCCCAATACTTTCCCAATTAGTATTTCCTGTGCATGAAGGCTTCTATCATTTCTGGATCACAAGCATGGCCTTACATGCTCAAGTTTTACTCTTTTATTTAATCCTTAACCTTTGAAGAATCAACCGACTTTTCTTCCTCGACACTCAGCTTCCTATTCATCCAGATCTTGCCAACACCTAAATCACAAGTCTGACAACTTCATACAATTGCTTTAACTCAGCCAGACCATCTTTTCTGCCGTACTGAATTCCTACCCTTTGCCTTCAAATCCCACGTGAATATCTAACTCCTTGCTTTGTTCAGACAATTACTCAACTTCAGCTCCCCTCAGCAGCAAATCCATTTGCTTTCAAAGGAAATAGGAAAACCACCAAACTGAGTCTTCATCTACCTATGGCATTCATGTTCTTGTGACTACATTCCTTTACCTGCCCATAACTCGTTTTTACTGCTGTTTGTACCACATACGTTTGTGGACTGCGCATCCTTTAGGACAGAGACCTTTTCTTTTGCATGTTCTTCCAAAATCACCAGCATTCTTTCCTGTTTTGTGAAATAAGAACACTGAGAGAACACTGAGACACCTCTCTTCAGTGTGTGGCACATGGCATACCATGGTTCTGGTATAGCCACATACAGGAATTAGTCTGTTACTTCTACTGATTCCCAGGCAGACACACTACTCCAGCACAAAATTCCAGGAATCTGGAATAATTACTCCACTTCCAAAGAAGAGTAATGATGCCTAGGTAACATCAAGCTCATTCTGGACAAAAATGCCTACACAGGGAGCAACACCAGCCTAAGCAGCATAAAACCATACTTCTTTGGGTTTTGGTTTCTCTCTTGCTGTGACAAGAAATTTCATCAGGTAGAGAGGACATAAGGGATTCAATAGAATTACAGTAACATATATCCTAACATTAGGCACACTTCATCCTAATACACAGATTATGAGCTGTTCATTGGTTATTAGTAATTATGACTGACTTACACTTCCAGTCATTTGCTCTGAAAGCCAAGCATTGTGAAGACAGACAAAGCAAAACACTAATCTAACCACAAAACCTTCCTCAGGAAATGAGAACCACATCTCCAATCACAGCCTCGCCTGGTTTGACGTACTCAGCAGGCAAGTGAGATGTGCAAGAGGCCACTTCAACCACAGTCAGCAATGGCTCTCATGCTCATATACATAAAATACAGGTTCCTTTTCACTATCATAGGGCCCATGACTGTTGCAAAAGCCAGACAAACACTCGCTTCCACAAATCACAGAAATCCTTTCGTAACATGCAAAGTAATTCTTACCCTAAGAAATTTCCATTTCTCAGGATAAAGGTCTTATTTAGCATCCACTTAGCATCCACAGCATGAGTAAGGTAATGCCAGTCCTAATGTAAACATCTTTGTGAAGTATGGGGTGTTTCACAGTTAAAATTTATCCCAAGAACCTACTTTTTCTATATTATACACCATATCTACCTGCCTTCAAAAAAGAGGAAAATCCAATTTGTTTCCATGCTCAAGACTCAATGAGTGAAGACTTAATCCACCACTCTGACAGCCAAAATACTTGTAGTTACTTGTTACTTGTTGTTTATGACTCCTTAGGAGCCTCATCCTGTAGTCCAACACATCTATTTTTGAACTGGGTATCTCAGGTTCTCTTTGGGTATGAGAAAACAAGAAGGGAAAGAGGAGGGGAATCTTCTGGAGTCCAAACCACTGCTAGCACAGCTTGAAGAGAACCACACACAGCTGGCAAAAAGAACAGGGATGTTTCAACACATGAGCAAGGAATCTCCTTATGCACAGCCTGGGGCTGAACAGGCCATCCCCAGCTACCGCTGGCCACATGAAAACCACCTGTACCGATCAAGAGATTCAGGCCAGGGTTTGGGTCTAGCCACTTCCCAAATCCCTCCTAAAACAGAGATAAATTCCTGAAAAGCAGGGAAATCTACATAGCAATCTTTTTGCAGTCTACTTAGAAATTCGTAACAATCATGGCTTAGTTTTGTACTTCTATATGTAAAATAAGCTGGGGCAGTAATACATGAATAATTCAGATGCACAACAACAACAAAGAGAATTTTGAGATTCCCAAACAAATGCAGACTTGAATTACGTTCTAAATGGCACAAGTTTCCCATCTCTTTCCTTTAAGGTACTTTTTTTGAAGTGGATGGCAATTGTGGCCCAAGCACAGCATGAGTGGCTGCAGCCTCCCAGAGAGCTCTCCCAGCCAGGCAGGGCCCATCAGGGCAACAAACAGGCCCAAGAACATTAGGGTCAAGTTTGGGTTTTTCTGAACATATATTCCTGGTTCTCTGCTGCATATTTGAATCTTAACACACAGGCATATGGATAGGAAAACAACAGTTAGTCAATTCATTCCAAAGGGACTTGGAATGTGATAAATCCTTACCCTCATTCTGGAGATCAAATAACTGAGACCAATGCAAAATGAGATCCTGGGTGCTGATAAAGAAGACCAGCCCTCCAGCATTAGCATTTGCTGCTGGAAAGCTGGCCTGCGTGCACAATCCAAATCTCCTGATGAAGAGCATTTACAGATATTACTAGACTGAAAAAAGACAACTCACCAAGAACACTGCAGACTCCATCTATTCAGTTTTCTCATCTTACAGCCAACAAAAATCCCTGCAAATTCAAAATCTCCTTTGCTAAAAATAAAAACTCATAATACAGATAGCATTCAAAAACCCAAACAAAACAGATTCAAGGAATTTTGTCACAATCCAAGAACTTACAATTTTAAAGCTGCCTACTATTCTGGCAGAAGGAAAAAGAATCCCGAAAGATACTCTTGTGTAATATATGAATTTTAGCTGACACTTGGAAAAGAACATGCATCCTCATCAGGAAGAGATCCTATTCCTATCAGCAACAAGAATTCCTGTTTGCAGGCATCATTCTGCTACAGACGCCTATAGTCAAATATAGACCCTCTGCATCCTGATGCTGAAGAACGGGAGCAGAAATCAGCACAGTGATCTGTCAGGCATTTTGCTCCACCACAAGCTATTCACTGCTCTATCAAACCTGAAAAACAACACATCACAGCTGCAGTAAAGCCCACAAACCCAGAATTGCAGGCCAAATGTTAGCATGCTATTTTCACTTTTCTACAATTAATAGCTCAATGCCTTACGTAATCTACTGCAGTCGGAAACAAAAAGGTTCCCTTGTATTGTCACCTTGCCTCAGCAGCCAACATACAACTTACCCAGTATCCACAACCTCTCAAAGCTTTTAGGACTGTCTATTCTGCTGAGCACAGAGGAAAGGACTCTCATTTCACACCACAACAGAGTATTTCCAATGTTCTACCTCCATATTATCTTGATTTTAGATTACCAAACCAGCTAACACAACCAGGACTGGGAAGATTTTTAAAAAATCACACTGCTAAGGATTCTAGAGTTGCTGATTTCCTGTTATAGGAAGTAACAGTTCTAGCAAAAGAATCCCCCAGGCAAAATGTTTAGTGATCTACTGTGCAAGCTCTAACAGCCTTTGTTCTTATTCCCTTTGCTAGATTCATAACTGCTTCCTTCTCTCTGCCCTCTCCCTCTCTCTGAACCCTTCAGATTTCACTATAAGATAAAAACGTCAGCTCAAATCTAAGTACATATTTTGTATTTTCTAGCTGAGAAAGAAAAACTAAAAATTCTATCCATTATCTATTGCCTTGAGTTAAAAGCAGTCACCCCTCTGCAGCTGCTGCACTGCCCATCCGGTTTCCTATGCACAATATTATAATTCACACCACTGATAATGCACTGGAGCTCCATCCAGCCCCCCAAAATACATCTTTCCACTTGGTTGCTGCAAAATCCTCCCCAGCTTACAACACTTTAAGAAAAGCCATCCATACTATTTACTTTGCAGAGGTTTTTTCCTCTATAGGTAATATTAAGTACATGTTTAACACCGAAGACCTTAATTAAAAACCAAGTATTGGGTCACTGAGATGTGGTCAAACAATAACGTGTAAATACTCAGAGAGCAAATTCTGCATGTGTGAGTCTCTAATACAGCACAGAACAGCTCCCTGCCACAACTGGTCCAGAATTCATGATTGTCATTCAGAGGCCTATTCCGTATCACTACACTGTGAAAAAAAACTGTATATCTGGATATATTTCAATGAAATACTGTATTTAGCCAAGATATCAGTAAGTCTTTACAAATAATAGCGTTAATCCTATTAAAACTGGAGGACCTTAATAGCATTTCTTCAGTAACACTTAAACAATTGTCTCCTTCCAAATGTGCCAAGTGTGTAATCAGGATGTACCTCCACGCTATTGTTATATTCAGCCCAAACCACCACGTCTCACCTTGTGAACCTTGACCTTTGAGAGATTTTTTTAGCCAGTGCTCAGTTACTGCCACAGTCGCATTACCTCTGCAAACACCAAAGGGTTAAAGGCAGCCCCAATCAATAGGCCTACAAGGAAAAAAAAAAGGGAAAACGAGTATGCCTTACAGCATCTTCTCAATGCTTTTATGCACAATTCTAGAACAATATTGTTTCCTTCTGGCCTTAGAGAAAGGCACAGCAACCCCCCCCGCCCTTAATGTATCCCAAAGAAGAAAACCACAATACAGCACCCTGTAAATAGAACAGCATGCAAAGCATCCTCAGTCATAAGCATAACTACAATTACAAATAATTCAATCAATTTTATTTAGTTTAGTTTTAAAATAGACTGCACAACCAATGTCCCACCCTTGCAAAGCAAAAATATTTTAGTAAGGGTCATAAATCTCAGCTCTTGCCCATTCCTTAAGCATAAAAAGGCACAAAAAGCCAAAGTAATCTCAGTTACTGCAAATATGTACATTTACATACAGAACCCTTTATGACTACGTTAGCCACATACCAGTGCTGTGTGTCTAAAGTGTGCATTCACATACTGTTTTGGGATGGTATCTTTCTGCAAGCTCCTCTGCTTTTGGCTGCCATGAAGGGAGGAAGCTATCCCAGTGTAGTAGCTCAGTGACTGCATTGTGTTCAGGAGCTGATCTGCCTCAAACCAGTTCCAGCCGGTTCTGGTCACCCTACATAAAAAGCTATGGCAACCCTCGCTGAGTTGCCAGCAAGACCCTGAAAATCGCAGGGGCTGGTTTTTGTGTGGTGTGGGGCCGGTACAGCCCTGTGCCCCGGCTCCCCTCTTGCCCGGCCCACGCAGCCCCTGCTCCCCAGAGCCCCCCGCACGCTCCCTTGCTCGCCTCCCCCACTTACCTCCCACAACCTGGCTGAGAGCTGTGTGTGCGTGCCTGTCTGTAGCTAACAAAGAGACCGCAATAAAAATCCTCATAGGATCTCTCTTGCAGCACCAGGCAGGCTCGGCCACAGCCCTGGGAGACAGGCTGCTAACCCGGGATGCTACCCCTCTGCTCCCCCAGATGAGGGGTGGCTACTCACACACGTCACATCTGCCCCCTCATGCCCACGGCCATGGGGTGCCCGATCAAGGGCTTCTCCCATCTGCCCTCCCCACTCCTCGTTCCATCTGGGGCTGCCCGAGTGGCATTTTCTGTGCTCTGAGCAGCATTACTACAGAGTACCCACAAACGCGTCTCCCTCCCCTCAAGAAATCCATTTCCGCAGCAGCAAGATGCCTACAAAATAGTTCCTTTGCCCCCTCCTCGCAGCACCGACTTGGCTGCTACACTGATTTTTTTTTTTCTTTCCTTTGCTATTCGACTATGCTGGAGGCCTTCAGAAGCAGCGAGCTGCAGCCCCATGGCTGGGCAGCCCCCTCCCCGGCTTGCAGCCGCCGGCTGGGGAGGCCCGGTCAGGCTCTGCGCAGCTCCCATCCCGCAGAGACTGTGCGGACCGACCGCCTGCCCGGCCCTGCGCCTCTCAGGCGATGCCTGGCCAGGGTCTAGGCCCTCTGCGGTGCCCACGCCGCTCCGGGGGTCCGCACCCACCTGTGCCCGTGGCCGCTCTTCTCCTGCCCGCTCCCCTTCACCTCGGCCACGCAAGGGCCTTCCTTCTGCATGGCTGACAGGCACCCAGACCGAGACAGCAGCCACCCCGCTTCTCTTGGCTACTCACCCTTGCTCTGGGAACACCAGTAACCACCTCCGCCTACGCGCTGAAACCCCCTCCTCGCGGAGGCTGCGGGAGATGCTGCTCTGCAGGGCTCCCTCCGGACGGGTGGGCGACCCCGGCAAAGCCCCTCTGCCCCTGGCTGCACCTGCAACTGAACAGAGGTCTCGGGCACAACCCTGCACCCCTCCCTGCGGAGACACCTTCTTCGCATCCCTCATCCCCACCCCGTTCTGGGGAGAACCACCATGTTCTTCCGCTGCCTCGGCCCGTCTTCCCCACACAGGCTGCTGCGGCCGCAACCGCGGCCGGCCCTCCCTCGGCCCCTCGGTCCGGGGGGCCGCTCCCTC
>JANPWX010000601.1:50951-80703 GCA_024734555.1 Trochalopteron elliotii | reverse complement strand
GAAGGGCAGCCGGGGGCAGAGCCCGTGGCCGCTGCTCCGGTTCCAGGCCAACAAAGGACGGGAGGAGCCACACGCTGCCAGCTCTGGCGGTTCAGCCCCTCCGCCGGCGCTGCGGCCGCTGTGCCTGGGCCCGGCCGGGGTCATCCCCCAGGTCCCGGGGCGCGGCCGGGAACCGTGTCCCGGAGCGATGCTGCCTTTCCTTCCCCACCCCGTTAGCCGAGTTCTCTCGGGCCCGCCTGCGCAGCGCTTGCGGCCCGTGCGCTGCCTCTGACCAGCCGCCTTTGTTGGCTGCGCAGCATCCTGGCGGCATCGCCATTGCTAGGAACGGCAGAACGAGCTCCCGCCCTCTCTCTGCTACCACCGTGCAGCACCATTTTCAGAATGTAAAGTTTTGCACGCGAATCGCTTTATTGAATCATACTAATGGCTTTAAATGCATTACATCCGTCTCAAATTTATGCTATGAGAATAGAGTATAATAAATATTCTAGATAAAATAATGCTGGTGTATTAACGTCTCTTCGGAGCCTGTTAGGAAGGCAGCAGAACCCCAAAGGCATTCTGCACAAGCACAGCTCCTGGGAAGCTGCCCCAGAAGCTGTGCCCGCAGGTATCGGTAGGGCAGGAAATTACCCATCGGGCCATATCCTGGCTACTCCAATCCAGCCTCCAGGTAAAATATTCTAACTTATTCTAACTAACCACAACAGCGGCAGAACATAGGTTCTACTGATTGTCAGCAGTGGCAATCAGTGAGTCTGACAAGTTTCTAGAATTTGAACACAATACATCGATTTTAGGGTTTATATAAAAGTGGATTTGTGCACTACTTTTAATGTTCAAGAAGGGTCATGCAATTCAGCTTGCACAAGCCTTGGCCTCATCCTGCAAGTGACTTGTAGAATTACCCATGATAATTACAACACCCTGTTTCTTCCCAATTCACTAGTAAACGGAATTGATTAAAGAAGTGAAAACTACATTGTTTACTTATTGAATTTCTGTGGTCAGCTTGCATAATAGCATAAAGAAGATGGCAGCTGCAACTACCACTCTGGTATTAATATCTGAAATGTTAATCAATTTCACAGTTCATACGTGGCACAGAGGTCCTTGCATGTGATGCCTTCCACACAAATCTACTTGTTTTCCTTCCAGCGAGGTGTCCTTGACATCTCCATGGGAGAAAAAGTCTGTCAGCCTAAGTATTTCACTTAAAAATATAAAATTAAGAGAATTTAAAGTATATTTTATAAGCCGTGCCAGGCTGATAGCACTTCTCCAGTGTTTTTTTTTAATTCAAGCACACAAAATAACAGGTTCAGCACCATGAGTGTCCATGCAGTCACTTTGGCATTGGGAGGAGGTTTTGGCCTGTTGACTGTATTTCTTGGCTCTGAAGTCTTAGAGCACAGGTCCTGTTCACTCCCCCAGACACTGTGCCACATAATCCTTAGAACCTGCAGTGGAAGAAATTCTCCTTGTTTAAGTTATCCTGTTTTATCCCTTGTCTTTGCAGTAGAGAGGTTCAAATTCCCCAACCCTGCAGTCCTTGCATGGACAATCTCCATCCCAACCAGTGAAACCATCACCAGTGGATCCTTCCAGCTGGACTCCAGCTCTGAGATGGGATCTCCTGGTCACCTATGCTGACACCTGCAGAGTCCCATAACTTGTATTTCTTTCTCTGGGAGGCAGGTAAATCTTGAGCCCCTTCTTTTCTTTTCCTGAAGAAATGCCTCCAGTGCGGCCTGCTGTTCCTTCTGAGCAGTCAGCAAGGAGTGCTGCCAACTCAGAACACTTTGATGCTATGCTGAATGCTGAACTTGAGTGCAGTAGTAACTTCTTAATTATTTAACTTCTAAGGACTTTAAGGCTCTTGAAATTCAGAACTCTAAACAGCGGTGTATTCATTTCATGCCTTTTGTACAGGGAATCAGTTTTAACTGCATCAAACAGAGCTTATGCACATTTACAGATGTGCTGGGGCTGAAGAGGATTTTGCAGGTGGGTTGACACAATAAAAACTGGAGTCAATTTACATTTGATTTCTTTTATGTCAGAATAAATGCTGCCTTTTTTGTCCTTCCTTCTTTTGGGGACGACAGTAACAAAACATTTCCTTTCTAGCTAGCAAAGCATGCTTAACTTAAGCAAGAAGGGTAAAATACAGATTCCATATTTCCAATCCTAAATTTGTTTTCAGAGTAATAGCTTTACAACTTCTGGCAAATGCTTAATAGTGTCTGTTAATTCCATTGCCTTTTTCACCATAAAATTTCTTGTAATGCGATCAACAAGAGCAGAGCAGAAGCTTGTATTTCTTGTTTAAGAATACTTCTATTTTTCTTTTTATTGCTGTTTAGAATGCAGTGGTACTTTCCTTTAACAATGTATATTTAAACATTCAATATTTAAAAACCAGCTTACAATTAAACTTCCCCTTTTCAGATGCTCGTATCACTAATCTCCAGGTATTTTCTTGTGGAAAAAAATAATTTTCCATTGCTAGTTATTAAAATATGTCTTCTATTACATTTTGGACTAAACCCCCCAGGACTGCTTTTTAAAATTATGAGATTTATTAAAAGAAGATGATCTCATGGGAGATAAGATGAAGGACTTTGGTAGGGAGAAATCTACAAACACTGCCCAGAGCTGTGGAACATCCCCACAACAGGCAGTTTCCCCCAGATTTAAAGAATGTGTTCATGGAAGTTGGCAACTCATGTTATCCATCTCCAAGGAGAGAATCTTTAACTACAGAGCGAATATTTGAAATGCCCAAGTAGCATGAAGAGTGAGAAACCCTAATGACTCTCAGGATGTTAAACACTGTAAAAGCCCAAATACCGCAATGTCTTGAACAACAAGAGACTCCCATCTTTAATCATCTGTAAGAGAGATGCTGATTCAGATACAATACAAAGCCAAGTGGATTTGTCAGGGCTTAATGATACCTTCTTTTCTGCCTGTTAACAAACCAGAGCAAACTTAGCATTATCCAAAGAAATCAGAGTTGGTTAGTGAGGATCATGGGCTTAAAACAGTTCTGTTTGTGAGGAGTTACAGTCAATACCTCAGTCTTTCCACATGTACTGGGAGGTATGAGGTAACACCGTGTTGTGCCATGCTGAGAGGTCACAGCTCCTCTGAACAGGCAAGAGCAGAGCACGCACACCTCAGGCACTCACCTACGTATGAACTATAGTGCGAAGCGTATTCCCAGTGGGGGAAAAAGGGCTTTGCTCAAAATCTGCATGTATATGAGACTTAGTGTTGCACATGCAGCAGGCCTGGTACACAGGCCATATGCCTGCAGCACTTGCTGGCTCATCCTCAAGCTGCCAAGCGGTGACACTGGTGTTCAAGGCAGACAGCTGAAGGCACTGTCACAGGGTTACATCTGTTGACAAAAGCATGCCTTCAAGCCCAAGCATTTCTAGATATGAAACAGGAGAAATGAAATTGAAAAACTTGTATGACATGATGATTGTCAAAAGCTGGAAAAGCACTTCTTCTGCACAGGAGTATCATTTTTGGAGAAATGGACTACTCCCAGAGGAGAGGCAGCCACAGCCCCTCTGGGCAATCTGCCAGTGCCTCACTCCCCCTACAGGGAAGAATTTCTTCCTTATTTCCAATCTAATCTTGCCCTCTGTCAATTTAAAACTGTCATCCCTTGCCCTGTCACTACAGGCTCTGGTGAAAAAATATGTACCCTAATACTTTATGTCTGTATACTCCCTTTATACAGCATCTACCACCCTGAGGCTCCCTGAGCAGTGGTCCCTCAGTGCTGTGAGTGCACCACACTAGTACTTTAGGCAGACCAGCAGCTCAGGGTGTGCAGTCAGGAGCTGCTGAGGACCAGCACACACCTGATCAAAGCCATCTGCCCAGCAGCACAAGGAACACAGCCTCAGGCCAGACCTCCCAAACTCAGTCCCCCAGCTGCTTACACAACACAAACACAACACAACCACAGGCATATTGCAGAATGCGAGGCTGATGGATTTTTGGATTTTCCATGACACTGCTCTTTTCCACTTATGAACACCTTCCGAGTGCTGGGCCAGAACCCCTCAGTCAGTTCCTCATCAGGAATTAGCCACCTGCATGATTAACATCAGTACCACAGAGCTCAGCAGCCTGGCACATTGAAGAACGCCTGCTTTGTTCCCTTAACGTGCCATATGTATGGGCCTTTTTCCTTCCTCCTCCTGATATTTATTCAAGTATATGAGGGTTATTTCTGAATTATTCATCATACAATATCTGATTAGACTGTGCCGGTTCCCACTGCTTAATGAATGAGCCATTAGGCGTTTGCAGATGGTGCCATCAACAGCTCCTGTGCTGTGTGTTCCATGCATTTACCCAGCAAAAGGAGAGCGCTGAACCTGAACACGGGGTGGGAGATGAGTAATACCCATGCAGTGATCCTGCACACCACACAAAGAGAACAAGTGTTGCTGCCAAACTTACGATTTGTTCTAGATGTTCTCTAATATAATTTTCTCAGAAAATCATGGTATAGATAAGTATATATCCCACCAAACTACTCAATAGGTCACTTCAAGCAGTGAAGTAGAGGACAGAAACTGCCAGCAGTTTACATATATGTGGTCCTGCAAGGTGTGACAACTGCTGCCAGGGCTTATGGGTGTGAGCAGGGGCAGACACCATCTGTGTGCCCCAGGCACTTCTTTCTTGGAAGAGGAGATCAGGAAGTGAGAGAAAACACTGTATTCCAGAACCCAAGTGAGTTCTGTTGTGTCTGTGAGAGCAGACACAACAGGCACAGGTGCACCCTTGCTTTGGGAGGGCCTTAGGAAGTGGGAGGAGACACTGCATAGCTCTGGGTGTCAATGAGCTTGAGAAGTCCATCCCAAATCGCACAGCCTGGCGGGGTTCCTGCTGGTCCCTCGGGGCTGACACCTGAACAGCCCCCTCCCCTGGGGAGAGGGGCACTGGGGACAATGCCGTGTGACACAAGGGGTGCTGCCCCTGTGCAAGAACGGGCACACAGGCACTCAGGACCAGCAGCAGCTGTGCTTGTGCTTCTGCCTTTCCAGAGCCTACTCTGGAAAATGGAATAAGCACATAATAAAAGAAGGAGGAACCCAAGAGTGATTTTTCTGCTGCTTTTCCTCTGTGTACTTCAGGAAATGCTGTCCTCACAGATCAGGGTGGCAGCAGCAGCTCAGCCCGGCTGCGGTTGCTGATTCCAAGCTGCCCCTGATGATCTTCCCATGATGGAAACAAAGTTAAAATCAAGGCACCTTGCTGGTTTGTGGCCAGCATGGCCAGGGAGTCTTTCAAGCACTCATACTTTCCATGCTGGTCCTTGGCATCTCCTGCTGGAAAAAGGACATCTGATTCATCCCCACCTACCAAAGATGAGTCAGGATTATACAAATTCCATTTAGTTTGTGTAACAACACTACTTCCCATGTTTCAAACTTTCCTGTCTGCTGCCATAAAAGTCTACTGAAAAAATCTCTGAACACACAGTGATCAGCAAGGGATGCCCCCAGTGGGGGCTGGTGGCTGGCATGTCCTGGGTTTTGGTCCCTCCCTAGGACAGATGGGGGTTGTTATCACCATTCTGATTTCTCTCAAATTGCAAATACTGCTGCCTCTGCAGTGATTCTCTCACCAGACAGGATTTAATAACAGCTGGCTATTAGCTGCAGCTTGAACAGCAGCTTGTTGGCAGCTTCCCTCTCCTGACAACCTGACCCCCAAGGTCTACTGCAGGCAGTCCCGTAGCACAGGGTACATGTCCTGTCCTTGCCAGTTCACTAAATCCTTACTGGGCTTTGGCATTTCCCATGCTCCAAAAATGACTGTACCTGTGTTAGCATGCCAAGAGGGAGGGAAGCTGCTGCACTCCTCACCTGGTGAGTGCTCTGCTACTCCATGAAAGTGTTAAAATACTCAACAACCTGCACCACCAAAAATATTTTAGAGTGCACCTGAGTTAGGAAGACACTTGTGCTGGCATATCACAGCACCCAGTGGCATGCCACACTGCTCCTCAGATGTGCCAGCACTAGGGACAACCCTCTCCCATTCACAAAGGGAGAGAGGAGACGAGGATGATCTCTTGGGTACAGAGGAGGGGAGAGGCACCAGAGCAGCATCCAGCCCCAGCCCTGAGGGTTTCATTGCTCAGCAGCAGCCCATGCTTGGTTCCATCAGCCAGATTGGAAGTCTCAGATGGTTTTCCCCTCTGCAGTACAAAAGGGCAGGTGGGCAGGCTCTTGACTTGTTCCATGTGAAAGAACAGCTACAGCAGCTACCTGCCTGGAAGGGTCCCCCAATGACAGAGCACTGCTCCCTGCGGGGCACCAGGTGTGGGGGCACATATTCCCCCAGCTCCTCTGCTTGAGCGTGGGTTTCCCACACAGTGTGGTCACCACGAGCCCGTGGCAAGGCACCTGCTGCTGTCACTAATGACAGTGCTGGGGGCTGCCTGCACCTACTTGGCCAAATTATAGGCTCATATTCTCTGGAGGGTGGAGGGCTCATCCTCCCTTCCAGCCCCAGGGATCTTTTCTCTTTGTCCCTTCACCTGTGAAACCTCTGCTTCAGAAGTTAGGCTCCCATGCAGCCACTGTGCAAAACTGGCTTGGCTTCAGATCAGTCAAAAATCTCCATCTTGCACTGCATGGGTGCAAATAATAATGCAGGCTGAAAAAGCAACTGCTGAGCATCATCTCTCTACTCATGAGATTTTTTATTACTTCTTACAGCTGTCCAAAAATGTCTGTCTTACATAACTAAACCCACTCTAGTTTGTGATACATCAGAATTCTAAGTATACCTTTTTTACCTCATATACACCACAGTTTGAACATCCTAGAGCTGGCAGGCAGATGGAGTTTAACAGGAGCTATTCCATCAACAGATGCTACTACTGAGGTTCTCTTTGCTCAGTCTGGGAATGAACTGATGGGCAAGGCAAGAAAACATGTTTTCTTACAGAGACACCATCTGCCAGCTTGAGAAGCTGCTGTCACCAATGACTCAGGATCACTTGTATAAGGAAAAACATTATTAATACCATTCTCAAGACAGCCCTATTATTAACTATATATTAACTGTATTGAAACTATTGACTAGCATCAAGGCTGTAGCAATAAGAAAATACTGTAACTAATTAGTCTAAAAGGAAAACAGCTGCAAACAAAATTAGTTGAGAAAGGGCAGTTATTTCTCTTGGGTACCTTTAGGTAACAAACCTGGGTTTAATCCATCTTTGCTATCATATTCTGTTAAGAATTGTTGCATGACATCAGACAGAGCTTTTCTAGTTGTGGAAACTTACAGTCTCCACATAACATCAACAAAAAACGGTTTTTGTTTATCGCAGCTTATAAAGAAAATAAGGGATTATTGGATTGCCAGCAGCAGAGATGAGGAGTTCCCATGGATTGTTTTATAGAATAGGATGATGGGAGGTGTCCCAGCACATGCAGGGTACTAAGGGCTTGCTGGGCACATGGTTCTTCTCAGCAGATCAGAAAAGGTAAAAAAGATGCTGATGGCAAGGCAACACCAGAAGGAGGGTAAAGCACCTCATTCCCAGTAAAACTCACTCCAGCTGGCAAGTGGCTTGCTCCTGTGTATCCCACCACAGAAAAGCATGCTGTACCCATGTTAAAACCTGGATTATCCCAGAGCAGACAGCAAGAGAGAAACCAGCAGGGAGGTTCTGCAGAGGTAGAGTCCCACCTCTGATTTATGTGCTGGAATGCAGTGAGGTGCAAACAGCTGCAGTTCTCTACCTGCGAGCATGGGTAAATGGCTTGTCATGAAGCACAGCTATTTTCTGACACAAATGAACCCACTATTTCCACTAAAATAAGAGCTGGTAATCCAATGGGTGTTTCAAAATTGTGTTTTCTTGCAGCTGCAACACTGAACCAGAATCTGCAGCAGTTTTCTGCATATCCCTAAGGCAGGCATGAAACAAAGCCTACAAAGCTTTGAGAATCAGCAAACCAGTATTTTATAGTGACTGTAGCTTCTTAAAAGATTGTTATGCTTCTTACAGACCAAAAATATACCGGATTTGGTAGGTTATGAATATCTCAAAGCAGTCCTGAAAATTTTCTGGACCAATCCCAGTCCTGCAAAGCAGGTCTCATGCATACTACTGGCATTCAGCAGAAGAGGAAAGAGAGGAAAAGAGCTGGCAGGCACAAAGAAGACAGCATGTGAACAGAGGAGACTCCCGGGACCACTTTACACACCTACAGCTCTGGCAAACAGCCCTTTCAGAGGGGAATAATCTGAGCAGTTTCTGACAGGCTGCCTGGTGGTAACCCACAGAAGATGTGCTTACCTCTGTAGGCATTGATCTCTTCTCTGTGGAGAAGAGAGGAGGAAGACTGTCCATTGACAGGACCCAAGGGAATGGCCTGAAGTTGTGGCAGGGGAGTTTTAGGTTAGGTTTAGGTTAGATATTAGAAAAAGGCTCTTCCCTCAGAGGGTGGTAGGACACTGAACAGGCTCCCCAGGGAATGGTCACAGTCCCAAGGCTGCCAGAGCTCCAGGAGCACTTGGACAATGCTCTCAGGCACAGGGTGTGACTCTTGGGGATGTCCTTGTGCAAGGCAAGGAGTTGGACTCCACAATCCTTCCAACGCAGTGTACTGGGTGAGTTTGTGACTTGTGCTGTCCGGCCACGCACAGTCAACATCCCTCCTCTTACAGGATGTCTGGAAGTAGAGCTGGCTCATGTTTAGAGAGATGAAATAAATGATAACCATCATGTTAAGTCATCAGAGAGCCCAGGAAGCATCTGAGAGCTGCTTGATCTTATGTGTAGTGAAGTAATTTGCATAACAGGTTGAAGACTTTTCATCCTAATTGCAAGTGGCTTTGAAAGCTGAAAGCAGGGTGCCAGCAGATTCTGTCTGAAGGGCAGATGGGGAAGGCCTGGTCGCTTCCTCCCACATCCGCTGCAGATGTGGAGGCTGGTTGCTGTGGTAACACACCCCCACAGGGATCCGGGGCTCCTGCTCACGGCGTGCCAACAAGGATGGGAGACAGCATTTCTTCTTATTAGCTCTTAAAATAAGCCTGGTATGACTAAATTGCTGCAGCAATACCATAGAAATTAGTAACTGCCTAGTTGCCCCAACATGGAGGTGTCCTCACTCCATTCCTAGACTATTGCAGTTACTAAATGATCAATCTTTTAAAAAAAACCCAACAAACCAAACTCCCTGAAATTCCCAACCTCTCCTCCTCCATCTGATACTTTACACCTTCTCCAATTCCCAGCAAAAACCTTGGAACTCAGAATGCTGCACTCTAAAAAGTGCGCAGATCTTGCTGTGCCTGAATGAAAATTCTATGCAAGGAAGAATACTGAAACATATCCGCATCACAGCAGTGAGGAATTTATGTCAAGGTGAACATAGCCCAGGAGCTCACTGCATGTGAGAGCTGCCAAAGTTCCTAATTAGCTGACAGAATGAGGAAAAGTAGTTGATGCATAAACCAAGGCAGTAACTACAGAGAGAGCAACACCAGCCCTGAAGTCTACTGAAGAGTGCCATGGTGCAGATGGTCTTCTGGAGCCAGAGGCAGTTTCAGGACTCTCAGGATAACGAGAGGAGTCAGCCTGCAGAGCTCTATGGAGGGAGAGAAGGTAGATGCACTCCCACCTTACTGCACTGTGGTGAGGCACAATGGAAGCAGTGTCTTGGCCTTTCTGAAGCACATGAACCCTTCTTTTGCCAGAGAAGCTTGAGTTTATCTGGATTACCTTAAACCTTTTTTCTAAACCTATTCAATGTCCAAACCCAGGTAACAAACACTTACGTTATACAAAACCGTACAGCAATGGTAAAGCAGAGGACAAAGTAATTTAGCCTACCAGATACTTCAGCAAAAAACTATTATCTCCAAATAATTGCACCATAGGAAAAAAACAAACCCTGAGGCTTCGATTTAGAAAGGGTACCACAAGCCAAAGAGAGCTGTAACAGCTGCCTAGGTTTAGGCATGTCTTTTAATCCCACCAATTTCATTGACATTGAAAGGTTAATTTATGCCTGTTGAACTTTTACAGTGCTTTCCTGGACCTGGGCCAAAGGAAATGAGTGCTGCCTGCAGCTTGCACTGAAGAACAAGAGTATTTCATTCTGAACACTAATGATTAAAACAGTTAGACCAGTTCCTAAAGACAGTGCTGCAGTGAGACCATGCCTTTCCATCACCATTCTCTTTTTAAAGAGGGCTCCAACAGATAAAGTTTTCCTCCACACACTCTACTGCCACAGGCAGACTTTTCTCAGACAATTTGGACAAGTCTAAATGGTTTAGGTCACTTAGAGAACCTCTGTTAAAGGTATTAGCAAAAGCAGGTTTAATGTAAATGTGCAAAAGGGTGATGAGGTTGAATGACAGGGTTCACTCTGGTAACTGCAACATGGATGATACACACAGTGGAAAATCTGTCTAGAATCAATGTAGAATGATTTACACAGGCACCATGATGCCAAAGGCTAAGGGAGGCCCTGCTGCTGAGTCACAGGGTTCAGGCTTGGGCAGGGGCTTTTACGCCTGAAGGATTTAGCATTGTCTAACTGCTGACTAATTTAACATTTGTGAAATGATTCAATTCCTATAAGCACAGCAGGAATTTCATTCTAGATCTAAGATGGCAATATCCATACTATTAGGATAAATAGGATAATTAGGATAAATTCCCTAAATAGGGAATTTAAATCAATTTACACACACAGAAGTATATACATGCATATACAAATATGTCCAAGGGCACCTATTAAAGATCAAATACCTTTGCACCTCTCAAGAGGCAAGGGTTGAGCTTCGAGGAGCAAGGGTATCAGCCCAGGCCCAGATCTGTATATCTCGAGCTGAAGCTCATGATTCAGATTTCCCCTTCTTTTCTGTTAAGAAAATTCTTCCATTACATGTTTTGTTTCAGTAAAGTTTTGCGCTTTTTAAGGCTGGAAGGAGTAGAACAATGTAGCAACTACATATGCACAGATACATAATTTTGTGGACAATGGTTTATTACACACTAAGAAAAAATAATAAGTTTTTATACCAGTCAGGAAACTGACAAGTCTTACACTCCTAGACCACATCTCAAGCCATAATCTGATTTAGAAGTCAACTGCACAGAATAGTTAATGCAGGTACGTCTCATTCATTAATAGGTATGGCATTATTTAATACCCTGCAGAAGGAAAACAGAAATTCAAACTCATGTACAGACTACTTCAAGCATGACTGTCATCCTGGAAATAGCTATATCCATGTACCTACATCCACCTTTCAGCACAAAGCAACCTGAAGATCACCAGATCTAGTTAAAGATGCATTACATTCCCATCTCAAAGTTTTATGGCCACAGCAGGATATCCCTCAGTGCCCATCCAGCATATTGCCAGGACACCAGATCACGGGACTCTCCACTGGAGATTGAAACTGGCTTGTCTGCCTCAAAACCATCCACTTATTTTGCTTTTATGATGGGGACCTTAATTAAAGCAATTCTTCTCACTATTACCAGTGCAGGAGAGGCTACTGCCCCTGTCTGAAAACTCCCTTTGATTTTAGTTTCCTCACACCCCAATATTTTTGCATTTTCAAAGCACCAAAACTTTCAAAGACCTAATAAAGGATGACTTTTCTTGTGATCCTTGTTTTAGCCCTCAGCATGTCTGTGGGACTGACCATATAATACCTTGCTTGCTAGGAGCTGGCACTTTCCCTTATCTTTCCAGTTAGTGTTCTTCCAGAACATGAACAACCAGATATCAGATCAGCAAGAATCTTAAGTGTTATGTAAAAAAAAAAATTTAAAAAAATCATTCATAATAAAAACAATCCACCACAGTATGATTCCATGGCTTTGCTCCCTCTGATAATCTGTAGTTTTCTTAAAAACAAAAGTGATGTCAGTTTGCTGGCTCTTCAGGTTTTGGGTTCCTTGCACAGATCTCAGATGCTGCCAGACACTGGGCATCTGACAATCAGAGAGGAGAATGCAGTCAGGGCTGCTTTTTGGCTACATCCAAGGCACTGAAACACCAGTGACCCATCCTAACACACAATGGCCAAATAACAGAATAGGATACTCTGAGCAGTTCAGATTTTTCCCTGTATCAAACAACAAATAGGTGAAAAAAAAAAATCATGCATTTTTCATCCCTAAATCTATTGGTCCAGTTTTGTCTCTTAGGATATGAAAAATTTTCATCACAACCTCATTCTCAGCACCTGCTCTAGACTCTCCAGGGCCTTGTCTACAAGTCTCCAAACTCCAGAAGATGGAGAGGCAGTGTGGAGGTCCCTCTGTTCAAGGATGCCACACTGGTCTATTCCAAACATATCCCAGCTATTGCTGTTCAGAGAAGCTAAGGCTGTCAGAGAGGAAGAATTCCAGTTCAACAGTATCATCAGTGGTCTCTACTGGTACATTACTCTTTTCCACAGTGGGTGAATAATGCTGTACTTCATGTCTTGAAGCCAATATCCTGGAAGTTCCATTGCAGGAACATGTCTCTGGTTGTGTGATGCTGGTTGAGCAAGCACAGTTTGGATGGTAAACACCTGGACAGGTATTGAGTTTGCAATGACTAGGGATGTAGTATTCAGCTGCCTCTGGACTTGATTCTTCTGGATTATGAAAAGGATAACCAGGCATGCAACAGGTCTGGGGACAGTTCTTGGTTTTGAATCCATGGTGAAGACCTAATTTAGCAATGAGGGGCTTCCCAACATTAATTTCCTTTCTTTCATCCATTGTATCTTCTATTCCTGAATACTCATAGTGCAAGCAAACAGTGAAGATTAAATGTTCCTGTAAAAGCGGAAAGAAGGGGAGAGAAAAAAGTTATACTTCCTCTCCAAATAATCACTCCAGGAAACCCTTAGAGAGGCTCTGGTCTCCTGGAGGAGCAGAGTGACCTTTTTAGGAGCTAGAGACACACTATGGGCAGGCTTTGTTTCCTGAGGTCCTCTCTTGGTCACTACTTGTTCACTGAAGAGTCTGTTTTTCCAGAAGCACTCGTGTCACCTCAACTGCCAAAAGCACTGTAGAAGAGATGCCAGGCTGCGTCTGGCACAGATGTTCATGACACAAAGATACAGGGACACTTAGCAGTGCCCCAGTCTGCTGAACTGACAACCTTTCAAAAACTGTGTGCCCAGGAGCACAGGCTGATGATACACAACACTTTCATCTCCCACTCACGACTTTGTAAGAGGCAGCTCTGCTTCAGGTCATGTTCTTCCTAAAAAGCATGGAAACACCCTCAGAGCATGCAATAGGTGATCTGCACAAAAATAACCATCTTGGCCAAAATCAGCATGGGCCTGGAAAATACAAAGGGCCTTGAACGCTGGTTTCAGGACTGCATATGCATCAATTCCCTGCCTTTTACTTTTCAGCTAAAATTGAAGTCACTGAACTGTGTTATTATCCATTCTTTCCCTCCAAAAAACTTATTACAATAACAATACACAGCTGCCTCAACAAAACTGCAAAGCAGTATAAATAGCATCAATGATCTGGGCAAACTTGTAATGAATACTATATACTAACCCTTAGTTTTTGCAGAGAACTCAGCCTGGTGTAGAGGCAGTGTTTGGGAAGGTCCTTTGATACTAAATAGCTTCCAGTTTCTTCAGGAGTTCCTTTATTGGCCTCTTTAGGATCTACATCCAAGTCCTGTAGCAAGGAAAAAAAGAGAACTTATTTGATGATGTAGAATTTGTAGATCATAAAATAGTATTTCTTTCAGTTTGAGAAGTTGCAGCACTTTAGACCCATTTTACTATACAAGGTGCTTGATATGGGTGGAGCAGAAAATTTTCAACTTCAGTGGAGCAAGATCACAAGTCAGCAGCAGGAAGCACTTACGAGTGGGAAGTCTGTGATGTGAGCTCTGCAAGCTGTGATTTCAGGGGGCTTCTTAACTATCCGTGTATAGATTATCATGACATTGGAGAACTCAGCTGCAAACCCCAACTGAATCTGAACACCACACTGGAATTCAAGGGACATACTTTCTGGAAGCTCTGCCAATAAATAACACATTGTTACAGTCTAAAAATAAACTCAGCATATGTATTTTTCTTTTTCAATCATTTAACAAACAAGAACGAAGTGCTTGGTATCACAAATAAACATCTGCATCTCTGAAAGGGTCTTCCTATATGACGAGTGGTCTTAAAAATGCCAGCCCTGACCCTCTGCTCCAACTGTCAAAGAAATTTGAATATGTTCTCCAACAAGTTTAAGTGAAAAAGGTAAAAAAGTCTTAAACGTCACTGCCCTTCTTAAAAGGCTAGGAAGCCTGGAACTCATCTCTGTCTTATTTTATTTTTCTTAGTTCTGCATTGAAAACTTCTTTTCATCATGCACATTTACTATACAGTTCACTTGGCTATTTTAGGGGATGACTTTAGAATGAGATCAATGATCTTACAAATCAGATCTTACAAATGTCACTGCTAGACAGGCAGTAGTGGGAGACTGCCCCTGAAGGCAGACAACCCCGAAGTCTCCCCTCCAGTGTCTGAGTGGTCTTAAATACACTGAATACACATGAATTCTACACGTCACCTTGTTCATTACTATCTCATGTAGGGGTAAACCCCAACACAAAAACTTCTGACTGAACATAGTAATGAAAATGTAGCTATAAAGTTGAATTTCTTCCATTTCCATTCAAAAGTACATGCTCTCCCTTCTCCCATCATGACAGTAGGATCATCTAAAAGATGTCTACAGACTGTACTGTACCATGAGCTTTGGCCCACTGCAGGTTCCGTGCCAGGGACTCTGCAGAAGATGTGCTTCGTTGAACAGGATCAGTTAATGCCCTTTTCTCTGACAAGCTGCTGCGGATCTCCAGGGCTTGCTTGCCTTTGGTAAGGGGACACTTGCCCATATCTAAGAACAAGATGCAGAGAGGTTCTTTCAAAACCAATGCTGCTTCAATTCCAACTGAATTGTACCTTTCTGCAATGTGTGATTGCTGTGGTTATTCCAGAGCCAGCACATCCATCAAGAGCTGCAGTTTTATAACTGCAACATTCCTTGCTCAGCTCTTCCTTCGCTGAAGGCCAAAGCAGCTCTCCAGAGCCCTGAGGGGTTGCACATGGCCTGGCCAACATTGTCCCTGTTCCTCAGAGCCAGTCCACACATCACAGCTCTGACTGGGTAAGGTCCTAATTAGAGTAACTAATTTCCAGAATGTGAGTAATTCCATTGGAGGACATTATTCTAAAGAACTGGGGGCAAGGGGAGTATTTTAGGTTTAGATACAAGGGCCCAATATTGATTACTTAACAGAATCACTAATGACCCACATGTCAGGACAGAGTACAAAACTTGACAAGTTTGCTGATGATTAAAAACTCAAAGGAGTGGCTGATAGCCCACAAGACCGTACTGCTCTTTGGAGGGTCCTGGCCAGGCTGTGGAATTGGGCAGAGAGGAATGTCATGAGGTCCAGTAACAGGCCAAATTCTGCTCCCAGGCAGGAATAATCCCTTGCACAGGTCCACAAAGGGCCTGACTCACTGGTACACAGCTCTGCAGGGAAGGACCTCGGGGACCTGCTGGCCACCGAGCTGACCGTGAGTCAGCACTGCACTCTTGTGGCAAAGGCACAGCAAGAACCACGGTGCCAGCAGGCTGCAGCCTTTTCCATGGGGGCTGTTTCTAGGAACCTTAATGGGAACATTCCTCTGGCACTGTCTGCACAGCACCTCTGTACTCCCCGACACCCAACACCTGGGAATACTCACAGCAGTGCCTGTCACGCTGCCTGACAAGTCAATCTTTCCCTGAACTCCTGAACAGAACACAAAGCTCTGTGACCTGCAGCTGCCTGAGGCTGCTGAACCCAGGGCAGAGCTGGGCTGATGCACCTTCTCGCACCAGTCTGACACTGTTCTGTGCTTGGAGCAAGTGTTTGCATAGAAGCAGTATGCTTTCCCTCCACACTTTTCACTTTAGGACTTCTCCCATCAACTCAAAAATACAATCATTGAACCAGGCAAATTAACGCAGTGCACTGCCCTTTTTACTGCACTTGGAGAACAAATCATTATCATTGCTATAGCACTCTGAGGCAAGGAGGATTATGTTAATTGTTTAAATGAACATACAAACCACTGGACTACCACAAGCAGCTGGCACCACAGAACAGAAGAACAGTTTTGTGGATGGACAATTGAAAACTCCATGCTTTGAGAAAGATACTCAGAGCAAATAAGGAATAAGGAATATAAGCAAATACTGAAGAGGGAAGTATAAAACTGAACACTATTAAAGAAGCTCAGCATCAGGAATGTTGTTAATATGCTGCCCAGTAGCATCTGCTATTTGAACAAAACACAAGAAAGAGATTTAAGTAGTGTAACACATTCACCAGGAGAGGAAGGACACGGAAGCAAAATTGTTTTCAGTAATGCAGACTGAGGAGACAGTGCAGTAAAGCTGGAGTTCACCTTCTGCAACCTCATCAAGCAGAACAGTGACTTTCTTGTCTTCTAACAAACGGTCCTTCAGGAACTTCATGAAGACTCCATTGGCCAACCCCAGCTGCTGAATTTCAAAAGCTTCTGCTCCTTGACACCTGTGAGAGCATCGGACAAGGAAAAAACACTGAAAAACCTGCATGATTAAGAGTACATTTATTTGGGAATGGGGAAAGAAACCCAACAATTTGAAAACCAGGTTGTGTCCAAGGTCTGCACATCCTGTTCCCTTGCAAGCAGCTGATGGAAGTTTCTCTTAAAATGATATCAAACCTGTTCCTCAAACTGCTCATATAAGAAACTTGAATTTATTATAGGTGACTTCAGTAAAGCTCCTGACTACTTCTCTTCATCAGTTTTTGCACTTGAAAAGTGACCAAGGTTACTGGCCCACAGCACAGTTCTGAAAAAGATCAGCTATACAATCTCAATCATTTCTGTGGCACAGAAGAAGAAAAACTTCCTTACGTTGCATATCCAAAAACAATGTTGGCCGTAACCTTCAGAGCATCCAAGATAAGAATTGTGTCATCATATTCATTTCTGTAATAAACAGAAACACGAGAAAGTAAAATAGTAATTTGAGAACTAATAATGGCAACAAATTCAAAATACAAAGAAGAGCAGAGCTCAGAACCAGTAATTTGTTTTCACTTCTGCAAGTCTGGAATGAATCCTGACTGCTCAAATACAAAGGTCAGCACCATAAACTTTGCAGTACAGTGGATTCTCAGCCTAAAGACTTCTCATCAAGAGGAAGCCCAGCTTTCTGTTAAGACCCCCAAGAGCTGAGGTCAGCTCCCACCACCCAGGAATGCAGGAGATACCTTTTGCGACACATATCCAGCAGGAACACGTTGAGTCCCGTCTGCTTCTCCTGCATCAGCCGCAGGATGTTCTGCACGCACAGGCAGTTTGCTGAGCGGTAGGGATTTGGGGCATCAATAGGAACCATGAAACTGTTCCCATAGTTTTCGTAGCCATGGCCAGCATAGTATAACAAACCTGAGTTCAAAACAGGTGTGACAGTGAGCAGTGTATCAGACACTTCTGTCCATTTTAGTGCGTCAAAACTGTCATGCACAATGCTGACTGTGGACCAGGGAGTTCAGTGAAGCCACTCCAAACCACATAAGCATCAACTCCACAATGCACTAAAGCAATAAATTAAAAGAAGCACAAAAATCACACATGCAATAGAATCAGTTGCCTATTTGCATAAATACACCACGTTAAATACTCTTAAAATGCTCTAAGTAGCTATGACCTCTAACGGAGACAGTCTGTTATGTGCAATGTGTAACTCACAGATAGGAACAAGGGAATGTGCCAACTGGAAAACATCTGCTCCACATGTGCAATTACAAAGCTCTGAGCAGCAGTAAGTCTGCAGTTAATAAACAGAAAAAAAAAAAATGCTGAAGGGTTTGGTAGGACTCCAGAGCACATCCCCATTACCAAACTACCAACAGCTCATGTTCAGTTGATTGCACCTATATCTCCTAGTTACAGACTCATGACTCTTCCGGGTCTACTAAACAAACTCTTTGCATGCTTACCTAGCTAGAAATTATTATCCTGCCATCATGTCCCTCATGTGTCACTACACCACAGTCTACAACACTTTAAAGATTTAGAATCTTCAATAAAACACGCAATATTTTTGTAGGAAAAAACCCAACCTGATCAGGGAATTTAAGAAAGTTTTTTCTCAACCCTGAGAAAGGGAACTGCAAGCTAGGACTTAGATTTTCCTTACATGAATAAAAATGTCCAATATTAAAGTTATATAAATTTGCACGAAGATTAGATGATCTTAGAATCAATCATCTCTACTGCCATGAAATGCAGTTACCAGAGGCTTGTATGATTTAATTGGATTTTCCTAATGCCTCTTCCCAGTGCTGGTTTTCCTTAATGATGCAAATTCCATCTTTTAAAAAGAATTTTTATTTATCTAGTCAAAGTAGTCTATAGGTCAGATCTGCAATTAGAGTATACTGCTCCGCTGAATAAAAGTCAACATAAATCTGACAATTTATGCTGGCTGGAGATATGATATTCCTATATATAAGTTGTTATTCTTACTAAAATTTGCTGAGAAATTTAAGTCACTACAACACTGGCACATTCACAGAAAACCCAAAATAAGCCTCACCCTAACATACTAAGATGATCTACTGTTATTTTAGCTCGTGGAGGTGGGCGTGCTAGATGTTTTCACCTTTTCACTATTCACAGCTATAAGAAATGAAAAATATGAGGGCTACTTGAGCCTGGTGAGCTTCAAGAGAGCTAAAAATGGTATCAAGTGCAGCTGCATGACCTTGTTTCAGGCCCCAAGTTAAAAGGAAAGTCTTAATGTGATTTCCAGAGTTTGGATCTGGACCTAAATCAGAGTTATATTTGAGATTCTATGTATCTGAGCATGTATTCTGAGCAGTAACTGGACTGACTGACTGACTGCAGTCCTTTTCTATCCTTGGCAGGTGACTGTGCTATGTGGCAAGTACCTGCAACAGCCAATATGTTGAGCTCAAGATCAGAAATAAATCTGCACATACCTGAGGTAAGTGGAGTAAACATGTTTGGAGGGCCTCAACGGAGACTCGCACACAACCATTTTAAGTAGGCTCATGTTCCTCAGAGACGTCAGCATTTCAGTGATATCTGCCTCCCTCCCTCCCTCAGTCCCTCTCATTTAAAAAGAAAGCAGCCTAAATATTTTTAGCCTTACAAACACGTGGGTCTGTGCTTTTACCCTGTGTGGAATACAATGTTAATTGCAACCTACATTTAGAACAGCACAGACTAAGCAGAGGAGACCATCACCATCACTTTGTTTACTACTGCTGCCCTTAAGGACCAGCATCTGAAATGCCACTTTCCTGGCAGTAAGCCAGAATTACACAACCTAGTAGGCATCAGGTTTATATGGGACTAAACAGCAGTAGTCACTGTCTCTTCTATTTGAAGCTATGCCCACTAGAAAAGGCAATAAATCATTACCTATTTGTGCACTGACAGCATCTTTTATAGGCTTTAAGCCATTAATAGCCACTATGCAGAGAGAACAAAGTGATCGTTTAAAGTGAAGTAGTTACTGCCAAAACACCACTGAAAAACTGTTCTGCTTACCTTTTATATCAACTGGCTGGATAAGTACAACTGCAAAAATATGCCATGTAAGAGCTTTCATATGGTGCTACCAAGAAATTCATTAAAGCCTTTCAGTACTTTATTTTTCAGTACTTTACATTCATGTCCACTATTATAGAGAAAAATTGAGAAGGTGCAAAAATCTCGAAGTTCACCCAAACAGATTAGCCCATCTATTTCCCAGGGAAAAATAAAAGCAAACTGCTCTCAAAAGCCTCATGGTTCCTGCCAGACCGAGGCTTCGTCTCAGGCAGGTTTTGGCTCAGATATAAATGCCCAAATGTCAGAGCAGGCAGTTCTGTACAGACAGAGCATCAGGTAACACACCCTTAAAAAAACCAGTCATGCTAAGAAATAAGCTGACCTTGTGTTCCAAAAAGGGATCAAATAATGTTTTCTCAAATGGATTTTTACTACAGGAATTTGGCAATCTATTAAATAGAGACCTGGGAAAACTTTTTGGAAAACTTTTACTCTCTGTCCTAAAAAAATTTTGGAGTGTTTTATACAATTTTAACACATACAATCTTAGAAAAATGACAAAATAGTGGCAGTCAGCGGAAAACATAAGAACTTTTCTTACACTCCAAACCAGATCACTCTTGGCCTTTTCCATGGAAGGCTTTTGCTCCATGCATCAATTCCCTCATGCTCTCCCCCACTTTTGTCTTTTGCTTTGTCCCCCAAAATCAAATCTAGGCAAGCAAAGTACTATCAATACTATCAAACAAAATAAAAGCCTGCACTGCAGTTCTAGGTGTGGTTAAAGAATAAAGTTCAAACATTTGATCTGTTCTAAAAGTAAAGGAACAATAACATTTTAACCAAAGTCAGAGGATATGCTGGTGGGTGCCTTTAACTTATTCTTCCTGTTCTACCTACATCATATTTACCCTGAAGTTTGTTTAGCAGAGGCAAATGCCAGATGTTTGATACTTGATACATACAAAACTGACCTACTTCAGAAGGGATTTTATGTGTCCTTACCATAAACTCCTTTATCCAGGAGAAGTAAAAATTCATCCACTGCATTTCGCATCTCAGACTCAGTAAGATCCAGCAAAGAAACAACTTTGAAATCCAGCTGCCTTAGCAAACTGGTCAATTCATAGACATCTACCATTGGAGCCTTGAGCTGGGGATGATTCCAGTAGCTCATGTTTCCTATTAACAGAGCCACCTTGTCTGTGGCTGCCAAGACACACAGAGAAAAGAAACATGTCACATTTATATATAATTATATAATTATATATATATATATATATATAATTTATATATTCCACGGATTCAACACCTTTAAATTTAAGGTTTTCCAAAGTGAAAAAACTATCCAATCTCACTTCAGGCACACTATTTTATGTGATTTTACAAGTCATCCCACATCAACAATACAACTCAACTCTCTTTTCAGCCTGAAGAAAAAAACCTACCCACATGAGAGGGGAGCACTTACACCCCACCTCACATGAACCTGAAAGAGCCATAAAATTCTGACAGAGACCAGGAGTCTTTCCACCTGGTTTAGTATCAACAGGACAACCTGCCAGACCACTTAAGTCTACACTGCAAATTTAAGAATGTGATTAAAAAACCTAGCAAGTATTCTTCACATCACATGTGCTACCCATCTCTTTATGAAGCTTCAGCTCAGCATCAAAGCATCCACATGACAGAACAGGGAGAGCTGAGCTTGCAAGGACAGCATTTCCTCAGCAGACAGGATAGCAATCCTTTCTATCACATCATCCCAACACCACTGCCTCCAAGTGTTTGAAGGAATGGAGTAGCACACTGGCTAAGGCCTGGCCACAGGAATCTGAAGCAGTAAACTGAAACAGATGAGACGCTGCAGACGCTTCACAGGGTCACTAAAAATACTGGTGCCCTCAGCAGAGTTTACTCCTGAAAGGGCAAGCAAGCATACTAAAAGGACTACACAAACACCCACAGATCTCCCTCCCTGCAGCTCTCTGCCCCACAGCTCTTGCACTGGCAGTGTCAGTAGTAGCAGTACTCAGAAGCAGCAAAATCTGCTTCCTAGATGTCAAATACATGCAGTCATTTCAGTACAGAACTACTTACCCACAGGTCTGTGACTTGATTCTTCTTGTGGGTCTGCTTGAAACAGAAGAAAAGAGCAGCACGTCAGTTGACCACAGAAAACAACTGCATCTTCCCCAGAGCCATAGTCTAGTGGCACTGCTTTGTCTAACACTTTGCTAGTTTAATGCAAGAAAAAGCCTTCTTTTTGTTTTGGTGGGGTTTGGGGGTGTTTTGTTGATATTGTTGTTTTTGTTTAGCTAATTTCCTTCACCCTTTTCCAGCAAACAACCTGACAGGATGTGAGTAGCTAGTTCTATAGATTAAGAAAGAATAGATGCTGAATGTCACAAACTGTACATTGGCATTTTCAGTGACATCTGAACAGTTCATTCTCTCCAAACAAAATGCAGACATGCAAGGTGGGGGATCCTTAGCAGGGATTCCCATCTGGATGTGAAAATTATTTTATTCTGTACCTTTGTCACAGAGGGTGGCAGAGCCAAGGCTGTGCCAAGAGACAGTAAACAGCGTGCCAGAGTGGTACACCTGGATAACGTGACACAGGATGACAGAGAAGCCCTTCCGTAATTGAAACTAAGGCTGGGCAAACATAAGTGTATTTGATGTCTTACCCAGGAAACTATCTTTGGGAGTTGAGGTTTTGGGAAAATTGTATCAGGGATAATCCCATCTAGAGCAACACTATGGATCTACACTTCTATAATAAACACCCAACAGGCTTCAAATCACATTGGCTGACTCCAACAGGACTGTAAGAAATATGCCACTCAACATACCGTGAGTGATAGCCAGACACCTCACATCTTTTTCACCTTAATTACCTGAGAAAGCAGCAATGTGCTAAAACCGAAAGTCCCAAGAAACCACAGACAAGAAGGATAATTCCCTTTGTATCTGTGTAAGTACATGTGCAGCCTTGGGTGATTTTACAAACAGCAGCCCTATGATTCTCTTTATGCGGCAAGTTAAATCTCTTGGAACTAAAAAGCTGTGCTGCTCTTAAGGTGATACCAGCTCCTGTTCAATTCTCAGTTACAGATACACCCAAATACTGTCAAGTTTATACTGTAACCCAGTGAGCCTTCAGTGACTTGTAACTGAAAGTTAAAGTTCATAAAGTGAAGATGCAAATTTAAAAGTTTTTCAAAACTTATCACTTACCTGATTCCTGAAGATCACTTAAATCTTCTGTGAAGGAAAACATCAATAAAATATTAGTTTAAACAGGAAGCAGAAACCCCATTTTATTAGTAAAAATGTAAGTGTCATGCCATTATTAAACAAAGCTGAAGACAGAAAAAAAACTACCTTTCTAAAATACCTTTGGCTTTGCATTTCTGCAAATCAAACCTTGAGCAAATCCTATAGCAGTACATTAAGTTGTGCTAGACACAGAATTACAGTACAGTAGATGTAAAAACAAAGAGGGGTACAGGTACGACATGTCAATCCCACAGGCATGCAAGTAGGTTGAAGGAAAAAGGAACAAGATATCAGAATCATCCCACTGGAGAACAGATGTTTGAAGGGCTGCTGAAAAAAGCAACATCCTGAGAAAAATCTGATTTTGGGAAGCCATGTATATTCAGAAAGACTTCAGACACAATTTTCAAACATTCTAAGCTACCAGGGGTTTCCCCTCTTTATTCTGAGAACACTGGGAAGCAGGGAAAAGAAAACTAACATCTCTGAAGCACCAGTGCTCTCTTGGAGCAGCCTTGCACCATTGCACACAATCCCCTGTGCTGTGAATATTGCAGACTCTGAGATGCTCAGTAGTCAAGGCGTGGTACCAACATTAAAGGTCACAACACGCTTCTTCTTCCTCCCTGTTGCAAAAGTGCAAAGGAGAACAGAAATCATCCTAAGGAAATTGCTAGACACACTTCTGCAGACATGGAGCTGACACTGGAACTAGCTCTAGTCAGCTCTCTAAGATCCCCCAGGTTCCTGAACATCTCCAGATTTTCTTGCTAGGATGTTGCCTCCTGAGCCCCACCAAAGAAATCTCCAGATCTTTATATTCATTTGAATGCCACAAAAGAAGAAAGTAGCCTGTTTTTTCTCCTGTGTGATCCAGATCATGGCATCCTTGCAAAGAAAAGAGAAGCACGTGCAGAAGGACTGTTGCATCATCCATCAGTGCTTTTTAAACCCAAGCTCTTAACCCACACATGCATTCCAGCAACATGCTCAACAACCTGTCATCCCATCACTGATTTTTAAAATTGATTCACAACTAGAGGTTTACATTACCTTCTGTGCACTCCACTGCCATAGCTCTCCTTCCTTGTGTTTTAAGGAGGGCAAAAAATTGGAATATGAGCTCTCAGTTATGAGAGTTAGCATACAAGGTGGAAGACAAAGGGCACTGTCAAGGTGCTCTGCAATCTGGCTCGCTTTACAGCAGTGTAAATCTGCACTGGCCACAACACTCTACAGTAATGATTCCTGAAACTCAGAGTACCAAACTAGGGTGTTTCTTAGGTTAGGAAATTACACGATAGTATTGCCAGGTAGATCTGGAAGCTATACAAACAGATCTGCTCCTCTTCGGTTCACTGCAAATACACATGCACTGAAACGTGTTCATTCATTCTACTTGAAATGAACAACCTCTCCTGATTGCTGAAGGACTCCACGTGACAGGGTACATGTCCCCAGCAAGGGTTAAAGTGGTTTTTAGTTGTCAAAAAGCATAAATCAGCTTGCAATTTGCTAACAAGCCACATTCATGCTGGCAGGGCCAAAAAGAGATAGCACTTTTGTGCTTGTTACCATACAAACCCAAAGCTCTGAAATTCCATTTGCTGGATGCAAGCACTGGTGTTTTAGTAAGTGGATAAACTGAAAATATAGAAGGCATATGCTTGGCTTAATACTGAAAGCTTCAAAAATAAATTTTAGTGATGTCGAAGAAATGGACAAAGGAGCTGACCTGCATGAAATAGGAAAACTCCTTACCTACAATGACTTCTACTTTCTTGCTGTCTTCGTCCTCCCGGTCATTGAATACATGACACCAGTATGTTCCTTGATGTTCCACATCCACATCAGTTACCTATGCAAGCATCATCACAATCATCCCAACAGACCTCCAAAAAATACCTGCATCAGGTATTTAAGCCTTGCATTGAAGCCCCACAGGCAAGAAAGAGTAAAAAAAACTAAAAGCAGCACTTCAAGTGAGCACTTCATCAGAAGTTATCAAGGTTCTGAAAAAATTATTTTCTTCAAGGGAACTTTCTGTGGTAAGCTCAAGGTGGTTAACGTTAGCTTCTAAGTGTGGCCCATTGCAGTAACTTACTGTGTAGACGTTTTTGCTCCCATTTGCCAAAGGAAATCCATTTCTGAACCACTGGTAATGAGGAATTGGGTTTCCAACAGCTCCACATTCTAGTACCAAAGCATCCCCCACTGTCAGGTTTTGTGGCTGAGGCTGATTACAAATGCACAACTTGTTTTCAGGCAAACCCATTAAGCGCCCTTAAAAAATGGAAAGGAAGTAACAAGAAAAGGAAGTGTGAGACAACCTAAGCACAGCAACAGGGACCCAAGTGCCCTGAGGAAGCAGGAAGGCACTTTCAGAAGGCATTTTTGCCACTCACCATGAGGCGCATCCTGAAGCTCACAAACTTCAAGGCGTGCCCACTGACTGAACATGAAAGAAGATTCACTGTTCACTCGACAGATGTAAAAGCCAGAATCCTGTACACTCACTGAACTCAAAACCAGCTCTGGAGAATTACCGTGGGGAACCTGCATCACAGGTGAACCAAAAATACTTCAGTGTCAACTGGTTTAATCTAAACCAGGATCAAGCATTATAATATTTATTTCCAAGTCCATAACACAATCCTCAGCTCCTTCACTTACTCAAAACTTTCTGGTAGGCTGAGACAAGTGACCTTACAGCTTCCTTTCTGCCCCATGCCACACTCACAGCCCCCAGGAATGAAGTGGTGTGAATATAAGGAATTTTAGCACGTTCATAGGATTGTTATCCAGCATTTCTGAAACTTTCAGTTTTATTACTATTTACAGCAATCTTCTTTCATTGTGAATAAGAGTCTTAAAAAAAGGACGATCCAAAATCATTATGAGTTATTTTCACTATGTAAAAACCCTGCATTCTCTATTCTATTCTATTCTATTCTATTCTATTCTATTCTATTCTATTCTATTCTATTCTATTCTATTCTATTCTATTCTATTCTATTCTATTCTATTCTATTCTATTCTATTCTATTCTATTCTATTCTATTCTATTCTATTCTATTCTATTCTATTCTCTTTCTCTTTCTCTTTCTCTTTCTCTTTCTCTTTCTCTTTCTCTTTCTCTTTCTCTTTCTCTTTCTCTTTCTCTTTCTCTTTCTCTTTCTCTTTCTCTTTCTCTATCTATTCTCTATTCTTACCTCTTTTTCCTGCTTGAACCACTGGTAATGTACAAACGGGTGTCCTGTTGCCCAGCAGCACAACTTGACGACCTGACCAGAGAGTACCGCTTGAGAGTCTGGCTGTACAACGATCTTTATACCTTTAAGACAGAATTTACACAGAGGGAAGTTATGAAGAAATACAAGTCCATCATTTATATTTTCATTTAAATTGCCCTTGGAGCCAAGAACATTTCTATCATTAAATATACTTGAAAACAATTTTTTGGTACTGTGTATACACACAGTTTCAGTTAGTTATATTACTTTAAGACATTCAAAATTATCTTCCACTACACAAAATCCATGCTCAAATCGATCAGTGCTAGATGGAGTTCATAAAAGATTTACAGTAGATCATTCAGATATTTTAATTTTAAAGGAAATATGTCTCATGGTATCACAGATCCCTTTTTGGAAAGTTTTCCAAGTTTTAAGCATTTGCTCACTCCCAACAATTTCTTTGAGCTGTTCAGATTAAGGCCCAACCTGAGGGAGTCAAAGCAGACAGAGTTTAAGTCCAACGGAGTGTGTTTTCCTGCTATTCATTATGCACTCTTATGAACTGAATCCTTGGTTTCAACTTTATGCCTCTGATTCCTGCAGAATACAGTGCTGGGTTTTCTGCAAGGTAAAATTTTCCACTTCAAATCTTAACTGCCAGGAGAGCAACTCTGACACCACTCTGATATGATGCTGTTATTTTCTTAAACTAAACCATTCCAGATCTTGTTACAGGATGGTCCCAAAAACAGATCCACTGGTACAGCCAAGATCATCAGAAGAAGGAGAGGAAGTCAACTGCAGAACAGAAAGTTTAAAAATCAGTGTTGGAAGCATTCTTTGCCCTGAATGGTACAACTAGACCAGAAGCCACGGAGACAACAGCCTGAAACAGAGAGCATGTGGCATTTGAAAATCACATCCCCTTGCCTGGCAGGGCAGTGGGTTCCATCAGCTGTCTCCACACACAGGATTACTCTGAAAGAGTGGATCACACTGGCAGTTACTTCAAAAAAGCTGCAGCACTTTGAAATTCCCTGCCTTCCAAAATCACTTCCTTCTACACCTAGCACTGGAGATCACTACCTCAGTTCCTCATTTAACACTTCCTCTGCTGCTTTACGCAGTTCAAGTGTCTTAAGTAGTTTTTGAGCATCACAATCCTCTAACATTAACCACTACAAAAAACAATTATACAATTTTAATTTAAAGGACAGAAAAAGTAAGACTTGCTCTTTTCAAAACTTCCACTTTTTTTTTTTTTTAATTTCTCCTGATTTGCATCACAAACAGCTCTTAAGAACATAGATCAGAAAAATTCACTGGAAGATAAGCATTTTGCACTTGTCAGAAGCATTCCAAACAAGTTCTAAGAAATCTGACCCATAATTTCTTCAGTTTCATTTCTTTTCCTCTAGTTTCCTCAGCACTACACAGTCACTTCCTGTACATACCATGGAATTTAATGGTTCAAAAAGGAAAACCTTCCAGCTCAATTTTGTGATTAATTATAAAGACCCATTTCTTCCATTTTCCATGGAAAATGCAGAGCATAAGTGTTACCTTTGAAGACAGCAAAGTGAAACCTGTTTTTACCAGACTTTGAAACACACCATGCAAATTCAGTATTCATAATCTTACCTACAGTCTAATTGTTATTATCCTTAGCTGGCACACTGGGAAACACTTTCATTTGATGGAGGAGCGAAAAGCATTGCTACAACACAACCGAAAATCCCAAGATTGTCCTAACAATGGTTTTCAGCCAATGGCTTCTTTTCACACACTGTCCAAACAACAGGACAGCCATTAGCATGGCAAGGAGCTTGCAAGTCTCATTGCCACTTCCCATTCAAAGAGATGCTTTTTTCATTTCCCAGGAGGTTGAATTTCACCCTGTCCTGAAGAAGAAGGACCTAAGAGAGGGCTCTGGTTTTGTACTACAGCAAGTAGCACTTTATCTACATGGTCCTACTTGTGTATCTCCTTGTGCTGCCCCACTTCCTAGACTTTGTGAACAACCACACTGAGTCACAGAATATGCTGAGCTGCAAGGGATCCACAAGGATCATCAAGATCATATGTTAGCAGAAAATAATCTAGTTCTATCCTAAGTCAGTTTATCTATCCAGGTAGCAAGCTGGACCAAATCCAGCATATACCAGAACTGCCTTAACTGGACCCTTCCCCTTCACTTGGGATAAGTTACTGACACCTCCAGACCCAGGTGCTGGCAGCACCACCTGTCTGTCCATCTCAGGTCCACAAGCATCTCGCAGAGGCACAGGCTGACACCAAAGCCCAGCCAGCAGACAGGACGACAACACCCAGCACACCCATGCAGCCAAGTCCAAGTCTGCAACAACACTGCCTGAAGGCTTGGCTTACTTTTAACCTGAGAATCAGACGAGCCAATTACCTTGGTAATCACCTGGATCCCAGCTACCAGAATTCAAGCACTAAAGATGTTTTTAGTTACTGTAGAGTGTTACCCTGAGTGTTTCCAGTCTAAAATCCAGGGCTGCAGTGAAAGCACAGCCCAGAACTGACCTGAATATCTGAGACAGCGGAGAGCCTCTGTGTGCTCCAGGGCCTGCAAGGACTCTGCCAGCTCCACCACAGTGCAGCCTCGATCCCCCAGCAGCTTCAGGAGACTCCAGCTTGGACTGCCTTCTGCCTCCAGCACCTGGAGGGAACACTGCTCCAAATCTAGAGGGCTATGGAATAATGTGAGAAAGACATACATGGCTCAGACCTTCTTAATACTTTTTTCTCAGAAAGGACCTGGGTTAGCAATCACTTGTAGATAAATAAAAAGAGTTTTAAAAATAGATAGGAAAGTCCTAGCTGATTTGGACATATTGGCAGCACTTCCTTCAAGTTTCAGGAGTTCAGAGGTTATTCAGTGACACCTCCACAGACAGAAACTGGTATTAGTAAACTGGATGGTACAAGAGATGTGTATACCTCACAATTCTCAGCAAAGGTATTAAGAAACTTTCTACTTTTCACTTTTAAAGTCTCAGCAGAAAAAGTAGTACAGCACCTTTCATTTCCATGAGTCTAATTCAGAAGCCGTAGAGAGTGAGTCAGGCTCTTAACTTCAAAGTACAGGAAGATTGATTTGAAAGTGGTTGCAAGCAAGTGACTGCTGGGGCCCAGCCTAGCACACCGACTGTGCAGTGTAGTTAACTGTGTCTGAACCTTAGAGTTTCAACTTTGCCGTTGTCATCACGCACTTTCAATCACAGCGGATTCAATCAACGCAAGTAAGGAAATACCTAAAGGGAACACAAGGTTACGTATTCCCACTAAAAAGACTCATCAACATTTCTTTCATTAAACCACAGTGCCACGCAAGCCTGGGGGCAAGATACCTTCAATATGTGGTGATACCTTCGCTCATCAAGTGGACTCTCAGTGTTTTACGGGATTAGAGAGAGAGATAAACACCCGCCGCTGCCCCCGCGCCCCGCCGCTGCGCGCGCTCACCTCAGCCGCACCGTGCCGCGGCTTCCCGCTCGCTGCGCCAGCTCCCG
>JANPWX010000601.1:0-46489 GCA_024734555.1 Trochalopteron elliotii | reverse complement strand
GGATAGGATAGGATAGGATAGGATAGGATAGGATAGGATAGGATAGGACAGGACAGGACAGGACAGGACAGGACAGGACAGGATATAATTGTGTTGCAAAAGAATAACTCCAGATCCTAAAGTTCATCCTCTGGAGTGGAGGCCATAGTAGGAAGCTCAGCTGGCAGTTGGGGAGTTGTCTCAGACCAAAAAGCTCAGATTAAAAAAAAGCAAAGCACGCAAGCACTGACTCTCTAAACAGGGTCTGTCTGCTGGAGAAATGTTTGAAGAACAGGTGAGCAGACTGCATGTTGCTCACATGCACATCCTCCTCAGGTGCTCCTATGTACAAAGGAGGCAGGCTGACCTTTTTGTGTGTACAACTTGGGTGAAAGTTAATCCTCAATCACTTAAGGCGAAGGGTTCTGACAGAGTTGGTGTGGCCAGCAGCAGTTCAGTTCCTGCAGCTCTGAGGTCCATGTGCTCTGAGGCACACAGTGTTTCTGGAGTTCTCCCTCATGTTTCAGGTATCCCAGACCTGCTGTCAGCTCGGTATTAAGGAGTCCAAAGTGTTGGCTGATGAAGGGCTGTTTCCCAGTGTGAACCATTGTGGCATTATCAGTGTCATTCCCCCGTGTTCTGCTGAGATATCCCCCGTGTGGGCTCACTTGGCCTCTCCCTTCCACTCCTTTGGGCTGGGTGGGTGTGGGGCAGGTCCCTGGCAGGCCCTGCTCTGAGTGGAAGCTTTGGGGGGGGTCACAGCTTGGCTCCATCAAGGGGTGGGCATTGACCAGGTGCTCATTGTGTCAAGGGAATGCGTGGGACAGATAACGGGACACGATTCCTGGGTAGGTGGACAGCTCCAGGAAGGTCAGGGCCGAGTGAGTGCTGCTGAAAGATAGGAAGGAATCCTACAGAAAAGGGTGTGGGCTGAGGAGGGCCCGCACACAAAACAGAGATTACTCTGTGAATAGATCATAAGTAAGAAAAAAATGCTTCAGAGAGGTCATAAAGGGATTTTTTCCACTGACTCTAGAGAACCTCACAGAAAGGCACAAATTCACTTTTGGATTGCTAAAATGCATAAGCTTCCTGTATAAATAATTTCTGCGAATATAAAATGGCTTACAAAGGAAGATTTTCGTTTTGGTTATAATTCAATAAAGTAGGGGAAAATGTGATGCAAGAGAGGAAATTTAATGGCCACTTTTTAAATTTAATCAAGTTTATGCATTTTTGTCAGGTAATTTTTTTTCTGACATTAGGAATAATCCCATAGGTCCTTCTGAAATCACTAGAAGTGGCTTTGTCACCAAAACCACTGACAAAATATAAAATAATTTAAGTTTTTTTCCTTCCATATAAAAGTGTAATTCAAAACTATTTTGGTCTTAATTGAAATAAACGTGCAAATATTGGACATATTTAAAACATATAAAAATAAGGTTCAAATTGGGAAAGATGTCATTTCAAGCACAATAATTTTGAACAGTCAAAATTTATATTTAGAATTGGAATTTCAGTGTATTTTCACTATGAATAGTGAATAGACTTTTCACAGCCAGTGTGGAATTATGACAAAGTATGAATTTTAAGTGAAAAGTCTCTTCTGAAAACTGACTTGAATTTGTTTTATTATATATTTGCCTTACAGAAACGTTGGGTGATTGTTTTAGCCATTTTGATACTTTTCCCAGCCATTCTTTTGTTTATTATTATTTGAAATGAATTGTTTTTCACAAACACTGATAATTTCCTGCCATCAAAGGGTTTTGGTGAAGCAGCTCCATCTGTCTCTTGCTTCCTTGTTAATCTGACTATTGCAGGTTTGCATCAGTTCAGTATTTCTCCTCAATCACACCCAAGCACAGTGGTCAGGTTACTGTTCTCACGCTGGCCCCAGCTTTGTTCTCCCTTAATCTCAGTTCCCAGGCACTGAGCTCAGGCAGCAGCAGACCCTGCTGAGCATAAACGTGTTTCATTTGCCTCAAGGGCAAAAATTCCCCGTGGTTCTGGTCAGTACGAAATGGAAAATGTGTTTACAGAAGATTAGAGAGCCAAACCAGGCATATTTCCTACCATGACCTGCTCGAACCTGGTGTGTGAATTCCTCTTGTGTGGCTGTGCTTTGGTGTCTCCTGTTGTGAGCCAGGACCTGATTCATCATTGGTTTTTAGAGTGAGTTGGGACAAGCAGCCACAATACCCTGGCATGTTTGAATGTTCTCATGTCTTCTGCCAGCAGAAATGTTCAACTCCCAGTTTCTCAGGAAGTGAGTTAATTTTCAAGTTACTAGTCAACAGCTGATGGTAAATTATCCTGGTCTCTCCCATTCCTCTTCCCTCTGTAAATGTCATAGTGCATCTTTTGTCACAAGTTTTTCTGATGAGCTGAGAGGGTATCGTACTAGAAGTTCTCTTTTTAGTTTCTATCTAAATTCAGTAATTGAATTTTTTGAAAATCTTAGTACCTTCTATTTTCTTCCCAGATTTAAAAAAAATAGTATCTCTTTGTCTTGGGTGGAAACCCCTCATTTATTGTAGTTTTCCTCCTGGAACGTTTTTTTGCTTTTATTTCTGTGGTTGCATCTGACAGTGCATGGAAATCCAATGTAATTTTCATTTGGAGAAATCTGACAGCTCTTTTCCCGTCGATGTCAGAGCACAGCCAAACTCAGACAATGATAACTGTCTCGTACAATGGCGTTAGTAAAGGCTCTTCGTTAGTCAATTTGCATTAAAAAGATGTTACCAAAGCTCTTTTCAGCTGGGGAAATTACCATGCTTTTAAAATAATTTACAACCTCCAAAAAAGAGGAGATAGACATCTGGTCTTCTGAAAAGCGAAGATTAGAGAAGCGTTGAAAGAATGCAACAGGAAACATTAGGCAAATGCATATTTAAGAGGAGAGGCTGAACTCTGGAGGGCAATTCCATAGTACTAAAATAGATGAGGAAAAGATTAGTCCCTACTGCTCCATTTTCATTCTGTTAAATACATTCCTTAGAGTAGAAAAGGAAAGCAGAGTGTGATCATTCCGCCGGTCTGGTTGCCCCAGGTGCTGTTTGTCTGCGCTCCTTGGTGTACATTGACTCAAAACTGTTTGTCACGCATCTAATGTCGTGTTCTTCCTGTTGGGCAGCTTTGCTCCGTACTTTTCAGCACCCGGGTGACTGTGGAAAAGGTGTTGGCCGCAGGTTTGCCCAAAGGGAACAAAGATACCTCTGGTTGCTTAGTGCTCTTTAAGGAGAAGCCGACTGCAGCCGGTCATGCAGCCGCTGCTGTTCCACACCAGGCTCTAGCCCAGCTCCACGCTCCCTCCTTTGGTCAGCCTGCAGTACCTGCCTCACGGAGCTGGGCGGCGGCGGGGCCCTGCCGGCAGTGCTGGGAAGGGCGGGGCTGGGGGCTGTGCTTCCAGGGCAGGGGCACGAGCTGGAAACATCTTTACAGCCGAAGCACAGAGAAAGAAGGAGGATGAACAGAGGTGTCTTTAAATGGCTTCGTCAGATTACGTGGCAAGAAAGCTTTTCCTGGTGCTCTTCACCAATTCTGGAATAAATGTAGTCACTTTTTTTCAGAGCTGTTAGTCTGGCGTTCTCCAGAACGTCAAATTCACTTGAAACTGCCACAGTTACTTTTCCACTGTGACCAGTGTCACACCTTTACCAACGTGACCGATGAACCAGAGTGCCCCTAGCAGTGTACAAAAACATCTCAAGTATCTAAAGGCCTAATATCTGGGAATGCTAAGGGTTTTGTTACAGGAAGAGAGAGATTATTGCACATTTCTTTGGATTCAGCTAGTGGAAGCCTTTTGGTGTATTTCACTTGGATTTTATTTGAATTCAGCATTGCCACACCACCATGCTACTGCACACTCACTTGAGGGGAAAACTCGGGATGAGCAGGAAATTGAAGCCAACCCACCTCATTTCATTGTTCTCTCAGCACAGGAATGACAAATATCAAGCCAGACCACAAGAGAACTGCTTTAAACAGAAATTTCCCTATAAAACCTAAGCAAGCTGGTTGTTCTGGGTATTTTTACAAACAGAGTTTAGGATTTATGTCCCTATGATGCCAATTCAAGAAATAGCCTGCTGTTGTGCCAATGTGACTACTAAAACAGCAGGTAGCTGTAGCAGTGGTGTACATGTAGAAATGTACATTGTCTGCAGGTTCCTGTTTGCATTTAGGAAAGTTGAAAGGCTGTGTACTAAAGCCCCTGTCGAGGTGCCACACGGGTGTGTGGCTGCACTGGAGGATTTGTTCTCCTAGCACAGATCAGTCTGGACAGTTGCAATGTGCTGCCAGTAAGTGCCATTGCATAGACGGCCCGCTTAGGGGTACTGCCTTGATGTCTGATCTTGGGTTTTAAATAATGATTTCTTGTTTTGAAAGTGTTTGCAAGGATGTGTCAACTGACTACATTTTAGAAAATATCTATAGCCATTTCAGAAGTAATTTTAAACTTCGTGTTTCTTTTACTTGCAGGCTCACAGAACAAGATCTGCACTTCATTGACAGCTAGAATGATTTTTCTTGACCCAGAACCAGATACAAAGAACAAAAAAAGAATTTGTTGTTGTCCTAAATGAGTTTGTGGCAGACTTCAGGGTAGAATGAGTGAAATGGGAAACATTTTGCACAGTGCAAGAGTTCCCGCTGTGAGGGTGAGCCTGTGTTGATTCCATCTGGTTCTGACTCTTCAAAAATCATTCATTTGCTGCTTAAGAAACTCAGCAAAGCAGGAGTTTTGTCTCCACTCGAGAAATCCCTCAGACACTTGCCTAACACAGAAGACAAGCATGGATGTTAAAGATGTAGTTAAATCCCAGGCAACTTTTTCCTGCCTAAGGGATTTTTCAGAGGATGGTGACGACCTGCTTCATTTTAACGGTGTGGTTGATGTTACTGCTGGAAGAGCAGAGGAATGCTGCAGCAGACAGCTGCCTTCCCACCCCACAGATATAACCACTTGTCACATAGGCAACTATTGCTTTAACACACAAGACTCTGGATCTCCTCAGTCTCTGGCAGATGTCCAGGCATGTAAAACAACGGGGCTGGGCAGATCTCTAACCACAAATTCCTTGCTTGGTGAGCAGGCAGACACTTCTGTAGGTAATCACACAGATTTTGGGAAAGATGACTCTGAAAAATCTGCTACTGTTCTGGACATTTATGCAGAGAAAGTAACAAGTGCAAGTGATGACTTTTCTGATGATGACCTGGAGTACTTTGAATGTTCAGATGTGCTTACAATGCATGAAGATGAAATCTGGAAAAAGAAATTACAATTTTTATTAGAAAGTGATGATGAAGATGATCTAAAACTGAGTAAGGATTGTGATGGGTGTGCTTACTTCCTCAGTGAAATGCCTTGTGTGTTCCAAGTGTCAGATAACACTACGCCTGTGGATACCCCCATTGGCTTCTGTGGGCATCAGTCAAAAATCAAAGGAGCAAACGTAAGGAGAGACCCCTCTATGTACAGCCAGTCTGCTCTGCAGACAGAGATGACTCTCACTGTTGGGCACCAGCGAGATGAAAGTACAATTTTGAAAGACAAAGAGAAGAATCAAGTGCCTGATGCTTCTGCAGTCACTGGAAATGAACATCCCAGAAGTGAAGAAGAGACTAATGGAAGAGACCATCTGGCTGCAGGTTCCTCACGGGATGAATCAAAGCCCAAGGACTCTGTCCCTGCCCAGGTAGACTCCTCTGCCAATGGCATAGGTGCTGCTTGCACAGATCAGGCTTTGGGGACAATGACAGAAACCAGCCCCGATGGGGACGTGCTGGGGGAAAGCTCACTGCTGCTGGAGGAGGGGAGAAGGAATGTGCCAGAGGGAAATGCACGGCATGCTGTCTGTACCTTAACAGAAAGTTTGAGGAGAAACCTTTTCAAGCTGCTAAACCCTATAGAACTTTGCAGATATGTAAGCACTATAGGACAGTCTTTCCAGGCTGGAGCAGAGGGTAGGGAATCCAGAGCTCTGTCTCCCCATTTGGAAGGTGTCTGTTCAACACAGGTTCCCGAGGAGAGAGAAAGCATGCAAAGGCAGGCTGGTCTGTGTCCAACAGAGGAGGCTGATAAAGACAGTCACTGGGAAAGGAAAAGGACTCGGGGCCTGTCTGAGCAAAACCAGATGCCAGATGAGAACATCTCATTTGGGGTAAGTAATGTGTTTATCATTTAACACAAAGAGCTGCTCTGCTGATCTCAATTTATGATGCAATTTATTCCTGTTTGTCACAAAATAATGTGAAATCAATATTACTTTGAAAGATACTATTCATCTACTTCTGAATGACAGCTACGGCTGGGAGGGAAATCTGGGTTTAGAAAAGGCCCAAGTAAAGCCTAAGCTGTTCTAATTATAGAGTGAGCCTGATAATGGTGAGAGGCACTAATGGGCCTCTGGACAGCTGGATAAGGAAATCTGATATGGAGGCTATTGCACAGGTCTTAGCAAAGTAATGCTTCTTTCAACCCAGCAAATTTCTCAAATATTTGTTGTGAGCAGAGAATGCTTTGATTTACTTTCTTTACAATCTATATTCAACAAACAAAACTGTCCTCCACTTATGGTGCCGAAAACGTAAACCAAATCAACAAGGATTTGCTCTGGTTTCATAACAATGAAGGGAATTCAATGCAGAGAGTTCATGTTACAGAGGTGAATGAAGCTCAGTGATTTTTAAAAATAAAACAATGAAAGAGTTGGATATTCCAGCTGAAATGTACAAACCAATTAAAAGATCAAACCTCCATGGTAGTCTCCATGTACTTGCATATTTTATGCTGTTGGTAGAAAATCAGCTGGAGAAATCACTACAGATGTAGAGACTGCTATGATTCTCTACCAGTTTTCCTAAGTGGGAAAATTGAATCATCATTTTTATTTCACATAGTAAAGACTCAAGATATATAAATACTATTAAGTCATGAATAATTTCATTGTCACATTTTTTTCTGATTTGAAGGTGTGTAGCTAATTACACAGAAAAAGAACCAATTTGTCACAACAAAAGTTTTTTCCAGTTGCATATGCTTTGCTTCATCTGATTATTTGAGCAAAAAGCATCTCCCAGTTCTGGGTGTAGTGTCACAGTAGAGTGACTTTAATATCACCACTGAGGCGTCTTCAGCAGTCAAAATCACTGAATTCTTCTTCTTGAAAAGCGTTCATAGGTTTCTTTGGTTTTATGGTATGACGTTGTTTTATATTACAACGACTCAGACTTCGACTTCAGAAGGCTGAAAATTATTTTTTTTATTTCCGGGATGTGTCTTTTTTATATACTGTTTCACACAGACCATTTTGATTGGTGATACAAAGGCAAACTTTTTTACTCACATTGGTCAGACCCAGAGGGACATCAAGAAGAAGTCCCTCTCAGGAAAAGGAATGAAAAACAAAGTTACAGTTACAAAAACATGTTTCTTGTTAGCAGAAAATTCCCTGGGAAAACAATTTCAGAAAACCAAAACATCTCAGGCATGAAACCACAGCTACAATGGTACATAAAATACCAATCCCATTTGAGGTGCACATGGTGTCCTTATGATGGGGAATACACCTCACAGGAATTAATATCCTCAGAGCTTCCTGACAGGGTCTATGGCTGTGGTTTGCCAGAGACCTTGTTTGATTTTTTTTTTCCCAAGTGCAGTGCAATAATTTAAATCCCAGAAGCCTCTTAGCCAAGAGCAGCTGTCAGGTGCCTGGCATAAATTTCAGAGTGGCCAATTAGACTCTTGTTGTGTGTAGTCAGTATGTCTGCATTTCCATGGCCAAAACTTTACACTGGATAAAAAATTAGTATTGGTGTACATGAAAGGGCAAGAGCTGGGCACAGACCAAACCCCGATTTTTAAACATGTGTATATGACAGTGAAATTCAGATGTAGGTTCAGAATTATGTGGTCTTGAAAATGAGCCAAGCAAGGGCATCCTGTCTGAATACTGCTCTGTTTTTTGGAGCACTAGAAAAATGTGGATGGCTTCTCATAGCACCCATATAGTAAAGCCAGAAACTCCTCAGAATTCTGCCTGTGTAATCTAAGAGAGGTGAGAAAGAATCTATTGCTGCACATGGGTTTCTGTAGAAGTCCCTGGGGTGTTTGCTGGAGCCCATCATGAGACAGTTCTGCAGGAGCAAGGGGAGGGGCTCGCAGCAAACCCCACAGCTGACTGCTTTGGAAGGGTGTTGTGTTTTCCCTATCCATGTGGGAATCAGGTCTGCTGAGGGGTACAGAGCAGCCACAGGATCACAGCACTAATGACCCAAGGATTTACACTTCCACTTAGCGCCAAGTGTTCGAACTGGAACAAACTTTGCAGTGTGTCTTGTGCAGCCCCTGCTGTGCTGGGTGACTTCTTCCCTTAGTTAGGGTGGGAGGCTCCTCACTCATTTCACAACCTCTTGGCCTAGCCCCAGGTGAAATTCTTTACGTACCTGGTGCTTCAAAGCAGCTTCATTAATAATAGGTCCAAGACACCAACCGTGCCAGCTGTGTGATGTTACATAGTGTACAGGGAGCCAGGAGGCTTTGCTGGGTGTCACTGTGGAGCTGGTCTCTGTTAGCAGTCAGCCAGCACCCTGTCCCTGTCAGTGTTCAGTGTTCAGCACCCTGTTCCTGTCAGAGTTCAGCGTTCAGCCAGCACCCTGTCCCTATCCGTGGTCATTGGTTGGCACCCCTGGGTCGTTGTCAGTGGTCGATATTCAGCACCCTTGACACTCCTGGGTTACAGAGCCATTATTCTGGTTTTGTTCATGTCAGAACAGCCTGTTCGCATAAAATCTGAGAGATCCTTGGTTTGACCTTCCCAAGACAAATTTATGTCGCTATTAGATCATTTTAAATGTTGTTATCCAAAAAGGAGAGAAGCAGACCTGACACAAGTTCCAGGTAATTGGGCACCTGGCTGAGATGAGAGCTCGGTGTTGCCAGGGAACAGTCCGGGTCTGAGCCATGCCAGAAGGGCTGTAGCTGTGTCTGAGCAAGCAGGGGAGTCCTGGTTGGAGTACCTACAACTTATGACACCAGCCCTTCTCGTTCAGTAGGATCTACCCTGGGAGTGGCAGATAACATCCTATTTTGCTGTCCATGTCTTGAGTTGGCTCCAATCTTTCTTGGGAGACACACCAAGAAAAAATCCCTTAGAAAATCTATACTGCTTTGGAGCATGGGCTCCTGACAGCTGTGTATGGTCAGCCTGTTGCTCTATGTTGTTGGCAGAGAGCTCACTCTTCATCCTTTAAAATATTGTAGTTCTTCCTCTTTTTCTGCCTATTGAGCAGGAATAGCAGGATGGTGGCAGGGTGCACCTGTCAGTCTGCAGGACAAAGCACAGCTCAGGTCTTTTGTTTCACCTGTTGAAATAACTACAGATATTGAGGTATTGCAGCTACTCCAAGGCAGGTGGGCCATTTAAAGCAGTCATTTTAAGAAAGGGGAATTTGAGTGGCATTGCATGAAACAGGGAAGTGGAAAGATCCACTAAGGTGGATTGGTGGAGAGCAATGTAAAGTAAAAGCAGTCCCAAACGTAGTGGATTTGAGGGAGCTGAGACCCAGAGGCTGTGATACACTTTTTGTCTGTGTTCTAGGGATGGTTTGTTATGCTCCATTTGTGCAATCAGAGGGATATAAATGTAACATGGGCTCTTTACTTGCAGAGAAGAATTACCTTGCAAAACTATTTCTGCTTAAAAAACGGTGAGAAACCATGAGGTAAAATTGAGCAGCTTCATTACAAATCCTTTTCTAAGGAGAAACACTTTCAGACTCACCAGGGAAGTTGATTTCAATCCATTATGTTGATAATTACAAGTCAAAAACTTGACTGCTAACAAAAATAAAATAAAATTTAAAAAAAATTTAAAAATTGCAAGCCTTCAGACCTGTGTCAAGCTGTAGTTCTAAATTTTAATTACATTGCTCTGTTTTCCTTCTTTGAAGAGTCAAGGTGCTAATCTTAAAAGTGTTACCCAGAATTGTGTGAACCTCTGTATGGAGCCCAGAACAGAAAAGGAAGGCATCTTCAGGGCTTGTGAGAGTGCAGGAACCAGCCAGCTCTCTGCTGAAAACACACTGCAAGTAAAGAATACAGATTTAGAGACCTCTTCTCTTCACTGTGTTCCTTGTGAAAAGAGAGAAGGTTGGCACCAACAGGTCTTCTCTGGACAAGAAATTATTAGTAATGGCAAAAAGGCAAAGAATGGCATTTCCTCTTCTCCTCAATGGGATATGGACTCTGTTCCTGATAAACAGGAGTGCTTATGTGCTGTTCTCTCCTCTGCAAAGTTGTGTGATGAACCAGGGGAGGGAGAGCAAAGGTCTGGGCTTGACATACATGATAGCAGTAACCCAGATATTCTCTGCAGCCGATCAGCCGATGAGGCTGTCTCTGAAGCTAATCCCAAATCAGTCCTGGAATCTGGAGAACCTCAGTGCAAAGGAGATGCTGATATATCTGCAGTGCATGACAAGCTGTGGAAACTTCTTCATGAAGATGACTCAGACTATGGAATCCCATTTGAAAACAGAGGCATCCTGAGTTTAGGTACGAGGCTGACAGATATCAAAGTCACAGAAGTGAACTTTGTGCGGAAGACCTGTTCCGATCATTGTTTGCCAATGGATTTGTTTGAAGAGCAGGAACCCATCACAGAACCAGCTCATAACCCCAGAACCGAGATAGCTGACTGTGATGTTTCTGATATACTGCAGAGAGCTGCAGCATGTGAGAGTGCATCCATAGGAAACATTTGTCTTGCACAAGTGGTAGGAACAGATGGTGTCTGTCTAGATGCTGGCACTGGAAATGAGAGGGAAACACCATCCATTTGTGTTTCAGCAAACAGTGTCCTCTTAAGGACCCAGGAGTGCTTGGAACCAAGTCCAATGGCTACAGACAGGAATGGATCCACTGTGGCTTGGGAAGGGAAGCTTGCTGTTAATAATGCTACCCAAGCATGTGAAGCAGATTCCCCTCAGAGGTTACAAAATGCTCAGAGTGGTAATTTAACATGTCCCAAAGCAAACCCAGCTGATGTATCAGGTATGTCACATGGACAGTTACTTCATACTGAATACAACATGTCCATGATAAATGAGTCTGTACCTGGAGAAGGCTGTCAATTTAAGGACTGTTATCCAGCGAGAGGAGAACTGGCTTATTTCCCTGAAGAGGAAGACATTTTCCCCAGTGAAAACACCAGTCAGTTTACACATGCAGAGCACTCTTCTGTTAACATCATACATAAGAGGTATGAAGTGAATTTACAAGAAAAAGGGAATCACTCGGGCTTGAATGCACCAAATGACACTAATTCTGACAGCTACCATCTTTCAAAAAATAATGGCTGTCAGGATTTTCAAATTCTTTCTGATGCACAGAAATACAGGTATGTAATGCAATCGCCTACTTTAATTCAGATTCATGAAACCATAACACGTAAGAATCTACCCCAAAATACAGACCAACTGACAGAAACAGCAAAACAAGAAGGGGCAGTCCCTCCCCCTTCTGGGGAGCCATTTTTAAGAGATTTTTATCTAGAAGTGCCCTGCTGTGAACCATGTAAGGCAGGAGAGCAGACAGAGATTTGCATACCTGAGGAACACAGGGCTGAAACTTCCTGTGACTCAGGAGTTAGTCAGGTTTCAGAGAGTCAGACTGCAGCTTCCCCTTGTAATACAGCAGAACAACATTCATTTTTGGTTGACAGCATCTTCAAGTCTGATAAAGAGTTAAAAACAGATTCTTGTGAAAATCCCACCTATGCAGATGGAAGTGTAACATCAGCCAGTGCCCCACAGCCCAGGGAGGCTCAAAGTGAGCACCACAGCACAGCAGGTGGGGAGGATGGCGGTTCTGGGGATCAGCTGCATTCCCAACAACTGCTTGGAAGCAAAACCCTGCCCTTCCTCACAGCTGTAAGCCACTCAGAGGGCTTTCCCAGTGAATCTGCAGTGACGTGTCCTGGCACAAGCGATCAGGGAAAAACTGGATCTGTACAAACTGGAGTCGAAGTGAACGGAAATTTAACTACCTTGGAAATTTCCTGCAAGTCAGGGCAGGGTCTGTTCCAGAGGGTCCCTGGAGAAACCAAAGGGGAAGCAGTCTTGTGTGAAAATGAACATGAGATTCCAAGATCTATTGAATATAACCCAGATGAAGCTGAAACAAAGGCTCCTTTGCACACTTTGACTGGCTCCCAGGCTCTGAAACAGATTATGAATATTAGCACAGAGGAGTCTTGTCCCAACTTGATCACTTCCAGCAAGATAACTGAGGCTGACAATTCAATTAAGTCCACTGAGTATGATAAAAAGGAGAAAGTCAGGACAGCAGAGAATGTAGTAAGTGGTTTAGTTAATTTGCTACCAGTTGATTCAGGGAACAACCAATGTTTTCAAGAGCAACCACCCTACAGAAGAACTCCATCATTCGCTTTGGCGTGGACCAGACTTGATCCATTCCCAGTCAACACAGGAAGTCAGAGAAATCAGGAAGGGTCAAAATCCTGCCAGACGCCACTGGCTGCTACAGAGCCTGAGCCCATCAAGTGTAAAGAGGACACAACAAAGAGTGGGCATGTGGCTGCTGGAGCTAAGAAGAAATTACCACTAGCAACTCTGTCCAAAAAACCCAGGCTGGAGGAGAGGGGAAGTGTCAGCAAGGATCACAGCTGCGTTAAAAAGTCTGGGAAGAGCGAGGGAGGCGTGATTCACAAAGATGATAGAAAAGAGCAAAGGAAACTCATTTTGAAAAAGGATAGCAAAGGTAAGAGAAAACGGTTTTTCTTTTCTGTCCTTTCCCATCATTCTGGCTACAGTACAAAATTCAGATTATTGAAAGGCACTGCAAGCCTCTTTCAGACTGACTCAGTCAGCTAAAGGTGTTCTGTCCTCATGGAGCTTTATATCTAGATTTGTGCACTTAGTAATGAGTCCTGTGCCCATGGCACGGAGATGAACCCTTTTCCCAGCTGGAAAGCATATTCAATTAATGAACTCTGCAACCTGTTTGGAATAGTCACTGCCTCATTGGCCTCTTGGAGTAACTTTTCACAGATGAACAGTATAATGGTACCACATAACTACACACCATGTAGCAGCTGAGCTGCAAGCCCAGTACTTGTTCTGTTCCCACAAGGCTGCATTCCCAGTTATGCTCCTGCATTGCAGCTCCCGAGTGTAACTGTCCCCTGCTGGTTACCAACGAGGGGCCAGTTGCTTTATTACTAGCAAAGTATTATTGTTAGCAGTAGGGTACTGCAGATAAACAATGTTTTGAGGTCCTATGTGCTGACTTCTGACTGGTTCTGCATTGCTTTGCCCTGGTGCAAAAATGACACGGATGAAATGAGCAATGTTAAGCTGATATGGGAAACATATAATTGAAAGGAGATCCGAGTTGCTGTCAGTTTCTAGAAGGTTGCTAACACTAGCAGGATTGTGACAGTCGGGCGGATGAGGGATTTGTTGTTTCTATGGGTAGTTTGCAAGGACCAACATCTTATTTTTACCTTTTGACATGACATTTCATATTCACATCATAAAATGATTTAATAAGTCAGCGCAGGAACAGTGACTAAAGGTAGAACAGTGACTAAAGGCAGGCTACACATCAGTGGAGCTTTTTTTCACACACTCTAATTACTGTGTGGTCTTGTGAAACTTCTACTTTTCTAATCACATTTTAGAAAACCCCAGACTTTTCTCCATTCAAAGATGTGTCCTTTGCCAGGGAACCAAATGTGTGGGAGGAGAGACACATTCCTTCAAAGCGGAGCAAGCAAACTGCAGTGACTGTGCAATGCCTGACCTGTTTCCATTACTTGATGCTATGCTTGAAAAATGTTTTAAGCATTCAGGCTGCATCAGGTAACACTGAATTTTCTTCACCTGTTTCTGCTCTGCCTCAGACTCGACTGAAATATGCCTGTGCTCCAGAGCATTGTTGTGCCCCTTTCCCCGGCATTATGGGAAAGCTGGTTTGGTTGCTGTGGAATATACTCAGTGTTCTTTTGCATTATTTCAGTTGCAGGAGGTAAGACTGTGGCCAGGGCAGGAACCTGGAGCCATTAGTTCTATCTCTAGAGCTGTCACATCCTGTCCATGTCACTTTAGCCCTGATACAGCAAGATTCACGTGGTGCAGGACTCAGGGACTGCCAGTCCAGTCGGGAGACCTGTACTGGATGGGGCCTGGAACAGGGAATGGGGAAAACCATAGCAGCGTGCCTGTCCCTTTGAGTTGGGTGTTACTGGAGTATCACTGCAGGAATGGGATCCCTGAGGGATATGTGTCATGCTGCCTCATTCAGAGTGCAATAGCTCAGAATTAACACAGTAGGAAACAGAACATCTTCCATTTTACATCTCTGACATTGAGCAGGGATGTGTCACTTGAGGCGGGCTGTGTTGTGATCCCAAAACCTTTCTCTATGTCGATTCCCTTTCTTTCCAAGTCCTTCCAGTCTCCTGCTCATGTCATGCCCATGTGCAAAGACACTGTAGCATTCTGTGAGGCAGTGAAAAGTCCTAGCAGAGATCTAGGCTGACAGGACCTTCTGGGACTTTCTCCCAGGCTGTGATCAGCTAAAAAATTCTACTAGTTTATTGAGACACAAGAAGTCATAATTACTTACCAGGGATTTCAGTGTTCATGTTCTTAACATGAAATGTTAAAATGCCCAAAACAGTGTAATTCTCTTCAAATCCTAAACTGTGGTTCTTCTGTTTCAAGCCCCTAGGCTGCTGAAGAAGATCCAAGCAGAATTATTCCCTGACTCCTCTGGAAGTATTAAGCTGTGCTGTCAGTTTGGTGACATTCATGGTGACTCCACCATTATGTGGACTAAAGATTCCAAGGTGCTGGCTCAGCTGCAGAGAAGGTAAGGGGATGTTTCTGAAGGACTGGGAGTTTCAGGGTAACTTTGCTATTCACAGGAGGCAGATCTCGCAATGCATTGGTATTGGTCATTGTTTGTGTTCCATCACCTCTCAGCCCGTTCACAAACCAGTGCCATCCAGATTTCAAACAAATACCAAAACAAGTTTGAACCTCAGTTAACCTAGAGAAGGGTGGAAATAAAAGCTTCTTAAGGCAATAAACAGGATCTAGCTTTTCCATTTTAATGAACTGAGTTATTTTCCTTGTAGCAGTAATGACATTCTGATCTAAAAAGCTGTTTAGAATGTTTCAAAAATACAAAGTTAACATTCCTCAAAGGAAAAAAAAGAAAAGATATTTCTATCAGAATGCACACTTCTGAGAAGATGAAAAATCTTGTAGGAAGGATTCTTCTTAGATGTTCTTTTAAGTGGAGAGAAAAAGTTGCATGAATTGGTTCAACTTTTCATTTTGATTCTTCTTGTTTTAACTCTTCTGATTTTGATTGTTGTATTGCAATACCCATTGTAGTATTAATATGTATAATTTTTTGCTAAATGATTGTGCTGTGTTTTAACAAATAAACAGTGCAGAGAGATCAAATTTATCAGTTTTTCCAGTGATAACAAGTGAAATATGTGATAGCACAAAATGCTCTGTTCCAGTGCCCAGGATGACTCTCCCGTCTCTCTGGCAATAGCTGAAGCCAGTTACCAAGACCAGGGAATGTATTATTGCTGCTTGAATAACATGTATGGAAAGGTGACTGCTGAGTTTCATCTGACTGCTGCAGGTAAGCCTCAGTTTACAGTTTTGATTAATAGTAATGTCAACGACAGTTTCCATTCAGAATTTTTTACTACAAAATTCATTTATTTGTTTCCTCCTAGTATTGGAACGTCTCTCAAGTTCTCAGAGTTATGAAGGTAAATATAAAGTGAAGTAGCATTGCATGGCATCAGACAGAGACACACACACAGAGCACTGGCAACTCTTTTGCACAAACATACGGTTCTTGCAGGTCACCTGCTGTGTAACTGTACTCCAGGAGAAAGGCAGGCATGAAGCTTCGGAATGCTTTCCCTGTGTGTTAACTGGTGTTCAGTGACACCCGGCATGTGTCCTGTGCTGCAGCTAAAGATAGTGCCTTGCCAGTGGGATTGTCATTCCTTAACAGCCTGCAGACATCCAGGCCTTCAGTTGGCATGGTGACTTTTCTTTCTTCTCCATGAAGAATTAAAATTAGGCATTTATTTCCTTGTGCAAATAAGGACAGGACTTTTCATGTAGCAGCACTGTATAACTTTTAATCAGAGAATTTTAGATGAAATTAAGGAGTGTTCTAATTCTGGCCTTCTTTGCGCAGTGTTTCCTCTGTTCTTCAAAGAGAGGCAATAGTGCAGAGAGGCTAAACCAGAGGTAACTGCAAGGGGCAGCTGGAAGGACTTCCTTGTTGTGCAGTTCTGTTCTATTTATCTTCTTTACTGGTGGTCCTTGAAATGTTATGATTAGAGACACTTGAAGTGCAATTAATTTTTTCATTTCTCTCAGTGCTTAACTTTTTCCCCTCCTTATGAATTCTTTTGCATTTGGATTGCAGTGGTCATTTAAAGGGGTGAAATCCAGAATCTTCCTTGATTTCATCTATAACAGTCTTGTTTGCTACACTCTTGTCTTCTCTCCTTATGATCCTGAGCTGCCACCTTTCTCCATGCTGACTTTGGATCGTACTGGCAAGCAGCTGCCTCTCAGGAGCTGCTTGGGGTCCCAGCCCCCAGTAACACAAGTTGTGCTTCCACTGAGCATTTTTTCCTCCTCTCTGGAGAAATGCATCTGCTCTCCCATGCCCACCCCTCCCTGTGCCTGCAGAGATTTCTGTTATGTTTTAGGTGTGGAAGAAATCGAATTCATGCAGCTGATGTTCAGAGAAGATCCTCTCAGCTCCAGCTACTTTGGTGGGACGCTGCACGGAGCAATAATGACGGAGGGGCTGCACTTTGGCGAGGGGATGCACCGCAGAGCCTTCCGCAGCCGCGTGCTGCAGGGCCTGGCCCCCGCCTTCGCCCCCGGCCACGCCTGCGTGCTCAAGGTGCACAGCGCCCTCACCTACGGCACCAAGAGCAGGGACGAGCTGCTGCAGAAGAACTACAGTCTGGCATTGCAGGTGAGCTGCCCCTGGCCTTTGTAAGCCAGAGTTGTGGGTGAAAGCTGTCCTCATATTCAAACACATGATCTGTAGAATGTTGTGAGCAATATTCCCATAGGCATGTCTGTTGTGTTACAGGAATGCCATGTCCAAAATACTGCAAGAGAGTATGCAAAGTTATATGCAGCTGAAGCTGAACCCTTGGAAGGCTTTGGAGAGGTACCAGAGTGAGTACAAATATACATTTTTTATACACATATACTTATATATACTGTCCTGTGCCATGGCAGCCCACTGGTTGCTAGGACTGAAAAGAGGAAACCTAGGAACAGTGTTACAGCTCTTCAACTTGGTTTAGAATTGGTAGCTGTTCATTGACTCTCCGAGAGCACTGGCCGCTTTTGTCTGTTTCTTATCCCCTTACTGAAAGAATTCTCAGGGTTTTATTAGTTTCTATCCCTTTATTTCAGAATCATTCCAATTTTTCTTATTCATCGCCCTGCTAATAACATCCCCTATGCCACAGTGGAGGAGGAGCTGGTTGGGGAGTTTGTGAAATACTCTATCAAGGATGGCAAGGAAGTGAATTTCCTGAGAAGAGACTCAGAGGCTGGCCAGAAGTGTTGCACCTTTCAGCACTGGGTGTATGAGAAGACCAATGGGAACTTGCTTGTCACTGACCTGCAAGGTGAGCTGTCTGAGTAGGGGCAATTTTTATCTAGCTTATGTTCTTGTAGGAGGACAGTTTGGAAAAGAAAACCAAATCTTACACTCTTAATGGAAGAGTTGTTCTTTCACATGTACCTTAGTGAATCAGGACACTCAGTATGAGCCAAATCTGGCTTTTTGTCTCACCACCCAGAGGTCAATGAAATGGCTGCTGCGTGAAGGACTTCAGGTGTTAATGACACCCTGGTCCTCCCCTTTTTCTTGTATTTGCATACTGAACAATCACTCAGCAGTGGAATGTTCCACATTTGGGTCCTGGCTAGTTTTGAAGAAATATATTCCTTCAAAAAGAACAATAGTGAAGAAACACCCTTGTGTTTGCTAAATGCTACCTCAGTTCCCATGGGTGTGACTCCTCTTCAGTTCTGCAATGCATTTGGGACAGGGGAAGACAGACTCTTCTTGGAAAAAAACAGGAAAAGCTGGAATCTTAGGAAACATCCTATATTCTTTTACAAGTGAAGGCAGGAAAAGTAGCAACAAGGCATCTGAAAAAAAGATCCCTGAAATAATTTAAAGGGGAGGAGAAAGAACAAAATCCTTGCACAGGAAACAAACTCGCTGTTGATCACCCTGACAGCTGTAAGATAGTGTCATGTGCCTGACTTCTAGAAACTGCTGGTGACAGAGAGCATCTTCTTAACTGGCGTGCTTTAAAGCTCTTTGAAAAAAATGTGACAAAATGGAAAAGGTGACTCAATAAATAAAATTTAATGTCACCATATGTGAAGAATTGTCCTAGAAATTCCAGTGTAAGCTAAGCTCTGTGTTTCCTTGTTGCCTTGCAGGTGTGGGGATGAAGTTAACTGATGTTGGCATAGCAACCCTGGCCAAAGGGTGAGTGAAGGTGATTTCTCAGCAGCATGGCTGTGCTTTACTCGTCTGTCTCGTCACAGTTAAATGTGGATGGGGGAGGGTGCCCTGGAAGTTCATTCTTGCTATAACTTTAGAAGAAAACACTCCTTCGCTAAGTATTTTAACTTCTTCATGTTCATATTTATTGAAACCCACCTGTAAAGGAAACACTTTTATTTTGTTCTGGAAGAATGGGGCTACCCTGTAGACTGAGCTTTGTTTTCCCTGCATGCCTCTCTTGAAATGGACTTGTCCAAAGGGCATTTCACAAGTGACATGAAGGGTTCTGGTGACAGCAGGTAAGGCTCCTGATGATCCACTAGCTGGAGGAAGGTAGGGCTGAACACACAGGGCCATCAGTGGCTGCAGCCCGGGGTAAAAGGCCAGCTGGAATCCCTCCTGCAGCCAGCGAAAGTGCCAGAACTTTGGGATATGTATTTGTGGCACAAGCTTTTATAAAGACTCTTCTCAGTGGGATGCTGTGTATTGGCCACTTCCCTGATAAACAGGGACAATTGTGAAGGGATTTGATGGTGTCTCTCCCATTTCTCTCTCAAAACCAGCAATTCTGAGCCTTAACAAGATTATTCAGGACATTTCTAGTCTGTTTTCTAGTGGTGTTGCAAAGGCTTCAGCTCTTTTGGGGAGACTTAAGCATATGTGTAAAGATGTAGGCCTGTAATATTCTAACTTTAGTCCACTTCTCTTAATTAAGGCTTCTAGTTATACCACAGGGCAGCAGAGCTGTGGATAGGAGTAGGCAGTGGCTGCTGGACAGGGAAAAGGGATGAGGGTAAGTGTTTTAACTTCATATTCTCCTTTGAGAATCTGGCATGAGAAAGAAGATCTGATCATGTGTTCAGTCTTTATTTTAAATTGGACCTGTCGGTATATCTGGGATACAAGAAGAAACCTCACAACATCATCTAAATTATTAAAAATGTGACTCTAGAATATTCTGAACATTTGCAGGCTGCCATCCATTCAGTTAGATCGATTTACTCTTGCAGCTGTGGATCCAAAGTAAAAGCAGTTGAAATGAGTGTATATCATCCTGTTACAAACCAAAAAAGTAATAAATGTTTTATTTAGGCAATGCTGTTCTCAGGAATCAGAAGATTTATAAAAATGCTTTAGTGAACGTTGTCCAGCTCACTGTGGGAAATGATTCCTATAAAAGCACACATTGTGTTGGGAAGGAGGAAGTGAGCACACAATGCAAGCTGTAGTAAGGGTCACCTCAGGCATATGGAAAGGAAAATATTTTCCCTAAATGATCAACCTCCTGAAAATGTTGAGTATCATTTTGTTTGTTATTTAGCTAACAGTATTCATGCAAGATGACAGATTTTTCCTGGTCCTATATTTTGTTTTCTTGCTCCTCTCCTGGAAAGAAGATCTCTGTATTAATGTCTGCGGTTGGATTTTTAATTCTATGAACATGGGTGGGGAAAATCAACTAAGTGCCCAGAGCTCTTGTGTGTTGCTGAATCTTGCTGCTTTGGGCTGTGTTCAGCCGAGCTGCTGAGAGCTAGCCTGGTCCCATGAAGGGAGAACACGTGGTCCTACCGAGCCAGAAATGCAGAGTGGGACTGGAGTGGCTTGAATTGTGCTGGCAGAGAGGACACAGAACACATCTCTTTTGTGCTCCAAAACAGAGTCCACGATATGTGGAGGAAGGGATTTTGATCTTTTGGTCTTGCTCTGTGTGTTTTACCGGGGAGCTGGAAAGCAAAGGAGCCCAAAGCAGTGGTGTAGTCAATGTACTGCAGGAGCTGCAGTGCAGCTCTGTCAGAAGAGGGCGAAGTGGACCTAGGAACAGAAACGCCTGGGAAGCATTTTTAATGTGACCACAGTGTGGCGCATGAGCCTAAAAATCAGCTACTCTGTAGCTTCTCTGGCGAATGGAAACGAAAATACCACAGCACCGTGTGTGGCTCTGTGCGCGCAGTGAGCAGAGTAGAACTGTGCACGAGGGCCCAGCGATTTATCCAGGAATGGTGGACACAAAGGAGGGAGTCAGGAGCACAGTAATCCACGGTTATGGTCATTAACAGGAGTGCTGGTTGCCAAGTCTTGGATCTGAAACTGCCTGGTTCCAGGGCACTGACAAGTTTAGCTTTACTCCACATGGTAACAAGAGGCATTGGGGAGTTTAAGCCTGAGGGCAAATCCAACATTTCCCCTTCAGATTTGAGGAAGATTTTGTTTCTTTTGGTGCTGAATAGAAGATATTCCCTTTCTGAGGGCAGGTGTGTTTGCCTATGGAACTCCTGTTCTGTGGGTGTGTGTCTGGTGCATCCACCAACACAACACATACCTGTGAGCTCTTGAGAGCAGCTCAGTAAAGTCTGAAGTCTCTGATTTCTCCAAGGGAGCAAGAGAACCGTTGGTCTTGCGGGACCCCAGGATATAGTCTTGGGATAACAATGACACACCTCTTCAACCTGCTTTGGTTAAACAAACACACAGCTTACTTGGAGAGCTGAGGAAAATCCCTTCTAGGTTCACCAGCTGTTCAGAGCCAGCTGGGTAGGGTCTACAGAGCGGGGCCTGTCTGTCAGCAGGAGCCTGACCTTCTCAGAGCAGCAGTATCCTCTTTAGCACTGTGCAGTCTGAGGAAGGAAGTTCTCTGGATGCTGGGGATGAGTATCCTCTGTTTGTTTCAGTACCAAATAGTGTTTGGTTGGTTTTGTGTAGTCACAACTCACAGCTCACCTCTGAGGACACTGGCTGTCCGCCAAACCAGGAGAACAGGGTAGGATGGGCACTTACTAAGGTTAAAAAAGGAGAGGAGCACCCTGGCCTTTCTTCTCCCTTCTCCATCCTGAGAATTTAAGCAAAATTACTCATTTGAAGAGCAGATGCACTTTTTAAAATAAGCTGATGCAGCTTAAAAAGCAGGCCCTGGCAGGACTGTCAGCAGCCAGAGGCATGGTGAGGCGAAAAGGGATACACATGCCCTGTACCTCTGATGGTTGGAGGTACAGTGCTGGCTTGGGAACTGTGGAGGCTGGATGAGACTGCCTTCCTCAGGAACATTCCTTCCATCCTTCCCCGAGGGGCTTGGCTCCTGTAGGCAGCCAGGGGAGGGGAGTGGCATAGCATGGAAATGTTGTACATGTTTAGATGGAAACAGCTTCCAGTTCTGAAACACCTTGTGCAACAACCTTGTCTCCTTCTGGTGGCCATCACAGAGAATGGTATAGCATGGATTTAATTTGTGTTACTGAGAAAGGCAGCCAGCAGACAATTTTATTCCCAACGTAATGCCACGAAAGACAGTGCCAGGACCCAGCCCACAGAGCCTTGCCTCTAATGCTTTTCCCTCTTCTGTCACCACTTGTTACCTGGTTCCCCTCACCTCCCAATGACCCAGTCTGAGTTTCTGTGGCAGTCAACGCTTCTCAAGCCAGCATGGGTAGAAGAGATTTGCTTAATGTTTTCAAGTTGCTTATGAGTCAGCAGTCATACTCTGCCTCCCTGTGCTGAAAATGAATCTTGAATTCCCATCTGGGTTCTTTTTTTTTTCCTTTGTTACTGCAGATACAAGGGGTTTAAAGGCAACTGCTCCTTTTCCTTCATTGAGCAGTTCAGAGCCCTCCACCAGTGCAATGAGTACTGTGAGATGCTGGGGCTGAAATCTCTCCGAACCACTCATCAGAAACAGAGGAAAGCAACATCCACTAAAAGCAAAAATCTGCCAAACTCATCGACAGTAAAGAAAATGATGCCCAAGAAGGCAAGAGAACCTAGAGACTTTATTTCTTCAGAGCACTGAGTCTCACTATCCCACCTTGTGAAACTACTCTTGAGGACATGGAGGAGTGACACGCACCAGTGACATGAAGGGATAATTTTACTCTTTTGCCTTTTGACATTGTTTTGGAATCATTCTGATGCTGATGCCAGCAACAAAAGAAAGAGCCGATCGTGTGCTCTTGGTGCCTGAGATTTAACACTGGGGCAATGTTTTGAAATCACACTAAGCCATCTCCTGGATTTTCTTACAGGCTTCTGTGGATTGGTATTGGAGAAGAACATCTTCTCTGTGTCTACATCCATGGCCCTGTGGTTCAGCTGCTATGAAAACGTCAATATATTTAAGATGCTCAGTACAAGTTTTGCACAGTATTGCATATGCATATGCATGCTGGGTTACTTAGAAGTCAGGAAGGGTAAGTTTGAAACACACTGAGGAATATTAAAGTTACCACTTCCCTTGCAAATCAGAGCACAACATCCCTTGAGCATAAATTGTGGACTGTTCAGTGGGATTTAGGCTTCTCAGTGCACTGCTGGTACCTGGTTTTCATTAGGCCTTTGGAAGTTGCTACAGATGATGCCTTTTTTTTACAATAGTATTCAGAAGAATTTCTGTAAGGGCATTTTGACTGTTCCCTAAACAGGAGGTTTAGAACATAAGGCAAAGGGCTTGAGCGTGGTGGAATGGGAAAAAGCTAAAAGCATTGAATAAATGGTGTTTCAAGTTAGAGGCAATAGATTTTTATCAGAATTTTGGGAACTGTCCTGTTTGAAAAATATCATGAGCATCTCAGCCAATTAATATTCCAAATGTATGTTGTAGTTTGGTCCCAAAAGTCAGAGATGGAGTTTCATTCTATTGGCTAATTGCTTTCAGTTTTATTGTCCTGGTCAGTTCAATGACCAGGATGAAAATCACAAGCTGACCTCTCAGAGGTAAACATAGCTCTATTAATGCCAAGGAAATCCACATTCCTAATGATGACAGTGATGATTCCTTAAGGTGTCTGGTGTGCTTTACAATGGGGATCTGGAAGTGCGTGTGTCAGAGTATGGATTTCTCACATATTCTGGTGCTTTTGCCTCTAAAAGAAGGAGCAGAGTCATCCTGCTGGGCACGTACCCCGGTTGTTTATTCCTCAGCACAGTGGGAAAATACTGCCAGAGGTCCCAAAGCTTCCTGAGCTGATGCCTTGTCCGCCAGGAACTATTTAGTGTGATAATGGCGTTTGATAGACTGGACACAAACACCATTGTCACACTCCACAGCTCTGGGAGCATGTCCTTAGCCCGTGTAAGGAGTGATGGAGGCACACTGCAGACTTCAGCAGAGGGGGTTTCAAAGACCTGCAAAACAGACATGAGACCAGGTTTGGGCATATTTATGTGTGGCACATCGGGGTTCTCACAAGGAGGCGGGACACGGGATCCTGGATTGCTTTGAGGTGAACATTGTGTCTCAGCTAGCTGTGGGAATGTAAAAGCTCAGTGGCTTTGAGTGCCCTTACAGACAAGGGAGATGGACATCACCTGAGAAAGTGATCTGTACCATTCTAGAGACAAATTCCTGAGGAAACGGATGAGTCATTTCTGCACGGGTCTGTGTCTTCCTCTGGTTGGTGAAGACAGCCCAGAATCAGCACCAGACTTTTATAGCTATGTCAGGCCCGAGGAATCACAATGCTGGGATTATATTTGACTTTCATATACTTGTTTTTAGCAGCATTTCTGAGTACAAGCCCATATACAAGACAGCTGAGTTGGTCTGTACTCCTGGTCCCAGTGCCCCTGTGTTACTCCATGCATGTTCTTCTGGGACACATCAGCACCTGTGCCTCAGGGAATTAAGCTCTAGGTTCCATAGCTGTGGTGCTCATCTCTGCACAGGCTGGGTGTTTGAGAGTGTTTCTCTGTGTGTTTAGCCTGCTAGCCAAATGACAGTTCTGCACACTCTCAGTGAGTAGAAAACATCCCATGAAAGATTATGTGAACCAAGGAGTGGATTGAGAGCACCACAAACATGCTGCACAGGGTTTTGTAACCCATGGAAATTCAGTTATATACCATCATCTCATCTGAATGCTGCAGAGAGGCAGAGAAAACAGAGAAGGAGCACATGGAAGGGAGGAGGTTAGAAACCAGGGCTGGGATGAACAGCAGTAGCCTTTCCTTCTTGTAAGTACTGAAAATTGAACTTTCTGGCTCAAAACAGAATCGTCTGTGGACTGGTTAGAAGCCCCTTGGGAGGGGATGCAGTTGTCTTTTTTGTGCCAAGAGGTGAGAATGAAATGTCTTGTTTTAGTGCTTTTCAACTCCCCTCTCATTTATTTTTAAGCTCAGAAATGCATTCCTATTTTACATATTAGGGAGATTTTGCTCCCCGTATGTAGGAAACCCAGACTCTCCAATAGTCTTCTGGATCTGGTTCTGCTTTAGCAACAGAGTGTCAAGGAAGTTAAAGCCCACAAAAGGCTCATTCTCTGAGAACTCTTCCCTGGGTTTAGCCTTCTCATCAATCCCTTTTTGTGTAGGGAGTACAGTGCTCACAGATCAGCATCCGATGTCGAAGTGCCCACACAGAGGTGACACCAAGGCACCCAGATGAGCTGCTGCCCACTTGTACTGACCCACCTGAATCACCAGCCTGCTCTTCGCAGGGGTCTCCTCACCCTGTGATCTATATATCTTACCTGGATCTTCTTCCCAATTGTAATATAGTTCAACCAGTGTTGATAGGTCAGGGCAGACTTAGTAGGGCTCTGGATTGGTTTAATTCTTGATTTACATCTAATCGAACCTCAGGGAAGGTTTTGTGATAACTCAGTGCCACAAGCTGGCAGTAGAAGCTGGGTTCTGAGTGCCCTTTGCTGGTGGACAGAACAGCAGAGAAATGCACCTTCAATGTCTGGTTACCAGATCAGGCTGTTTAATTTCTCCAGTGTGATGACTACAACATAATAATCTGGCATTCCCATCCATGCCATGAAGGCAAGCCTAGAAATGCTTGGACATGGCTGACATCCAAGGGATTTTCATGTCCCACTGGTTCTGTCTGTGTTTTGAGTCTGTAGTACTGCAGTGGGGCAGAGCTGAGCATTTGAACACACACACAGAACAGGCAGATGTGCAGATCTACAGGTGAGGCTCCTGCACAATCCCAGCTATGAAGGAGGCATCTCTGGAAGAAGGAGAGGAGCTGCAGCACACCCTGAGCATCACATGGAAGAGTCTTTGGAATTAATGATGGCAAAACCCCAGTCATGCTAGAGCATTCTGTTAATAAGGAATGCAGCTGTAGCCCTGAGGTCCATGGGGCTGGTTTTGGTAAATCTGCCTGTGCTGCAGCTGCTGAGAGTGAGAAATGAATGCCAAATGGTCAGAGGTGCTGTACCTGGCTTTTTAATTCACCCTAGTGTTGGTGTCTTCCCTTACCTTTCCTCATACACATCTTATTCAGCTTTCTCTCTGCAGCAGAGGGGAAGGATCAGGCAAGATCCTACTAATGAAGCTCCCGGAGGAAAAGCCTGGCAGTCCTGTGCAGAGCAGAAGAGCCCAGAAATCCTGGCAGAAGGACTCGACTTCGCTGCAGAATATGTAAGGAGAAAGCAAGGCAGCTGATGCCACTGCAAGCAGGCAATTTATAGTCCCTCAGCTACGTGGAAGCTTCCAGCAAATCAATAGGAATATTTCCATGACAAAATATAATGAAGGAAAGAGAAATGGCTAGTTTTTGGTACTGCAAGGGGAAAAAATCCTCAAAGAATGAGAAAGTTGCAGGGAGAAAACAAAGCATAATCATCAGAGAAAGATCCCCTTTTTGCCTCTCTTCTGCTCAGCATCTGTGTAAAGAACATTATTGGGATGTTCCAATGCAGAGGAGCATTGTGAAGAACAAGAGGGCTTTCAAGAGGGTTTTTTGAGATGGGTCACAGAACCTGTCCTTCCCGTACAGCCAGACCTGGAGGCATTCCTGGTCCCCCAGGAAGTCTGTCAGCTTCCCCACCACTGCATTTTTTTAAAACAATAAACATTCAGGGTGGTTTGCACTGCCCTAACAAAAGCCTAATCTCTTTCCAAGTGCAGGTAGAGATCCCTAGGTCCAAGAAATTAAATCGTGTTAAATGACACAGTTAGGCCCTGAGCACGTATGGATATTTTGGTAGGCTTAACTGCTTAGTGTTGGAAATTCACCTGCACTATTTTATTTTTGTTAATCTCTTTTAGCATTTCCTTTTCCTCACATGAATTTTCCACAGGAAGGCACTTACCATCCGAGGCAACAGCCAAAGGATCCTCTAGTGTGTTGTTAGGGCTTGGCAGAACCGGGGTTCTCTCGCAGGACATTTTGCTGACTGTACTCGAATCTTCGGAGTCCTGGTTTCTTTTCTGAGTTCCCAGCAGTGGGCAGCTGCTGCAAGCCTCTGCTTCCAGTGGACACCTTTTCCTCTCCCTTTATGGGATCCTGAGGTTTTAAAGTAAACAGTTCATTCTTGTTCTGATAAGTCATATTAAAATATTGATCTGGGGGAGGGAGATGACCCTTGCTGCACTGAGCCAGAGTCACCTTTAGTCAGACTAAAGAACAGAAAAAAAAGCTGAGAGACCTCAATTTTCTCTGTTCCTTCAGAGAGCACATGTGGGGAGGGAAAAATCCAAAAGATAAGGGGGTTTCAGCTCTTTGTTTTGCTGAGCCCTGAGATGAAGAGTGTTTACTCTGGCTGCATATTAATTGCTTACTTCTGCCAGTGAGACTGATTTCATCAGTTCCTCAGGTCACAGTGCTCATCTCATGTTCACTGCTGGGGCTTGCCAATCTTTCTTCTTCCTTAAATTTTGATGTACTGTCTGCTTTGCTTGGGATTTTTCAGATTTTACTTTCCAGCATGCCTAGGAGGTGGGGGGGAAAGCCTGGCTTCCGTTGAGCCTCTCTGAACACCACTGGCAAACCCAGGAATGGTACACACCTCCTAGGACCTCATCCAACAACGAGACCATTGCATAAACCTCCACATTTGAGGACTGATGAATTACACATTTTTTTTGTGGAGGCTAAAATAGGATTTGGACCTGAGATTTTCTCTGAATATGAAATAAAGTCACATTTTGGGTATGAGAACATTTGCTAGTTAACCAACAGGTGTTTCATCACTTACTTCCATTACCATACTTCTATTCCATCAGAACATTTTGGAACAGTCTGAAGTAATAGTTTGGGGGTTTAGGAAGCAAAGTTTTCAATATAAGTACTTCACAAAAGTGAGGAACCAGGTCACTTTACTGATTTTGGGTAGATGTGTCCATCCAGCAGCAGAAAACCACCATGAAATCAAATGTGGAAAACGTTCTGCATCTTGCCCTCTCTTCTTTACACCCTCTTTGTTACCAGTTGATGACACATCTCTTTTGCTTAACGCTGTCTTGGACTGCAAATCTGTCATGGCAAGAACAATCTACTGTTTCCTAAAATGCTGATTTCTAATCCCAGTCCTGTTAGGTAAATAGTAATTTCTTGTTTGGGACCGGTGCATGTACAACAGTGTAAAGATGACAAAAATACTACTACTACTAGTTCAGAGTCTGCCCTAGTAGTAGAACAGGTTTTGGGAGAAGTAGGTATCTAAAAATGACCTGTACAATTATATCAGCATCCTGTGTGCAAACTGCTTATGCTACTCCGAAAGTATGGATGTGCATTTGAAATCTAGAGAAGGTACCTGACATTATACTTCATCAGAAAAAGAGGACAAAAGACCTCATATTAGAAAGAAAACAACCAACCCAAAACCAAAATGCCACATGTTGTCCAAAACTAGCAGAGAAAACCTAAAATGTGCTACTTTTAATCACAGCAGAAACACCACTTACATGGTATTTGTGGGTTGTGTTTCTGGGGAACAAAAAAGGAGCAGTTTCCCTCAAAATGGGGGCCTGCAACTGTACGCTGGTCACTCCACAGAAAGTCTGAGGAAAGTCTGGAACTGCATTGCAACATCCAGTACTGCTGCAGACTGGTTGGGGTCCAGTTCTCTGAATTGAAATGCCAAAGTATTGGGAAATTCCTGGAAAAACAAAAGGAACTGGTTTGTTTAAATGTTACTAAAGGTGACATAGGGACAGATAATGCAACATATGTTGCACATACACCTGAGGGCCAGATTCTTCCCTTGGAAATATGTAGCTATGGCCTCAAGCAAAGTCATCTAACTTTGAAGTGCAGTCTAACTGTAAGGCTGGCACTGCCTGGAGCAGAGGACTGATCCCTAAAAGTCCCTTCCAGCCTAAATGATTCTGTTGCTTCCATTTTGTGTGCAGAGCTCCTGGTGTCAGTAGACAAAGGACCCCTACTTTGATCCCTACAAAAGTTCTTTCCTCTTATTTTTCTTATATACAATGTGGAGGATATGTTGAGGGAAATGGAAATCACAGGGATGGTATCTTTTCTGTGCGGAAACAGAGGAAGAACAGCTTCAAAACTGAAGGAATAACTGCAGGGGCAAAAACCTGAGATGTATCTTTGTGGCTTTACTCCAGCACATAATCAATACTCTTCAACTGATCTGGGGCTGGCTGTTTCATCCATGGAGAAATCCTGTCACGGTCCCACCAGCCGTGGGCATGGCTCCCTTGGCTTAAACTTCCAGACAAATCTGGGTCAAAGATTTAGGCCAGAGTCTTTTATGGAGAAAAATTACACATATCCAACAGTGCAACTGAATTTATCCCTTTGCTTTTTTAATGTCAGTGACTGTGCTGACTCACATCACTTTTGGATATGGCCATATAATTTTTGAGAGGACATTGCTACGGGAATTCTTGGCCTCAGAGTAGACAAAGGTGGTGTTTATCAGCTTGTTCCAGAGTACTGCAGCATTCAAGGGGCACATTTACCACAATCTCATGGACAGAGGTAAGGGCTACAAGTGCTGTGACAGCTCAGATCCCAGAGGAGAAATGCTGTGATCCTTGTCAGTCAATGGCTACTGGTTAAATATTACCTGTGCTGGTCACTCCGATGGCTGGGTAGAGAAAGATTAACTCAGAGCAGCAGACAGTTGAGCAAAGGTCTTTAACCTGGAAGCCATGATCTCTTCTGATTTCTGCTGGGGATCAGTAAACTAAATTGATTTGAGTTTCCCAATCATCAAACTCATTGCGTCAGTTCTGGACCGTCCTGGCATTTCCTGTAACCATTCACCCTCTGACTGAGAGAATCCAGGTTGGGAATTATCTTCAGATTAGGAGAGTAAGGTTTGGCTGACAACCTACCCATCCATAACGTTGCTGTTTCCACAGCAAAATAGTTGTGGGCAGAATTTAAGCAATTTTGCTGCAAGCTGAAGGCTAACATAAAAAACTTGTATTTACCAGTCTCTCAGGGTGACTGCCCTTCCCCCAGGAGACCTGCTGGCTCTGCAGACAGGTGTGCTGGGCACACCAGGGTGCGAGGGATGCCCTCGGGTGGGTGTGAGGGAGCACTTCCCAGCTCTGTTAGTGTCTCCTGGGCTGCACACGAGGATAAGCAACTTCATTACTTTTTTTGTCTCTGCAAGGGAAAGTCCTGTTTAAATCCACTTCTCAGAACTTGAGGAGACTTTGGTGATCTGAACTCTGTCAGTCCCTAGTCCCTGTGCCTGGGGCTGAGGGTGGCTCTGCTGAGGGGCCCTGCGCCCTGCCCCTGTCCCTCCATGAGCCCAGCCCCAGTACCAAGACCTGGGGCAGGTCTGAGGCAGAGTCTGGGGCAGGATCTACAGGGCACTTGGTGCCCTTGGCATGCTGCAGCCAGCTCTAATGAACTGTTAGTTGTTTTAATTGCAGCCCTGCAGTACAGCCAGGAGCAGTCTCAACATGGCTCCCATGTCTCAGGAGATCCCTGTCAGTGTCTCACACAGGTGCTAGTTTTGCTCTTTTGAAAAAAGCAAAAAATCAGTTTGGCCCCTTGAAAAATTGCAAAGACAAAGTTTTTATAACGGTTTTATGACTCCATACTGATGTTATACCCTCCCCTGGCCCAGTGGTGACTGGAGGAGCTCCCAACAGCTAGCCTGGCCACCAGTAGGGCTTAAAGGCAGGGCCCAGAAGTAGCCAAGATAAGGCCTGTTAAACCCAGCTTGGCACGGGCTGGACTTGGCTTTCCTTTTCTATATTCATCTGCTCCTAATCTCCCAGTTACACAGAAAAACAGTGAAGCTGTGATGGCAATGTTTTGGAGACGGTGGTGACAAAGTAACAAGAAATGAGCCATCGAGTGTTTTGTGTGACATTGCAGGCACTTTCCTTGATAAATAGAAACTTCACACGGATTCCATATTTAGTCTAACCTGTTTTACCAACTCATTTGCCAACCTATACAGCATGAAATTGCATTTCCCATGGCTATTCCAGTCCTGTCTGCTATGGCTCTGCTCAACTAAAGCATTTTTCACAAAATCCTGATTTCAAGACCTCAGAGAAAAAGCTGTTACTGCCAGTCTGTCCCTGTGGGTAATCCAAATGAACAGGTTTGAGGGGCAGGCTGTGTCTACTCGGGTGCAGCTGGTCTGTAATTAGGTTGGTCCGGATGCTGAGCATTAGGTATCCTTAGGTGTTCAAAGATTGAGTGAAAAGAAGGACTAAAGTGGGGAGCAAAGTGAGGCAGTGGCTTTTGTGAGAGTTGAAGTGGTCTCTTTCCACAAGGAAAGCATTTGTAGCGTTGGTAACTGGAGAATGCTCCAGATTGGATTTGCTTCCAGTGGGCACAGGCTGGTTGCCAGTGGCAGCCTGAGCACTTGTTAACTGTCAGAGATAACTGGGAACTTTCTGCATCAAAACTAGGGAGTCCCAGAATGGTTTGAGTCTTTCCACTCAAAGTTTTTGGACCTTAAGTATCATCTCACTCCATCCTCATGGGCAGGGATACCTTCCACTCTCCCAGGTTGCTCCAAGCTCTGTCCAGCCTGGCCTGGGACACTGCCAGGGATGGGGCAGCCACAGCTTCTCTGGGCACCCTGTGCCAGCGCCTCACCACCCTCACAGCTGAGAATTTCTTCCAAGTATCCCATCTAACCCTGCCTTCTGAAAGTGGGAAGCCATTCCCTGTGTCCTGTGAGCCCAGGCCCTTGTCCCAAGTCCCTCCCCATCCCTCCTGTGAGCCCCTTAGGTGCTGCAAGGCTGCCGTGTTGCAGGGAACCTGCACACAGAAACAGCAGGAGGGGTGAAGTATGGATCTTGAGCTCAAAGTGAGCAGTGGCAATTCCTGACATAGCACTGGGAATTGCAACATTGTGTATCAAAAGAATGGAAAGAAGGCTTCTTAATCTACTCTACAGGCTGTAGAAACAGGCGTGGGAATGGCACAGGTTTTCAGGCACGCTGGAAGTTAATTAGTTCTGATTGAGATCAGGTGTCAGGGTGGCTCAGGAACGTTGTAACCGTTTTTCAGTCTAAAGTGATTCTCAGTGTGGTGAGGGCTTCAGAGTGGGTTCTGCCAAGTTAGAGAAGTTTACCCACTGCATTGGATATTAAATTTACTGGATAACAACAGCTCTGGAGTTCCTAAGACTGCTCTTCTATACCGACTTACCTGGAGAAACTTAAAACTGACAAGTAAGTGGACTTCTAGTTTGTGGTTGGAATGGGGTGACTCTGAGGTTCCTGTACTCGGCAGTTAAAATAGGTGGTGGTGTGCCTTGGCATGGATTAGATTTGGTGAGCTTTATAGAATGATTATCTGTAGGAAAGTGATGGATCAGAAAGAATTCACTAGAAAATTTTTTGCCTGCCTGCCAGCATCTTTATGCTCTCTGAGGATAGCTTAGAAATAGAAAATAGAAATAAAAAAGGCTGTGGTTAGTGAACCAGAGGTGGCCTCGTGTTTCAGCCTCTGGATGATCAAGGGTGATGGTGTCTGGATCCTGGACACTTCTGCCTGTTTTGTGTTCCAAGGCTTTTTCAAGATCAGCTCTTGGAAATCAGTGGGTTTGTATTGTCCTCACTGAGTACCGTGGCACAGAGTACCCAAATGTCTTTAGCTAAAGTGTAATCCCAAATACTGTGTAATGGACTAGATTAAGGTGTTCATGTGCCTGCGCTTTAAAGCCCCCATGTGATGTTTGTACCAGCATCTGCAGCTTCAGTGTATGAGAAACAGGACCAGTGTGAACACTGGAGTCCCAGTAACTGGGACAAGAGGTTACCTTCTCTCTGTTTTGGGAGTCCTTGGCTGGAGCTCTGCCACTGCGTGGTTGAAGGGTGGCTGCAGAGTGCCAGCTGCCACCGGCACCCACTCAGGGTGTGCTGTGAAGCTGAGGGGGGGCTGGGAGCCCTTGCAGGCCGTGCTGTGTTTCCAGGCAGGCTCAGGGGGCTGAGGCAGAGCAGGGCCCACGAGGAGCCTTGTGCTGCCCCGGGGATTGTGGCACTTGCCTGGTTCATGGGGCCAGGGCAGGCTGCTGGCTCTGTCCCCTGGGCAGTGAATGCTCCTGCGGGAAAAGGGCTGTCCACAAGGCTTCAGGGCATGCGTTCGCTGGCATTAGAGAACAAAGAACAGCCTCTCTCCTCTCCCTCGCTGTGAAAACAGACACAGTCACTAACCTGCTGTTCCGTGTCCGCCTTTGTCCCGCACACCGTGGAGTTGTCACTGGGTAAACGGGGCTGGCCAGGGCTGAGCTGGGCTTAAAAGGACACAGGTTCTTGTTGGGTGGGGAGGGGAGGAGTGCCCAGCTCTGTAAGGAAACATCTGGCTGTCTTTAACCGCTAGGAACTGCATGCACGACCTGCCTGTGTAATCACATACCAGTTCAGCTCACCAGAGCTTGAAATCTATTGCCATAACCTCTCAAGGTTTCCCAGTTACACAATGTTGTCCTCAGAACACAGTTAAAGAAAAATTATTTTGAGAATTCCTTTTTTGTGTTTCATTTCTTACTGTGTCACAGTGTAGTGTTTGAGAGAAGAACTAATTTGCTGGTTAAAAGATTTTGTTTTTTCTTTTAATTTCTCATGGGGAAATGAGATCCAACAGTGCAAAGTAACCCTTTTTTAAAGAAACACAAACTAAGGGAGAAGGGAGGAAAATTCTGTTTGTTTTCCAGCAAATACCTGCTTTAAATATCTACGTATTGATATTCTTATTTGGAGATACTGCTGAGATGTTTTCAGTATTTTGTTTTTGGACCAAAGTTACGTGCTCTATCAATCTGTATCAGTCTCGCCAGAGGTTATATGTCACAACCACTGCAGAGCCCTTTGATGCTGTATGGGACCCCCTTTTTGCTGAATCATTGGTATCAGCTTGCTGTGTTTGGGAATGTTTTTATTTTAAAAGCTAAAATTTTCTACTGGCTCTAAAACAAAACACTTTCCAGCCTCTTGGAGTTTTTCTGTTGTATTGGAGAACAATTCAACTTGTGCAATTCTTGTTTTAGTGATCTTGGTGAATTAATTTTTATTTTTATTAAATAGGAGATAGAATGTGCCCATTTAGAGATCAAGAAACAATTACTTAATTTCATGTCCAAGTGAAGACTCTTAAACTATGCAGTTTGCAGTCATTTCAACATTATTTGCTTCTAAGATTTATTCAGGGATTCAGAGATTATTCTCTCTGCTTACCAAGAAAAACCCCAACTTTTAATTAATGCTTGCAGGATTAATTCGGTATGAACTGAAGTTTAGAACTCACCTGCTGTTCCTAGAGTACTCCTGAAAATTCGGTTTTCTTCCTCAGAAGTTTATTATGGAAAAAACAGAACACCACATATACAAATCAGAACCTTTATCCCCGGTGGAAAGTGAGTTATTTCCTCCAGATATCAGCTGATGCTTTTCCAACTTAGATGAGCGCTTTCTCCCACTGCCCAGGCTGTGGAGCTGTCTTTGGCGTGGGATGGGGTGGCCCTGGTCCCTGCCAGAGCTCCAGCTGCAGGTGTGGCCGTGCCTGGAGCTGGGCTCTGCCAGTGATCCCGGGAGATCCCAGCTCTCCAGCACCTTGGGTGGTGTTCCCAGGGCTGGTACCTGGGCTGCTCTGTGCCCTGGGATGGACCGCCCGTGGCGGCTGCAGGGCCTGGCACGGGAGGATCCCAGAGCTGTAGGGGCACAGCTGCTGGGGACACATGGACGGAGATCTTTGGGGCCTGGCTGAGAGGGGCCAGGACTGTGGGGTCTGACCACCGGCCAGGCTGGGCTGTGCTTGCTGCAGGGGGGCAGGGACACGGGTGTGTGGGTGTGGTGACACATGCTTGTTGGTGGCACAGCTCGTGCTCTCCCAGTGTGCCTGGTGAATGAAGGTACCATCTGCCCACGGCTGGCGTGTTGGAGCTATTTCACATACGTGAGCTGGAGCATGTTAAACGTTAATCATTCCTCTTGAGCCTCTGTGGGCGTGGGCCAGGGCTCTGTTTTACCGAGGTAAACGGACAACACTCTGGGACCATGTTTGAAGCTAAGTGGTCGTGTGGCAAGATGCCATATGTTTCACAATTGTTAAATGCTAGTAGAACATTCCTGAGTGCTAGTGAAATGTAAAGTCCAGTTTTAATTTAGGATCAGTGAGTAACTTAAGTAGACATGAGTACCATACTGCTGTGACAAGCAATCTGGGAAATTCCTGAAGTTTGTTGAGGATAATTTCTCATCCCAAGGGCTCAGCAAGCCAGCTAGGAAAGTTACTCTGCCATGGGAGTTTGTGAATAGAGGACTCATGGCAGGAGTGATGGTCCTGGTCACAGTGACCATGAAATGGTTTGATTTAAATTTTTTGGTATAGTTACAAAAAGCAGAGTTGTCATCCTGGATTTCAAGAGAGCAAATTTTAAGCTGCAAGGGAGCTGCCTCAGAGAGCCCTGAGTGCCGGTCAGATCTGAATAAAAGGTATGCAGGAGAGGCAATGCCATTCAGGCAGAAGCCAGGCAGGTGGGGTAGGTTGCCAGCATGGCTGAACAGGGCACACTGCTCCTGGCTCTCTGGAAGCCAGGCTGGGTGTCACAGCAAGAGGAGAGCTGTGGTTTGCCAGTGGAGTGCTTGGGTCTCAGTCCAAGGGCTCGTACTGTTCAACGCTGTTGCCCAGGATCTGGGTGCAAAAGTGGAATGCATCAGCAATGAGTTTGCTGAGGATGCTGAAGTGGGAGATGCTGTGAGTTCAAGGGATGAGAGGCCTTGCAGAGGGAGCTAGATAGGTGGAATGTTGGGCAATCATCAGCGGCAGGAAATCCAACAAACAGCAGCACTGCTGGCAGGAGAATTCCTGGTGTTTCCACAGGGCCTGGATTTCACCCAGTATGTACTAGTGCAGCACTTATTGTGTCTAGTAAAGGATTTTGCTGAAAAGCATAAAGATTAATGACCGTACCTGCTGGGAGTTCTCTCGAAGTCAGGCAGGCAGGGGCAGCCACAGGTTTGTGAGAACTGGCTGACTCACCTTTAACCAAACTGGGAATTTTTCATCAAATGAAGTTTTCCTGAAATGCATCATTTGACAAAGTATTTCCACTTGGCTGAAAATTTCAAACTTAAAAAAGCTTCTATTTTATTTGTAACTGCATTTTTATTTAACTCCTGAAAGCTGGCATGAGTATGGCAGTTTGCTTTTTAAGTGTTATTTAAAGTTATGCTTTTATTTACATGAAGTCTTGGGGGGTTCGTGGTTGGTTTTTTTAAAAATCATCCTTAGATAGTATGGTTTGAGGACAAGAACAGGAGGAAGCTGAGTGAGGGTTACTGTGTACAGCTTACGTGTGTTTGCTGATCCAGCACCTAGTGTAGTAATGGGTGCTGGATTAAGTCCTTTTTCTTTGTTCGTTCGTTTGTTTTGGGGTTTTTTGTTTGGTTGGTTTTTGGGGTTTCTGTTTTTGTTTTGGTTTTTTTTGTGGGTTTTTTTTTTTTTTGTTTTTTTTTTTTTGTTTCCAAGCATTTTCTAAAGGCACCCTGTTATTTTCAGTACCAGACTAATCATGATTTTGGTGCTGTGCTACATGTCTGAAACGATACTTTACTGACAGAAAAGTTTCCACAGCTATGCTAGTAAACTGAGAACATGTTCTGGCTCCTCTAGGGTGCCTTCTCTGTGTGCACAGAAGGTGTTGGAAGGCCTTAGGTTGCCTTGTGCCTCTCCTAGGCTCTTTCCCCTGCAGTCCCTTTCCCTGCTGATATGAGCAGACTCCCTCCTGCTGAGATGAAAGGAGTTCAGGAGTGGATGTGGCACTTTCTTGGTGCCTTTCTTCTGGCATGGTGCCAGGTGAAAGCTCTGAAAGGTGATGTTAATCAAATTTGGAAGCAATGTTCTGTCAGTGTTGTCAGAACCAGGCCCAGCTGTGCACTGCTCTAAGTGGCTGCCTGAGGAGAAAATAGGGTTTTATCATCAGAAAGAAAAATCCCAGACTGGGTACTTGGGCTGATGCTGATAGAAGACTGTGTTTGCCACATGACAAAAATGATGGCTTGGTAGCAAGAATAAGGTGAATTGAGATGATTTGTGTACTCCACACACCTGTGTTTGTTTACAATAAATGTATTACTATATAGTGGGTACGTGTTAGCAAACCATGCTTGAGGTGAATGCACCAGAGGCCAGAGATTCAGTAACTGGCTCTGAGCTGAGGTTCCTGGCTCCTGCATTCAAGCCTTGAGAGACACTAGATAGAAAAGCACAAATTCCTTAGGAAATTTGGTCTCCTAAGGAAGAAAGGACAGTGTTGTTGTTGGGTTTTTTTTCATCTAAGAGAGAGATGAAGTAAAATCTTGCTTCTAGGAATCCACATTGGTGGAGATTCAAATTCTCACAAATTACTTTGTTGTTTTTATTTAAAGGGTATGTACTAAAATTGATTCCAGAGCATCATGACATTTACAGAAGTGCCTTTTGCAAGAAGGCTACTAATCTAGGTGAGGAAAGACAGCATCTAGAATTTAAGGTGAGTCCTGCTGTTCTGCAAGAAATCTGTGTGTGTCAAAAGAGGAAGATCTGGAAGGCACAGGGGAGAGGCAGAGCAGACAACCCCTGGAGGGTGCATGGTCAAGCTCACGACCTCCCCTTCAGGACAGATGGACACATTGCTGTGTCTGGGCAATGGCATGGGGTGCCATTCTGCCACATGCTGTGGGATGTCACTGTCACAGGGAACCAACATTTCTCTTCCCTCACCCAAGTTCCTGTGGGAAATGATGCTGTGATGTCTCACCATAGCTGAATGTATAAATTATTCCAGCCTCTGTAGTTGTTCACTGTGTACTTCGCTAAGATATTCAAACCAAAAAAGGTAGGAAGTAAATGAAGAGAAGCTGTGATAATTGTTAAAATAAATCTGAAATTGGTCTGACATCTTATGCAAGGCATTCTCTTTCTGGGTGGTAGCAGAGAGAAGAAAGCTGTTTAGCTTTTACATAAACGCCACTCAGAGATCCACAGCCTGAGCTGGCTGAACTGAGCTGCTTTTGAAACAAGGATGAGCCACTGGATCAAATAATCTGACTTTTCCTGTTTCTGTCTTTCCAGTTTAACTATTGTAAATGAAAGATAAATTTCAAATAGGTTTCTAAAGTCTTTTGCCATCGCCAGGCAGACTTTTTACTTTGTGCAATTACAAATTCTGTTGCAATTTCAAACCAGTAGGCCTTTAAAAATTCCTATATTGTAAAAATTCTGTGCGAGTTATATTGGGATACTTACATGTGTGATTTTTAAAAATAGCTTTCACTGTGTGTAGATCAGGACCTGTACAATCTTCCCCTGCTGAAGACTTGTAAAACTACCAGCCCTTTTTTAGATTGCTTTGTTAAAGCAGCAAGATTTATCTGCATTTAATTTATGATCCTCTTCTTCCTTCTACCCTCCTCTACCTAAAATCTACAACACGTCTGACCAGTTTTTGGTCTGATATTACAAGAGGTGTGTCCAGGATGTTCTGTTTATCTCTGGGAGAAATAGCTGAACAAAGAGGAAGATCCTATTTATGTCCCAGGAAGCAGCATGAGCTCCACCTTTACAAAGTCCACAAAGGAGTTCATAGCACAAACTGTAGGTAAAAACACAGAAAAACATAATCATTTAGACAAATAGCAATTATGTTGGAATGGTGCGTCTGCACTAATTTAAATATAAATGATTTGTGGGCTTAGAGCCAGTGTGTGCTGTGAGTGCACACAGTGCTTTAAATTTACTGATGAATAGCAGCGTTCTTTGGGAAAACTGCTCTGTAAAACTGAAATGTAAATGATGGGGTTTTTTTTTTTTCACTGAAGCACATTTTTCAATTTTTTTTCTTTTAGTGGTAAGTGGTTTGCCTGTATTCCCTCCCAGCTTTTCCAGATGATAATTCCCTGCTTCCACCTGGCTCTAGGAGTCATTAGTGGGTGACAGCTCTCCGAGGCATCCATAGAGCTCCTCTGCCCTACCTGTTTGAACTGCCATGTTTCAGCTGTGTTATCAAGATATTGCCATTGTGCAGATACAGATTAGTTCTTGAGACTGATTTTTCTGCTTCACCAGTTCCTTCGTAGCTGCCAAAACTAATTGCTTACATTACATTTCTAGTCTGGGCCTCTATCACTCCCTGGATGATGCCATCCATTGGAATACAGCTGCATACTTAAATGCACTTCTTAACTACATTTTACCATTTCTGCCCATGTTTACAACTGACAAAATTGTCCCTCATTTTTTTTCTCTGACCCCCCACTACATGCCAGAAATTGTATAACAGGTGAACTGATTCACTTGCCTTTGCTACATCCAGAATTTACAGATTTTTCCAATTTAATGGGAGTTTAACAAAGCTGTGTATAAGTTCTGTATACAAATAATCTTTCCTTTTTGAGACTGGGTAAAGTTGCTGGAAAATTGAAAATTCTCAAATGACCCCTGTGACCTAGAGTAACCTTGATCATGACCTCAAAATGACCTAAAGTAACTCCTGGAAAATAAAAAAAACCCTCAAATTACCTCAATCTCTGTGACCTTGAACGACCTTGATTGTGACATCAAATGACCCCTGTGACCTCAAGTAATCCTGGTCAGGGCCTCAAATGACCTTAATGACCTGTACTAGTTTGAAAATAGTCCCTAATGTCTGACGCAGCAGCCCTCAGTGGTGGCCTGGCCACATTGAGGCCACAGCAGTCCATGGTCAGGCTCCATTCTCCACTGGACTCAGGCACTGGCCCCTATGGGACTGTTAAAGGGTGAACAAGCCTTGCTGACCACACCTTGGCTCCCCAGTTCCCAAATGATCTCCTGGTCGGGAATCACAGAGACAAGTTGAAATAAATCTTATTTAGGCTTGTATTTTGTTTTAATTAAGGGAAAAAAACCCAGCACTTTGCCCTTGTCAAGATGTTCGACAGCAAATTCATATTATGATGAAGAGTTGCTGATGGTGCACGGTTATTGGTACTTTTTGGGATGGGGGAGCAGGGGCCCAGAGGCTCTTCCCAGCTCCCGGTGGTGCCTGGGGGAGGCGAGGGGGCTTTGGGCAAGTGCTGGGCTGAGAGCCAGGGGGAGGGGGAAAATGGATGTTGGGCTTCAGGCTTCAAGTGTCCCCAAAGTTGGGAACCTGGGAGGGTGGGTAGTACAACTCCTAAAGACAGGTGATGACAATAACTGACTTGTCGCCTTATCAACAGCTGCGGGCTGCAGTGAGAAGCAGTAGCAGCTTTTAGCTGCAGGCAGTGGGAAGCTGAGGAGCTGAAGCTGCAGGAGACACAAAGCCGGTAGGGTCTGGAGTGAAACCCCTGTGGGGCTGGTCTAGGGAATATGGAGCTGGGATGGCAACTGCAGGCTAGAGCTGAAATCACTGTAAAGGCTGGGACAGGGGCTGTAGAGCTGGTGCTGCAGTGAGGATTAGCAGGTTGGGGCTGGAATATGGGTACAAGAGTGTTGTGGTGTGCTCCTTATTCCCCTTTATTTCCCTCACCATTGGTTTAGCCCTTAAGGTTCCCGCCATCCTCCTGCCCATCAAGTTAACCCAACAGTTAACCCAACCCTGTGCCCACTGTTCCCCACACTTGCTGGTTTGCTCCTGGCACTAGCTGGAGCCTGGGAAAACCCAAAGGAGCAAACTGACACAACAGTTGTGCTGAAACAACACAGAGCTAGAGCTAAAACAAAAATCATACCCTGAGAACCAAAAGCAGCATTATGTGCCACTGCTGGGAAGATGTGGAGACAGAAGCGAAACAGAAGAGCTGGCAGTGAAATAAAGCTTGTGGGACTGAAGCTGAAATCACTGGGGCCGCAACGGGGACTGCAGTGCTGCAACTGCAATCAATGTTCAAAGCGGATAGTGAGTGCAGACCTGGGAAGCGACCGTGAAATGGGACATGTACCCAGGGGCTGGTAATGGAATTAAGATTACTGGGATGGGGGTAGAATGGCATTTCTAGAGCTGAAGCTGAAACCGCACAACTGGAGACAAAAAAAAGAACCTGTTGTCTCAACCTGGAGAAGCTGCACCTGGTAAAGACAGAAAAGATGAGCTGGTGCTGGAAAAACTGAGCTGACAATGAAATAAAGCTTGTGGGTCAAGAGCTGAAATCACTAGGGTGGTGAAGGTGGCACTATGGCTGGAGCTCAACTTACTTTTAGAGTGGCATAGAAAGTGTAGGGCTGAGGTAGAGACTGTAGGATTCACATGCTGAAATCACTATAGGCCCGTGATATTGATGGTGGGGTTGGGTCTTGGGCCTGACAATGGGAGAGGGTGTGGCAAGCTGAAAAGGGATTGCTGTAAGATAGCTCCTGAAATGCCAGCACTGCTGGGATATTGCCTGGGTCTGGGATAGCCATTGCAGGGCTGGGGCTGAAATCACTGTGGGGCAGTGCAAATTGACTGTCAGGAAATGGACTGGGATTATGGGTGAAGATGGAAAGAAACTATAGAGCTGAAAAAGGGACTGTGGGATTGCCAGTGAAATGATGGAGGGGCTGGTATAGTGATGAAGGAGCTGGGATGAAGACTTTAGGGCTGGACCTGAAATCACTGTTGTGTTGGGATAGTGACTCTGGGGTGGGCTTCAGCGTGTAGGACAGATTCTGAATTGTTGCCAAGGTGAAGCCAAGACAAAGACCCTGCCCTTTTGAAGCTAGAGAAATTCCAGCAGGCACAGTTGTAGAATCACACATCTAGAAACATCTCACTGCAGTCTTCTCCCCTAAGCTAACTTCAAATGGCTTCCTGTGATGGCAAATATTTACCATTCTCCCAACCACCAATCCCAACACTTGGCTCTTGAAAGACAAGGGGACAAAACCCATCCTTGATGGAAAAGAACTCCTCAGCACCGGGGATGTCCATATGTTCCCTGCAGTCTGCTCCAGGGGCTGCAAAAGATGGAGAGCAAAGAGAAAATTCAGACTGCTACAACACCTGCCAAAATAGACCCTTCCCATTGTAACAGCCAAGGCTTGTCACTCGCCTGCCATTTCCAAACTTTGGCACCGCATGTGCTCACAGTACTTAAGATGACAAAACAGAAAATGTGACTACAGCTCAGAGCAGCACAGAACCTCACAAGGAGAAGCTCAGCAATGCCCCTCAGCACTGCTACCCAAGATCACCTACAGGGACTGAGGTCCAGCACCAGGCACCCAGAGACTTCACCATGCTCCAGAGCTGCACAGCAGCTGGGAATCCCCTGTCACAGCCAAGCCCTGCAGAGCCCCGCCCCAGAACTGGGAATTCCCACCGGTGCGTCCACCCACAGGCAAAGAGGCTCCATCTGGGCTGGGACAGGGCATTCCCAGCTGGGACAATTGGCTGCAACAAACAGCTCACACAACGTCCCCTGGGGAGCTGCTGGGCTCTGCCTCCTCCTGGGTTGTGCCCAAAGCCTGGCCAGGGCTTCAGGAGCAATGCAGGAGCTGCCTGGGGCCCTGCACCTCCCGACAAGGCCACGGGACTGATCTCAGTGCCCTGTCCGGCCTCTGAACACAGAAAGGTCAAGCCCTGTTTCACTGCTGAGCACAGACCTAGTCCAGAGCACTCATGATCTTGGCTACTTCACTGCTGAGGGGATACAAACACAACATCTGGTTTGAAGGTTCACCCAGAGGTTAGCTTGGGCTCAGGGCTCCTGTTCAGGCCTCAGTGCTTCAGTAAGTCCCAAGCTGTTTGAGCCCCTGCAGAAAGCTTGTTCCCATCTCCTGTGGAACCACACTTCAGGCAGCACTTCCTCTACCCATTCCTGAGGCTAATTAGCCTGCCAGAAAAGAGTAATGACTAACCCCAGAATTCCAGAAGGCAGGGAGGGGAAAGGATCCTTTTTCTTCCATCCAGAAAGTCAAAGGCCATCAAAAACTCTCTAGTGAACACCTGAGCAATTACCTGAGCAGCACCAGGAGGTGAGAGGCCAGGCACCCCTCACTTCCAGAGCTCCCAGGGCTGCCTTGCCACTCATCTTTAGCCCTTGTCTTGGACAGCAAGGCAATCCCAGGGACAGAAATCCAGGCTCCTGCTGCTCCTGGAAGGAGGCACCAGACAGCTCTGTGCCGGCTGAACATGGCAGCAAAACCAGGATGCTCTTCCTTGGGTAAAACACCAGCCACTAAAAAAAGCCAGGAACACAGGACAATCCTGCCCCTCCACTGGAGCACACGAATCCAGCTCTACTGACATGTGGACATTTGAGACAAGAATCCATAACCCTCTGTGAAATCAAATCACAGCCCCAGATGTTTTCCTGCTTATGTCCTTAGCCCCTCACTTACCCTTCATAGGCTTCTTCCAAGTGTCTGCACACACTTTGCTTCTGTCCAAAATGATTAATATCACCTTATTTCAAGGCTTCAAGAAGTCACATTGAGTCACCCTGTTCACATGTTCCACATCAGATTCTCCTGTTAAAAGAAAGATGTTTTTCTCTTCAGATCATTGCTCAAGCTTGTCAAGAACACCAGGATCTCACATGTACTCACAGACATTCTCTCAACACCATTTACTGCTTCTCACTCTGCCAGGGCACCAACAAGTTCTGGGTCAGTTCTTGTTCCATGCTGGCCAGTGACCTTGAGAGATAAAAGAAGGCACTATTATTACTGCTAATTACAGCCACCGGCTTTGAACTTTCCACAAGTTAAAAGCTTCTGCAAACAGAAGCAGATACATCTCACCCTGCTAGAGCTGAGGGGTCCATTCCCTGCTCTGCTGTCACAAACCCTTCAGCCACACTGCCAAACCCAGTGCCGCTGCAGATTTGAAACACAACAGCAGTTTATCCACAGGGGGCTCCTCCAAACATACATTTCTCATCATGTGTCCAGAGCAGCCCCAGGGCTTATTTTACATCTCCCCAAGCGTGGCCAAAGCCCCCCAGGTGCAGAAGAACAACAAATGCCCACAGGGTACCAACAGCAGCAGCAACAGGTTTAATCCATTCAGACAACAACTCATCCATCTCACTGCCAAGCACTTGCACTGCTTGGTGTCAGAGGGTCAATTGAGCTTCTTTTCTTTTCAGGGTGCCCTGAAGTACAAAACATGGAAAGAAAATCAATTTTTTCCACAAAACAAAAAGAAAAAACAAAACAAAACATAAAAAAATTATGCCATAGCCTAGAAAATGCCTTTTTCATTTTGAACTTAGCATCCTACAACTTAAACAACCATTAAAAAGAAAAAACACATGAGATGGACAAAAGCACCTGATAATGGACAAACCTTCAGACACACATGGTTCTGGAAAGATGGTTTCTCCAAGTCTTTTTGCCTCAACCCAAGCCCTTCTTCATCTTTAGGGATCACTGCACTCACCCCAAGGTACTCAGCAGGAAAAAAGGAACAAGTGGAGACTCGGTGGCTGCCCTGGGATGTCTCCTTGCACCGCCCCAGGCAGTGACCTGGTGTTTTGCCAGTCCATGGCAGCAGACCAGACACAGACACCAACAGAAAGAATGGTCTTGTTTTACTATTAATGTGGAGGCAAAAGGACACATTTAGTAAAACAATGAGCTGATCCCTCGCTTGGCTGCAGCAACAAGTCAAAATAAGCAAGGGAATGCACCGGACCATTATGACAGGAGAGGGAGAGAGAACAGTGATTGAGCCCCATCACCAATGGCCTGAACACACCACCATTAGCCAGAGCCTGCAGGGGGAGCCCCATTCCGCAGCCAGGACCTGGAGAACCCTTCCTGGCAAGGGGGGAAATCCTATGCGGTGTGTCCACCCGTAGCCGGGATTTCCAGGGCGCTCAGAAAGGGCTCCAGCCTTAGAGGCCCAAATTGACAAGCCCAAATGACTCGTTCAGCTTTTTGTGCAGGAAACATCTAGTTCTGATGGCCCACTGCCCAGCCAGCTAGGGCCAGGGTTTGGCCAGGGCCCAGGCCACAGCCGGGAGGGTTTTGCCTAAAATACTGTCCTCACAAGTCCCCAGGAATGCCTGTAGGGAGGATTTCTGGACACACCCCACACAAAGTGATACAAATGACTCTCCAACAGGCAGCTTGGCATTAAGAACAACCAATGCTAATGTTTAGATCACCTACTTCTAACTAAAGTGTCTGGATGGCATTAATAGCATCATGCTCAAGGTTCACCTTGGAAGTCACCTCAGGCTCAGGCCTGCTGTTCAGGCCTTAACATATCACTGGGAGATGCTCTCTCTGGGAACCCAGAGCAAACTAGAACCTCCCAGGGCAGCACAGACCCACCTGCAAGGGGAAGAAGGATTGTTACCTGTCCGCAGGCTCTCCATGGCAATGGTCCAACCACAGCAGCAGCGTTTGCCAGTCCAGGCAGAACACAGCATCAACCAAGATCTCCCCACTGAGCACAGGATGGATCAGCCTCCCAAGAAAGGAAGGGCTGCTGGACAGGGCAGGACAGGTCTGCACCGGGACAGAAGCAGAGGAGCAGCCCAGCAGGCCGTTACACCCCTGCAGCAGAGCCAGACAAGTGCTCCAGGCTGGAATCACCACCGTTTACATCCCTGGAAGCCCACCATCCTATGCACCACAACAACCGAAGCAGAGATCCAAGTCCACCCTGCAAGGGCCAGAGACAAGAACAACTTCAGGGCATTTCTCCCTAAGAAAACAGAAATGAAATATTTAAACAACAGCTTGTCATTTTGGAGGTAGTGTGAGCTACTAACAGTCACAGCAGATCTCTGCATGTCTGGGAAACCCGCATTCCCACTCATGCTGAAAAACAGCCCAAAAAACTCACCTCACTCTAAAGTGGGATTAGAGGAAAAAGCAGTCATTTCTTGCACCTTGCTGAAATAAATTTATGCAGTTTGTAGCTTGCTAAGCTACATATCCTAGTCATACCAAACCCCTTTCTTTTATTTCCATTAGGGCATTATAAGAAGAAAAACTTGAACTATTTTTGAAGCTCGTACCTTATTTGGCTGATGTTTTCCTTTCAGGAGTTTGGCACATAAAAGCTCTGCTTTGCCTCTAGCAGGTGCTTCAGTGTTTTGACCATGACTTCATGTTCTCCTCTGTCGACTCCCAAAGAAGTTCCAATTTCAACAACTAAAGATGAATTTCTGAGGGACAGGAGAAATCCACACACAAGAGAGGAGAGATTTATTTGATCACAAAAAACTCAATTGCTTTATCTAAGCAATAGCACAGCTTAAGCTGTGAGTGAATGCTTTAGTGACTGTTACCTGGCATGAGCAAAGGCCACAGAGATCTCCCAGTCTTTGACTCACCCAAGGTGCTCCAGAGTCAGAAGGGCACAATGACCACGAGGCTCCAAGTCCCCTGGAGCCACCAGCATCATTCTGGGTGGGAACCTTGAGCCCCAAGTGAGAGCATCAGGTCCAAAAACACTTCAGCACATCACAAATCACTGCAGGGACATTCGATCTGATGTGGAATACGATGAAATACGCTGCAAAGACAAGAACCTTGCACATGTTGATAGCAGCATATCAGCTACAAGGCACTCCAAACATGGTGAAGGAAAGGAACTGAAGTCTTATGGAAGTGGCAGCAAATGCTGCTTTATTCCTTTAAGACAGAAAGTGCTCCTAAACCAGGACTAAAACAAGAGCCCCACACATTCAAGGACCTTCCAGAGCTCTGTTCATTTATCCAAGCAATCCTGAGCTAGATGGAAATGTGCATTGCCCTACTCAAAGCAGCACAGAACCTCACAAGGAGAAGCTCAGCAATGCCCCTCAGCA